>CM042381.1:19358723-19553723 GCA_023634145.1 Thymallus thymallus
TACTACTACTATACTACTACTACTACTCCTGCTGCTACTAATACTACTATTTCTACTACTACTACTGCTGCTACTACTACTATCACTACTACTACTACTATCACTACTGCTACTACTAATAATACTATCACTACTGATGGCATTACTATCACTACTGCTACTACTACTACTACTATTAATATGGCTACTGCTACTACTACTACTACCCCTGCTACTACTACTACTACCACTAACACTACTACTGCTACTACTAATATCACTACTACTGCTGTTACTACTTCTACTACTACTAATACACTACTACTAACACTACTATGACTACTCCTACTATCTCTACTACTATCACTACTACTACTACTGCTACTATCACTAACACTACTACTGCTACTACTAATATCACTACTACTGCTGTTACTACTTCTACTACTACTAATACACTACTACTACGACTACTCCTACTATCTCTACTACTATCACTACTACTACTACTGCTACTTCTACTACTCCTACTACTGCTACTATCACTACTACTGCTACTTCTACTACCACTACTGCTTCTGCTACTACTACTTCTAATACTATCTCTTCTGCTAGTATTACTACTACTACGACTTCTTCTACTAATACTCTCACTACTGCGAGTATTACTATCACTACTACTACTACTACTACTGCTTCTACCACTACTACTTCTGCTACCACTACTATTACTACTACCATCACTACTATTACAACTGCTACTGCTAATACTACTGCTACTATTATTACTAATACTATTATTACTACTACTACTACTAATACGCTACTACTACGTCTACTACTACTAATATGCATCTGCAATAAAGTGAGAATATGTCAAGTCTTATCATTCCTTTGATACGGAATGTGAAGGGGAGGGTGGGTGAGTGGGCGGAGGGGAGGGAGGGAGGGAGGGAGGAAAGGGGGATGGAGAAGCTCATTCATCAAGTCATTACAGGAGGTGGCTCTGGTGGTATTTCAGCCTGTCAGTCACAGGAGGAGGAGAGGACAGGCAGCAACTCCCAGAGGAGGACAGGAGCCTCCCTCTCTTCCTTCTTCCCAGCGTCTCTGTAGCTCTCTCTCTCTCTCTCTCGCCTCTTGACTGATTTCACTCTCTCCTTCTCTTTTTTTCTTTCTCCATCATACTGTCTTCCCCTTTACCTGCCCCCCCCTCTTTTCCCCCTTTCTTCATATCTCTCTCTCTCTCTCTCTCTCTCTCTCTCTCTCTCTCTCTCTCTCTCTCTCTCTCTCTCTCCCTCCCCCTTCTCATCGCTGTGCTTCCCTCTCTCTCCCTCTGTACATTCCTCCCAGGAGGCAGCCCTTGACTCTCTGATGTCCTTCGCATGCCAAATATGACTATTGACATTTCAATTCAGCTGGGTTTTTCTCCACTCTGCTCTAGGCTGATGCCTTATAGCCGGAGGACATTTACATGTCAATGGGACAGACAAAGAGATCCAGAGCGTGCATGGCCCTGCCTTGACAGTGACTGTATGTGACTGTATGGGTGGATTGGTGGCCTCTTTAGTAATGAGAAGGGCTTTGTTCACTGGATGTATGTGTGTATTGGGTATATACAACATGTATCCAGTTTAGGATGGATGGACTATTTTAGGTTGACACTATAGTTCTTGAACCGCATTGTTGGTTAAGGGCTTGTAAGTAAGCATTTCACGGTAAGGTCTACACCTGTTGTATTCGGCGCATGTGACAAATAAAGTTTGATTTGGTGATGCAGTGTATGCTGTGTTGGTCATATACAGTGGGGAGAACAAGTATTTGATACACTGCCAATTTTGCAGGTTTTCCCACTTACAAAGCATGTAGAAGTCTGTAATTTTTATCATAGGTACTCTTCAACTGTGAGTGACGGAATCTAAAACAAAAATCCAGAAAATCACATTGTATGATTTTTAAGTAATTAATTTGCATTTTATTGCATGACATAAGTATTTGATACATCAGAAAAGCAGAACTTAATATTTGGTACAGAAACCTTTGTTTGCAATTACAGAGATCATACGTTTCCTGTAGTTCTTGACCAGGTTTGCATACACTGCAGCAGGGATTTTTGCCCACTCCTCCATACAGATCCTTCAGGTTTCGGGGCTGTCGCTGGGCAATACGGACTTTCAGCTCCCTCCAAAGATATTCTATTGGGTTCAGGTCTGGAGACTGGCTAGGCCACTCCAGGACCTTGAGATGCTTCTTACGGAGCCACTCCTTAGTTGCCCTGGCTGTGTGTTTCGGGTCATTGTCATGCTGGAAGACCCAGCCACGACCCATCTTCAATGCTCTTACTGAGGGAAGGAGGTTGTTGGCCAAGATCTCGCGATACATGGCCCCATCCATCCTCCCCTCAATACGGTGCAGTCGTCCTGTCCCCTTTGCAGAAAAGCATCCCCAAAGAATTATGTTTACACCTCCATGCTTCACGGTTGGGATGGTGTTCTTGGGGTTGTACTCATCCTTCTTCTTCCTCCAAACACAGCGAGTGGAGTTTAGACCAAAAAGCTCTATTTTTGTCTCATCAGACCACATGACCTTCTCCCATTCCTCCTCTGGATCATCCAGATGGTCATTGGCAAACTTCAGACTGGCCTGGACATGCGCTGGCTTGAGCAGGGGGACCTTGCGTGCGCTGCAGGATTTTAATCCATGACGGCGTAGTGTGTTACTAATAGTTTTCTTTGAGACTGTGGTCCCAGCTCTCTTCAGGTCATTGACCAGGTCCTGCCGTGTAGTTCTGGGCTGATCCCTCACCTTCCTCATGATCATTGATGCCCCACGAGGTGAGATCTTGCATGGTGCCCCAGACCGAGGGAGATTGACCGTCATCTTGAATTTTCTAATAATTGCGCCAACAGTTGTTGCCTTCTCACCAAGCTGCTTGCCTATTGTCCTGTAGCCCATCCCAGCCTTGTGCAAGTCTACAATTTTATCCCTGATGTCCTTACACAGCTCTCTGGCCTTGGCCATTGTGGAGAGGTTGGAGTCTGTTTGATTGAGTGTGTGGACAGGTGTCTTTTATACAGGTAACGAGTTCAAACAGGTGCAGTTAATACAGGTAATGAGTGGAGAACAGGAGGGCTTCTTAAAGAAAAACTAACAGGTCTGTGAGAGCCGGAATTCTTACTGGTTGGTAGGTGATCAAATACTTATGTCATGCAATAAAATGCAAATTAATTATTTAAAAATCATACAATGTGATGATAAAACTATGATACCTATGATAAAACTTACAGACCTCTACATGCTTTGTAAGTAGGAAAACCTGCAAAATCGGCAGTGTATCAAATACTTGTTCTCCCCACTGTACATACTCTGTCCTTCTGTCTGCCTCTTTCAGACAGACCAACACACTCCATAGTGTCTTTGCAGGGGGGGAAGAGGGAGATGAGGGGAGTTGTCCTCCTGTCCTCTCACAAGAGTTGTCCTCCTGTCCTCTCACAAGAGTTGTCCTCCTGTCCTCTCACAAGGCATTTCCACACACATGCATCTTCATTTGACATTCCTGCAATCCTCAGTAACGTGTATTACCATTAGAATTGGTCCCGCGGTACCAGGAGTCCTGCCTTCTTATGATTATCTACACGGAGATACGTTGCATATGTAAATGACCTATTTGGAGAGACTTGGCTGCGGCTCAAGAGAGGGAAAAAACTCTCAGCATTGATCTGGAGCTCTGCGTTTGGCCAGGGTTAAGTGTTCACATTCCATTAGGAGCATATTTATGCAGGGGTTTGTATAATTAGGCCAGAGTCAATCCCCATTACTGCTTAGCACTATTGAGCAGCTGCTTACTTCAATAAAAATGCATGTCGAATTTAGAGAGAGGGGAGATGGAGAGGGAGAGATTGTGTGTGTGCGTGTGTGTATACCATCTAACTCATGTGAATCAATACACACAATACATTAAAACCACCCGCCGGCGCTGGGCAATAAGGGCAGAGGACCTTGTGTACGGAAATGCCCTATCAATCCCAGAATGCACTCTGAAAGCCTAGAAAGCGGTCCTTTCAACGTTTGTCTCTCTCTCCCTGAGGATGCGATCTCTCCTCTCTGCCCACTTACTGAGTGCCATTAAGATATGGCTTTCCCCTGTTCTCCTTTTCTTTTATCATTCTATTTCTGTTTGTTGTTTTTTCAGTCAGGGCTTTCAAGCCTGGCTCCGGTAACCTTGGAAAGGGATTGCCCTTGGTAACACAGGCAGACAGCCAATCAGGTTCCCGTCGCTGTGGCGACCCAGCAAGGGCAATTCGAAACCTGGTCATAATGATGTACGATAGAAAAAACATTGAAATATTTTTTATGGTTTTATGTCAGTGGAGGATACCTTCAACTTCACACACACACACACACACACACACACACACACACACACACACACACACACACACACACACACACACACACACACACACACACACACACACACACACACACACACACACACACACACACACACACACACACACACACACACACACACACACACACACACACACACACACACACACACACACACACACACTAGCGGATATAGGTACGGGCGACATGGGTGCGGGCGCCATATAAACTAGAACCGTTACTACACACACAGGATGCACAAAGGTGGCACTTAAGGCATTTATCTCCTGTCGCAATGCCTCCTGGGAAATGGAAATTCTGTACTTAGATACAATGAGGTCAATGATAGTAGCAACACTGTCTGGTTAGCAAAGGAATGACAACATCTGGCCTTCAGAAAGTATTCATACCCCTTGACGTCTTACAGCCTGAATTTAAAATTGATTAAATTGAGATTTTGTGTCACTGGCCTACACAATATCCCATAATTTCTAAATGGAATTATGTTTTTCAAAATGTTTAGAAATTAATAAAAACATTTAAATCTGAAATGTCTGGAGCCAATAAGTATTCAACCCATATGTTATGGAGAGCCTAAATAAGTTCAGGGAAAAAAATGTACCTCACAAGTCACATAATAAATTGCATGGACTCTGTGCAATAATAGTGTTGAACGTGATTTTCGAAAGACTACCCCATCTCTGTACCCCACACATACAACTGTCTGTAAGGTCCCTCAGTCGAGCAGTGAATTTCACGAAGACCAGAGAGGTTTCTCAATGTCTTGCAAAGAAGGGCCTCTATTGGTAGATGGGTAAACAAAAAGCAGACATTGAATATCCATTTGAGTATGGTGAAGCTATTAATGACACTTTATTAATCACTACAAAGATACAGGCGTCCTTTCTAAATTAGTTGCCGGAGAGGAAAGATACCGCTCAGGGATTTCACCATGTTATGCTTGTAATCGTTAAGGACTGGGGAGGTTTTCAGGATAAAAAATTATGGAGCTAAGCACAGTCAAAAACCTAAAAAAACGAAAACCTGGTTCAGTCTGCTTTCTACCAGACACTGGGAGATGTATTCACCATTCAGCAGGACAATAACCTAAAACACAAGGCCAAATCTACACTGGAGTTGCTTACCAAGAACACAGTGAATGTTCCTGAGTGGCCGAGGAAAGGTTTTGACTTAAATCTGATTGAAAATCTATAGCAAGACAAATGGTTGTTTAGCAAGAATCAACAACCCATTTGACAGAGCTTGAAGAATTTTGAAAATAATAAATGGGTAAATGTTGCACAATCCAGGTGTGGAAAGCTCTTAGAGACTTACCCAGAAAGACTCGCAGCTGTAATCGCTGCCAAAGGTGCTTCTACAAAGTATTGTCTCAGGGGTGTGAATACTTATGTAAATGATCTCTGTATTTCCTTTTCAATAATAAAAAAAGAATAATCTAAAAACACGTTTTCACTTTTACAGGGCATTGTGTTTAGATGTGTGAGAAAAAACATCAATTTAATTGATTTTGAATTCAGGCTGTAACACAACAAAATGACAAAAGTCAAGGGGTATGAATACTTTCTGAAGGCACTGTAGCTACTCTGTAAGGACAGACTGATAAGTACAGTTACACCTATCTTGCTGATACAACAGTGAGTGTCTGTAAACCTTGGTTTAGGTCGGTGTGCCGTTACACTGCCCATAAATCTACAGGCCTCAGGTATACACGGCTTGCTCTTAGCCCTACATGCACTACACATACAGTTTGGCTATGCAATGATAGTGAAGTGGTAGATGTTCGTAGCTTACATCTAATTCAGCCTCCAAGGGGGGATTATGCATCCCAGATCCATTTAATTCAGCCTCCAACAGGGGATTAGCATCCCAGATCCACCCACAGGTTTTATAGCCTGTCGTATAAGACTTGGGAATTTTGACACGGACGGAAATGTATGTGTGTACATATTCCGGAGCGCTGCCGTGACACCCGGCTTTCCCATGAAGCACTCTGGCGGACAGGCAATATATGCGGCTGTCTCTCCGAGTCTCACTCAGATTACTGTGATCCGCTGGAACGGAGAGAGAACCGGGACGATGGGTGTGTGTTGGTCTGTGTGTTGCAGAGACAGACAGGATGTGTGTGTGTGTGTATGTAGCATTATGTGTGTGTTGGGGGAAGTATTTTAGGACACACAGTCAAGCCCGTCTCTTCAAGAGTCCTCCCACAGTGTCCGTCTGTCTCTCTGGAGACAGTCACAGCCAGCCGCAACCAATCACATTAGAGCTCAGACGCACAGCAGCCTGGGAGAAAATATTTTTTTCTCTTTTCCTATCCTCCATTCTCCCCTTCCTGTCCTCCATTCTCCTCTTCCTGTCCTCCATTTTACCCTTCCTGTCCTCATTTATTCACTTCCTGTCCTCCATTCTCCCCTTCCTGTCCTCCATTCTTCCCTTCCTGTCCTCCATTCTCCCCTTCCTGTCCTCATTTATTCACTTGACTCAAACATTGTTGATCTAGGCAGGCCTGCTGAGAACCACGTCTTATGTTCAATTACAAAAAAGCTGAGTCTTATGAGATACAACATAGATAGGACACAGACACTTTAGGTGAGGAAAGCAGGGAGATCTGTCCCTTTCTCACTCACCTCACAGCAGACTGGATGAGTGGGTCATTGTCGTCAGATTAGATGTCAATAAAGGGGAACCAATGGTACTTCAAAGGACGACTCAAATGAAAATAAAATGGAGGCACAGAAGTATGTTGAATGAAGGGACCTCAGAGGATAGTGAATGTACATGACATCATTATACTAAGACAGTCTTAGTAACAGCATTATACTCAGTCTTAGTAACAGTGTTATACTGAGACAGTCTTAGTAACAGCATTATACTGAGACAGTCTTAGTAACAACGTTATACTGAGACAGTCTTAGTAACAGTGTTATACTGAGACAGTCTTAGTAACATCATTATACTCAGTCTTAGTAACAACGTTATACTGAGACAGTATTAGTAACAACGTTATACTGAGACAGTCTTAGTAACAACGTTATACTGAGACAGTCTTAGTAACAGCATTATACTGAGACAGTCTTAGTAACAGCATTATACTCAGACAGTCTTAATAACAGCATTATACTGAGACAGTCTTAGTAACAGCATTATACTGAGACAGTCTTAGTAACAGCATTATACTGAGACAGTCTTAATAACAGCATTATACTGAGACAGTCTTAGTAACAACGTTATACTGACACAGTCTTAGTAACAGCATTATACTGAGACAGTCTTAGTAACAGCATTTTACTGAGACAGTCTTAGTAACAGCATTTTACTGAGACGGTCTTAGTAACAGCATTATAATGAGACAGTCTTAGTAACAGCATTATAATGAGACAGTCTTAGTAACAGCATTATAATGAGACAGTCTTAGTAACAGCATACTGACAGACTCAGAGAGTGGAAGAACTGTAGTGAATGGAGGGAACACCAGAGGTTATTCTCCCTCGTTTTCTCTCTCCGTCTCTTCCCTCGCCTCCTCTGCCTCTCCGTGATTAGCTGTGATTTAATTAGTCAGAGAACAAAAGGAACATGACATCTTCCACAGATTAGAATCAACTACACACACACACACTGATCTGAAATGCATACAAAATGCACACGCATACATACATCTCTGATTATATTTCCAGAGTAAAACCCACTGTGACTCAGACTATAATGTGCACAGCAGACAGACGCCTGTCCTTAGACAGACAGACAGACAGACAGACAGACAGACAGACAGACAGACAGACAGACAGACAGACAGACATTAGTACTCAGTGCTCAGTATGTTTATGAACTTCAGAGAAGCATCGCAGCAAAGACTCAATAACCTTTCTAGAGGCAGAGAGAGATAGATAAATAGATGGAGATAGAGAGAGAGAGAATTAAACGAGAGTCATCCCCGCTGTCCTCTCACGTTCACAATGACAGTAATTACGCAGAAGGTCATTCAATTAAAAGGGGCCCTGCACCTACACGGTGCCACACGGAAAATAAATTACTGCTAATTAAAGGAATCAACCCTCGACCCCGCGGCGAGGGGGAGTGATGACGACATGCGGGGGACTGGCGCATGTCGCAAGTCAACGGTAACCTTTCGCACCGCCACCACCCCAACTCCCAGACACCTGAGGTGGCATGGAGAATGAGTGTAGAAAAGCAATTTATACACATCTTTGTGCCGTTGTGACTGGATTTGCAAAATTCTGGGAACATTCAATAAATTCCCTGGATTTCCCAAAAGCCTGGTTGTAGGATTCCCAGAATCAGGAGGGAATAAACAGGAAATCTGAAATCCTCTAACCAGGATTTCTGGAAATCTAAGGAATTTATTGAAAGTTTATGTAATTTTGCAACCCTAGTTGTGACACTTAATAAGGATTGGTCTAGGCCATTACCAGGCTGTTACTAGGCTGTTACCAGGCTGTGTGGTGGACTATTCTGCTGGTATTGTCAGGACGGTGAATGAGCGGTAGATTTACCTCACTAAGTAAGTAACTAAGTAGGTAGCCTTGCAGGAGCTTTGGACTTACCTGAGTGCTAGGTCTATGACTGCATCAGCAGGTTCTGCAGTGCAATGACTGGGAAAACAAGAACCGTAAACCTCTGAGATGTTTGATACACTTTCATCAGCAGTGAATTGCATGGAAAATGCATGTTTCTAGAGAAAAACATGTTGATATAAATGGTAGTGTGACAAACCTGACAGTGTGATTCAACTTCTGTAGATACTGTAGAGTGATGCAGTTGATGCGGTGTGCAGTAGACTCCTACGCCTCCACATATCTGACACACTGACAGTGGAGGAGATCCACTTACCCAAACAGACTGAGACGTTTGTCAGAAACACCCAATCCGTTATACAACCACCACTGTTTTGAAGAGGAGACAGTGACAACCCAAAGGAAGGTTGTGATGTAAAACGTTGTTACGTGTTTCACCAGATGGGAAACATGTAAGACACCTCCACAACGTACCCCAGATCAGGTTTTCCTAGTCTATACTCTTCGTCTGTCTGTCTGTCCATTTACGTCATTTAGTAGACACTCTTATCCAGAGCAACTTACTGTAGCACATTCTCATACTTAAAAAAAAAAAAGTATACTGGTCCCCCATGGGAATCGAACCCACAACCCTGGCATTGCAAGTGCCGTGCTCTACCAACTGAGCTACACTGGCCTTATTTCTTGTGACGTCAGGGCAACACTTACCCTCTGGTGTTGACACGAATGCTCATTCACCTGCCAAACTACACTGATTCAGGGGGAACCCAACTGCACTGGACTGGAACTTTGGACTCAGTTACAGAGCAAGTGTGATGCGTCCTGCGTCAGAAAATTCCAGTCGTCTTGGCAGAGGCCATAGTTCTCTTATACAACCTAGTCCCTCCCTCAGCTGCACTTCAATGGTATAGTAAAGTGCTGAGCAATTTGTGTTTTTTGAAGCCGGTTAGGTTTCGGGTTCGATTATAAACAAATTATCACATTACATTAAATGCACCACGCATTATGTGGGTTGAATGCTGTAACAACACAGAATACAACAATTAATAAAATGAGGTAGTGGCTGCCCATTACTGCTTATTACATTATTAACTTTACATTGTAGTTAATTACCACGTTTTCTGCAATATACTATGTAGAATATTGGCCTGTTGGAAACTACAACTCCCTACTACATCTCACAGTTCGGGCTTGATCTGATTTATCTCTAGAGAAACTGCAGCGCAGTATGAACATTGAGCACACAGAAAAAACCCAGAAGGAAATGGAATTCAAATAATTGAACCGAGGTCGATCAATTAGATGTTTAAAAACTGAAAAATAACCAACATTTCGGTTGATCTTTCAGCACTACTAGATAAACTGTGAAAGTAGAGAAGCGCAGAGAAGAGAGAGGCTAGATGAACAGCTGTAGGGTTATCATCCTACCACAGAGAGAGAAGCCGATCTTTTGTCATCAGAGCCCAGAGGACCAGAGGTGACGCATTATCTAGTATCGAGTGGCCCACGTTAACTCCCGGGCCAAGCAGAGATGACACCAACGGTGTCAACCGCAGCAGCTGCTGAGGGATCGGTTGTTGTGTGTGTGTGTGTGTGTGTGTGTGTGTGTGTTTGTGTGTTCAGAGACACAATACTCTGGCGCCTTCTGGCTGTCATGGGCCAAAATAAAAATCCACAGAATTAACATGTGCCATTAAAACATCGTCGCGGTCTCCATGGTCTGGAATGCCTGAGAATCAGGCTTGACACGAGATGATTTACTTACAGAATAAAATGTTTAACATAGTCTTCATACAGTGGATCAGTCCGGGCGTGGCGTATATTCCATGACATTCTCTAATAGGCCTAACCCACTAAATCAGAACATGATGCAGGACTGAAAGTATTATTTCATGGGCCAGGTGCCAAACGCCCTCATGACCTCACGGTTGGCATGGCGGTTGGCTAAATCCTCACTAGACAACACAGCCATACTGCCCTCCCGTATGGCTGACATCATGTCCTGCTGAGATCATTAATAATTGTAATTAATACACAGTAATAAAGTACAAGACTCATTGAATTAATCAGCATGAAGAGATGGGATTAATTAAGGTCTGGGGGCTCTGGACTGCACTGCTGTCCATGGTCTGTCTGTCGGTCTGTCTGTCCGGTCTGTCTGTCTGTCTGTCTGTCTGTCTGTCTGTCTGTCTGTCTGTCTGTCTGTCTGTCTGTCTGTCTGTCTGTCTGTCTGTCTGTCTGTCTGTCTGTCTGTCTGTCTGTCTGTCTGTCTGTCTGTCTGTCTTGTCTTGTCTTGTCTTGTCTTGTCTGTCTGTCTGTCTGTCTGTCTGTCTGTCTGTCTCTCTCTCTCTCTGATCCGTTTGTCCTGTCTGGTCTGTCTGAGCTCAATAGGCCAATTTAACGTCAGTTCTGTCCCTGTCTTGAATCTTTAGTGCCCTCCTCATCTCCACAGCTTGATAATGTTTTATGTGCATCACTGGGTGGGGTTAGGGGTCACTAGCTATTTTGTAACCACAAGCAATTTACCATTGGTCAACTGCAAAACATACAGAATGCTGCATCACGGGTACTGACCAAGACCAAATGTAGAGCACACATTACACCGGTTTTAAGGTCTCTGCACTGGCTACCTATGAGTTATTGAATTCATTTTAAGATTCCTCTACTGGTTTTTAAATCAATCCACGATTTTGCACCCCAATACATGTCAGACATGTATTTAAGTTATGTACCCAGTAGGTCCCTCAGGTCCTCTGGCACTGGCCGTTTAACTATCCCAAAGCTTAGGACCAAGAGGCATGGAGAGGCAGCCTTTAGTTACTATGCCCCCAGCCTCTGGAATAGCCTGCCAGAGAACCTGAGCGGGGCTGAAACTGTGGACATTTTTTAAAGAGATCTTAAAACTTGCCATTTTAGCTTTGCTTTTCCTTAGGGTACTTTTTAGTCGTTCAGTTTGAATTGTTATTCTTTTGTTTTTTATCCTCATGTTTGTTGTGTAGTAAATATTTCAGCTTTTATTTTCATTGTTTTTATTAGTTGTTTTTTTTTTTCCTGTGAAGCACATTGTGTTGCATTCCATGTCTGAAATATGCTGTATAAATCAAGCTTAATTTGAGAAAATGTTATGTCTTCTAATTGACAAATGGTAAAGCTGCCAATAAACTGTCAATGCTTTAGCTGACATGTTAAAGGAGAAGCAGGAAGACTATTTCTGTACGGCGCAACATCAGAGAAAAACACAAGGTCAAACGCAGAATAACCTCCACTCTATGGACACTCCTATAGGCATAATTATCCTTCATGTCAATGCCACCACAAATTAATGCCATTTGTCACATCTACTTTCCATAATTTGCTAATGTGGAGCTTGCACCATTTGTAGACTCAGTTAAAGGAGATCTGTATGGCCACCTTACATACAGTTGTCACCGGAGGCTGATTGGCATGTAGTTAGGCAACATCCATCACTACCGGTACATGGGAATAACAGGACGATGCCACCTAATAACAGTAATTAGTGTATTACTGGAGCACACCACTAGTCAATGAGAAACGCTGATATATATAATGGAAAGTTTGCAACCCTGTTACCCTGAAGGTACTTGTGGGAGAGAGAGAGACAGAGAGAGAGAGACCGAGAGGGGGAGACCGAGAGAGAAGAAGGTTGAGAAGACATCCACAAGGTACATTTTATGCAGAATTTGATTCAAGCTCGGTTTTTCTCTCTGCTGTGATTTCCAATTAATAAAACATGGTGTTAATTTTAGCCAGTTATATCCATATCTATCTATCTATCTATCTATCTATCTATCTATCTATCTATCTATCTATCTATCTATCTATCTATCTATCTATCTATCTATCTATCTATCTATCTATCTATCTATCTATCTATCTATCTATCTATCTATCTATCTATCTATCTATCTATCTATCTATCTATCTATCTATCTATCTATCTATCTATCTATCTATCTATTGTATTTATTATATTTAAAAAGTATTTTACAACATGCTAACTTTCACACAGGAAATAAGCCTTTCAACTTTCAACCCAGAGTTTTTGTCTGCTCCTTTTCCAAACCTCTTGGTGTCACCTCGTACACTTGTAAAGCGTTTATAACTTGTACCACATGTCGGAGATGAGGCGATGGAAAGCATAAAGCCCGATCTGATTCAGTGAATGATTTCACAGCGACTCAAACGGTGCCAAATCAACTCCAGATTACAATAATACCACTGGTGTGACAATTAAGATGGCATAAACACTGCATGCAGAGCTGGGGCACCTGGGTAAGCCTTCTCTCCCTCTCTCTAACACACACACATCCTCACGTACTTTGTGCCTCCTCAGATTTCTTGGCATGACGCCCCTGTACACACACATACGCACTCTCCCCACACCATTGACACCCTGGTGGATGGGAATGGTCGGGGTGTTAGACCTTCGCCGTGTCTCACCCTGTATCCATCCATCACTGTGGAGCGAAGGCTAACCTGACAAATAGACAATATCACCAGCAGCTGCTAGAGCTAGGATAATTAATAAAGCAGGCAATATGGGGGAGCAATAAAGACAGAGAGAGAGAGAGAGAAATCCTTGAAAGCATCGTAGCAGGGTTTTGGACTCTGCTACAGACAGAGATGCATCCAGACAATTTCTCTGGGCCTGTAATGAGTAATAGCAATGCAGGCAAACCTCAAAATGATTTTACATATGCATACGTCTTCCTGTTCACAAAATAAATAGCGGCTTCCTGTAACAAAAAGAATAGCGTCGAACAATGTTTTCATCTGTGTTTCACATACATTTCCACACACAAACACATAACTCTAAGAGAACAAACTCAAACCTTGACTTGAGGTTCAGATTTGAATCCAACCAACACACACACACACACACACACACACACACACACACACACACACACACACACACACACACACACACACACACACACACACACACACACACACACACACACACACACACACACACATACACACACACACACATACACAGAGAGAGAGAGAGAGAGAGAGAGAGAGAGAGAGAGTGTGTATTTGTACTATTATCTCTTGGCAGAGCAGCTGCCCTTTATCTAGAAGGAAACAGGAGGTTTATACAGCAACTCAACACACGTGATGGAGACACACACATACGAATACACACACACACAGACACACACACACACACCTCAACACCTGCCACAGGCTCTCTGTCATATGGGGGTGGTGTATGGAAAATATGTTTTAGGGGCTGTAGTGTGAATACATGGCATGGTGTGTGTGTATCCTATGATGCAGTGTGTGTGTCTGTTTCCTCTGATGGAGAGCCAGCATGTTCCTTAGAGAGTGTGTGTGTTTCCTATGATGGAGAGCCAGCATGTTCCTTAAAGAGAGGGGGCACAAGTGTGTGTCACCTAAACCCTGGGTGTGTGTGTACGGGTGGAAAGCACTGACATAGAAACTGTTCCTACTTCGGCTGGGATTCATTCCGATCCGCGCTAGACCCGCGTCACAGAGCGCTTGACATTTAAAGGTAATTTCTAATTGAGCCGACATCTGCAGCGTTTACCTTGAATGCAATCTCCACAAACACGGTAACATTGCCTTTAAAGGCTGCGTTGTCTACAAGCATGATCGGATTGAATCCCGGCCCTACTTCCCCACAGATTGATTGAACTAGACATGTGCCCTGGTGCACGGCATGGTGATTAGTGTGTATACTGTATACATGTGATTTCTGTTGGATCATGTGGCTCCACCCCACCCTCCCCCCATCTGACTTCCTTTAAAGAACTTCAAAAGGCCCCACGGCAGTGGGCTGTTTGTCTAAAGCTTGCCTCTATAGACAAAGACTGTGTGGGCATTAAAGCTCTGAGCTCCACAGAAAAAAAAACACGCATTACAAGAGCCTTTACACAGTATACATAAAAGTGTCCGTGTGCTCTCCCCACTCCCACACAGACATACAGAATGTACACATTAGTCCAAACAGACCCATCGTGGGTCTCCGCTCATTCGTTCATCTGTGGCGCTATGCTAATATGATTAGCCTGGATTATGGTAATGAGGGACGGGGATCGGGTTGGTGCCGGGCGGGATGTTGCGCTCCTCGTTTGGGGGACAAGTTAATTGGTTAGTCTGCTTTGATGTTCCCAGGGTGGGAGGGGAAGGAGAGGCGAAGAGGGGACTGTATGTGTGTGGGGAAGGAGAGGCGAAGAGGGGACTGTATGTGTGTGGGGAAGGGGAGTGAGGGTGGTGTGAGAATCTGACAGTTTTTATTTTTGGCATTGGAGGGTTGTGTTGTGTGTTAGTTGGCTCCAAGGGAGAAAGCCTTGTGGTTTGACTGCAGGACTGAAGGCTGTTCTGTTGTTCTGTTGTTCCCTTCACCTGATCAGGGTATTGATATTAAACTCCTCATCCCTTCACCTGATCAGGGTATTGATATTAAACTCCTCATCCCTTCACCTGATCAGGTTATTGATATTAAACTCCTCATCCCTTCACCTGATCAGGGTATTGATATTAAACTCCTAATCCTTTCACCTGATCAGGGTATTGATATTAAACTCCTCATCCCTTCACCTGATCAGGGTATTGATATTAAACTCCTCATCCCTTCACCTAATCAGGGTATTGATATTAAACTCCTCATCCCTTCACCTAATCAGGGTATTGATATTAAACTCCTCATCCCTTCACCTGATCAGGGTATTGATATTAAGCTCCTCATCCCTTCACCTAATCAGGGTATTGATATTAAACTCCTCATCCCTTCACCTAATCAGGGTATTGATATATAACCTGGCACTCCTCAACACACCAACTGATCCAAACAGGATTAGAAGGAGATAGAGCTTTAGCAGATATATGTAACTCTACACCCAAATAAACCACAACCATTAGCCCTATGGAACCTTGCATATCTTTATGTAACGGTGCATAACACTAAAAAGATGGACCGCTCGGTTTCATGTGAGAAATAAGATTAGGTGCATTATTCGCCCACACAAAGCCCTGAGCAGCTTGGCTGAACCATGGTGGATGTCCTTAAGAGCAGGCATGGAAAACATCATAAAGACAACGCCCACAGGACTGCCACAGGACATCTGACAGTAAGCAGAAGTGTCATATAATGTACTGTAGCTTCTGTTGGCAGCTAAACAGGGGGTTGTGAGAATGATGGTACTTCCTGTGACAATTCTGGGTTTCATTGATAACATTTTAAATGTAAATGTATGTTTCTCTGTACATCCAAAGGGGATGGATCTTTCTATAGCCAATGTAAGTCCTGTCCAAAAGTACCCTTGGAGGGGCATAGATTCACCCAAGTAACCTATCATTTCAAACATCAGATTCCAGTGTCTCCAGTGAGAAAATAAATAACCATATTCAAAATTAACTTTCAGATACAAAAATAGCTACAATGATAGATTAACACTGAGAATCCTTAATATAAAACAACAAATCAATTCAAAAGGCAATAGAGCTGATGTCCAGTAATTACTTCAAACCAATTTAAAGCTATTCATACTAGCATGATTGTACATTTTGTGTGATTTCAAATTAACGCTATAACAGTTGTGATTGAGTACTGTATGATTGACAATAAGACAATGCTTGTTAAGTAAAAATCTTGCAATTTTATTTGCATATAAAAGCAGCTAAATATATCACAACGAGAGAAAGAGACTAGACCTACAAGGAGGAAACTAACAGACAGAGAAAGAGAAGAGACCTAGAGAAAGTAAACAGAGAGCAAAGGAGCATTTACAGTTGCAAAGTTGAGACAGCTTTTGGCAACATTTTTTGTGCTAGCAAGATTGCATTTACACACAGTGCAAAATGAGAAGAAAGCTATAAAAACAAAAATACTATAAGATTTACAATCGAAAGGACAGCTAAACCTTTTTTAGGCAGGTGTGTCGTAAAGAAAACCAACCACCACCTGTCTGGTAGTGAATTGAGTCTTAAACTCTAAAAACCTTTCCTTTCTCATCCATGAACCTCTACCTTAGCGGCCTCCAACTCTGGTCATGGGCATGATTTTGTTCTAGACCAGCACTAACAAACCTCCATCAAATAAACAACTACATTATATATTCCTGCTGGACTGGAACAAAAGCCTCCAGCCCCAGTAGCACTCAAAGACCGGAGGAGTTGGAGCCCCCTGCTCTACCCTAACAGTGGGAGTAAAACATGAACATTAAAGAAACGTATGAAGAACATTTGATGGGAGTGGCAAAAAAACAAGCTAAATCAAATACAGGCGAAGACACAATAAATAAAATCCCACCAGGATGTTTTGAACCAACACATTTTTGTAAAGATCTTTTACAACATGAATACAGTATATATATATATATATATATATATATATATATATATATATATATATATATGTATATATATGTATATGTATATACATATATATATATATATATATATGTATGTATATATATATATACAGTGGGGAGAACAAGTATTTGATACACTGCCGATTTTGCAGGTTTTCCTACTTACAAACCATGTAGAGGTCTGTAATTTTTATCATAGGTACACTTCAACTGTGAGAGACGGAATCTAAAACAAAAATCCAGAAAATCACATTGTATGATTTTTAAATAATTAATTAACATTTTATTGCATGACATAAGTATTTGATCACCTACCAACCAGTAAGAATTCCGGCTCTCACAGACCTGTTAGTTTTTCTTTAAGAAGCCCTCCTGTTCTCCACTCATTACCTGTATTAACTGCACCTATTTGAACTCGTTACCTGTATAAAAGACACCTGTCCACACACTCAATCAAACAGACTCCAACCTCTCCACAATGGCCAAGACCAGAGAGCTGTGTAAGGACATCAGGGATAAAATTGTAGACCTGCACAAGGCTGGGATGGGCTACAGGACAATAGGCAAGCAGCTTGGTGAGAAGGCAACAACTGTTGGCGCAATTATTTGAAAATGGAAGAAGTTCAAGATGACGGTCAATCTCCCTCGGTCTGGGGCACCATGCAAGATCTCACCTCGTGGGGCATCAATGACCATGAGGAAGGTGAGGGATCAGCCCAGAACTACACGGCAGGATCTGGTCAATGACCTGAAGAGAGCTGGGACCACAGTCTCAAAGAAAACCATTAGTAACACACTACGCCGCCATGGATTAAAATCCTGCAGCGCACACAAGGTCCCCCTGCTCAAGCCAGCGCATGTCCAGGCCTGTCTGAAGTTTGCCAATGACCATCTGGATGATCCAGAGGAGGAATGGGAGAAGGTCATGTGGTCTGATGAGACAGAAATAGAGCTTTTTGGTCTAAACTCCACTTGCCGTGTTTGGAGGAAGAAGAAGGATGAGTACAACCCCAAGAACACCATCCCAACCATGAAGCATGGAGGTGGAAACATCATTCTTTGGGGATGCTTTTCTGCAAAGGGGCCAGGACGACTGCACCGTATTGAGGGGAGGATGGATGGGGCAATGTATCGCGAGATCTTGGCCAACAACCTCCTTCCCTCAGTAAGAGCATTGAAGATGGGTCGTGGCTGGGTCTTCCAGCATGACAACGACCCGAAACACACAGCCAGGGCAACTAAGGAGTGGCTCCGTAAGAAGCATCTCAAGATCCTGGAGTGGCCTAGCCAGTCTCCAGACCTGAACCCAATAGAACATTTTTGGAGGGAGATGAAAGTCCGTATTGCCCAGCGACAGCCCCGAAACCTGAAGGATCTGGAGAAGGTCTGTATGGAGGAGTGGGCCAAAATCCCTGCTGCAGTGTGTGCAAACCTGGTCAAGAACTACAGGAAACGTATGATCTCTGTAATTGCAAACAAAGGTTTCTGTACCAAATATTAAGTTCTGCTTTTCTGATGTATCAAATACTTATGTCATGCAATAAAATGCAAATTAATTACTTAAAAATCATACAATGTGATTTTCTGGATTTTTGTTTTAGATTCCGTCACTCACAGTTGAAGAGTACCTATGATAAAAATTACAGACTTCTACATGCTTTGTAAGTGGGAAAACCTGCAAAATCGGCAGTGTGTCAAATACTTGTTCTCCCCACTGTATATATATACGTATATATATATATATATATATATGTATATATATATATATTTTGATATATATATATATATATTGATATATATATATACACACACTTAATTTTCTCCAAATGTATCAGAATTGCAGACGGTAGATGTTACAAGTATCTCAAGCGTATAATTTGATAGATTTCTTTCCCTGCTCTGTGTGGTGTAGTTTGATTGGGTTGATAGACACAAGTTAACAATAAATAAGGTCTTTCTCTGAGCTTTCAGAGTGGGGCTCTAGCTGAGAACGTTAAAGCTAGTTTAAGGCATCGTCCCTGTCAGCCAATCAGAAAGCAGAATTGTCCAGGAAAACAAAATGAAACTGAACACAAAAAACAATAACGTACAAAATCAACAATGGCGTCAAATACTGACGTTTCCAGCAAACACAAAGCCCAAAAACTAAGGAAGTTGTACAAATTCACAAAGCATCATTTATCTTACAGATCCGACTGCTTTTTCTTCCATAGCAAGATTGTATAGCCACTCAGCACCCCATTACCTGCCCACCCATCCAACCCCACCCCACCTCTAACCCTATTTCACTTTACAGCTTACAAAATAACAATATTTGAGAGAAACACTTAATTATTTTGACATTATTTGTTAGAATAAAAAAAAGTTTATTCTGTCCGACATCTCCAAACGCCCACCCCCCCAACCCCACCCCCGCTTCACCCTCTGGGTCAGAGATAATTTTCAGGAGCTGGAGGAGGGGTTGGGCAGGTCAAACACGATTGGGGGGTTGGTGGGCTGGAAGCTGACCGTGCACGTGGAGGAGTTGATGAACGTCGTGCAGCCGTCAGTCATGATGCCATACCCTGTGGAGGGACAATGCATCATCAGCACGCGCTACAGGAAGTCCCAACGGATCATCAACATTGGACATGAAGTGAGAAACCGTATTGTCTAATTGACTAATCAAAACCCCACAGGGTGCGTTCCTTTCGGAGAGACTTCTTTAATTGTTTCTCCTCTGAACTGAGTCTATTCATTTTTACACCTTTAATTAAAAACATAAAGGATGGATGGATGTATGGATGGGGGGAGGGAGACACTGAGGTAGAAAGAGTGGGAAAAGAGCTAGAGGGAGGGAAGGACTCTATCTTTCTCTCACTCTCTGTCTCTCACTCTCTGTGTGTCTATGGGAGCCATCCTGACTGACCTTCATGTATTCCTCCGAAGGCGTGGAGTTTGGGTCGGACCCTCCTCTGGACCGTGTTGAGCAGCTCCACACAGCCCACCCTCTGCAGCTCCTTAGGAACCCAGTCTCTGAACCCTGCAGAACACGCAAGAAAGACAACAAACCTACATAAGACAGCAACAATAACTAAGCACAATAGTTACTATTTTCCGTAGGTAAAGTCTTATCCCCAGTCCCTACTCCTCTCTCCCTTTCTCCCTACTCCATCCCCAGCCTTAGCTCCATCCCCAGCCTTAGCTCCATCCCCAGCCTTAGCTCCAATAGTAGCAGTAGTAGTAGTAGTATCATAGTAGCAGTAGTAGCAGCAGTAGTAGTAGTAGTAGTAGTAGTAGTAGTAGTAGTAGTAGTAGTAGTAGTAGTAGTAGTAGTAGTAGTAGTAGTAGTATTAGTATCATAGTAGCAGTAGTAGTAGCAGTAGTAGCAGCAGCAGTAGTAGTAGTGGTGGTAGTAGCAGCAGTAGCATTACTAGCAGTAGTAGTAGTAGCAGCAGCAATAGTAGTACTACCAGCAACAGTAGTAGTAGCAGCAGCAGTAGTAGTAGCAGTAGTAGTAGTAGTAGCAGCAGCAGAAGCATTATTAGCAGTAGTAGTAGTAGTAGTAGTAGCAGCAGCAGCAGTAGTGGTAGTAGTAGTAGCAGCAGTAGTAGTAGTAGTAGTAGTTGTAGTAGTAGTAGCATTATTATTAGTAGTAGTAGTAGCAGCAGTAGTAGCAGTAGTAGCAGCAGTAATAGTAGCAGTAGCAGTAGTAGCAGTCGAGAGGAAGGAAGTCAGTCAATAACGCCAGACAGAATACAAGACAGAGGAACAAGAACAACTGAAGCTCAACAACTGAAGCTAAACTACTGAAGCTCAACAACTGAAGCCAGTAGTAGTAGTAGTAGAAGCAGTAGTAGTATCATAGTAGCAGTAGTAGCAATAGTAGTAGTAGTAGTAGTAGTAGTAGTAGTAGTAGTAGTAGTAGTAGTAGTAGCAGCAGCAGTGGTAGAAGTAGTAGTAGTAGTAGTAGTAGTAGTAGTAGTAGTAGTAGTGGTAGTAGTATTAGCAGCAGCATTATTAGCAGTAGTAGTAGCAGTAGCAGTAGCATTATTAGCAGTAGTAGTAGCAGTAGAAGTAGCATTATTATTATTATTAGTAGTAGTAGTAGAAGTAGTAGTACAGTAGTGGCCAAAAGTTTTGAGAATGACACAAGTATTGGTCTCCACAAAGTTTGCTGCCTCAGTGTTGATGATGGCAATTTGCATATACTCCAGAATGTCATGAAGAGTGATCAGATGAATTGCAATTAATTGCAAAGTCCCTCTTTGCCATGAAAATGAACTTAATCCCCCAAAAACATTTCCACTGCATTTCAGCCCTGCCACAAAAGGACCAGCTGCCATCATGTCAGTGATTGTCTCGTTAACACAGGTGAGAGTGTTGACGAGGACAAGTCTGGAGATCACTCTGTCATGCTGATTGAGTCAGAATAACAGACTGGAAGCTTTAAAAGGAGGGTGGTGCTTGAAATCATTGTTCTTCCTCTGTCAACCATGGTTAGCTGCAAGGAAACACGTGCCGTCATCATTGCTTTGCACAAAAAGGGCTTCACAGGCAAGGATATTGCTGCTGGTAAGATTGCACCTAAATCAACCATTTATCGGATCATCAAGAACTTCAAGGAGAGAGGTTCAATTGTTGTGAAGAAGGTGTCAGAGCGCCCATGAAAGTCCAGCCAGCGCCAGGACCGTCTCCTAAAGTTGATTCAGCTGCGGGATCGGGGCACCAAAAGTGCAGAGCTTGCTCAGGAATGGCAGCAGGCAGGTGTGAGTGCATCTGCACGCACAGTGAGGCGAAGACTTTTGGAGGATGGCCACCCTGAAACTGTGTAATGTGTGAAATGTATTAGAATTATAAGATTATAATTCTAAGAATGCGTGTGCATAGGACAAGTCAAGACTAGGTCAGTATGTTACTATTTAGCAAAATAGGATGTAGTTAAGACAACAAAGGAGAAGAGGAATGACATTTGTGAAAGCTGTAAAACTGATAATAGGAAAGAGGTCTCCCCCACCCAGGGAGGGGAGAAACTTTTAGGCTTGCAGGAAATTAGGGAACATAACGTAAAAATATACAGCCACCATAAAGAAAGGTGGGATTTCTGACTGATGTGTGTGTATAAAAGATGGGCTCTGAACTTAGAGGGCATAGCTCTCTGAATAAAGAACTGACCATTGCAAGCTGGGGCTATGTCTGTATTATTAAAAACTGAAGCCTTACAACCTTCAGGATACAGATAGAAATTCTCGTGACAGGCGGGTGGACAAACAAAAACCCACAACTTCTGACAAACTCTAAGCATTGATTATGCAAGAATGGCCAGTCAGTCAGGATGTGGCCCAGAAGTTAATTGACAGCATGCCAGGGCACATTGCAGAGGTCTTGAAAAAGAAGGGTCAACACTGCAAATATTGACTCTTTGCATAAACTGAATGTCATTGTCAATGAAAGTCTTTGAGACTTATGGAATACTTGTAATTATACTTCAGTGTATCATAGTAACTACTGACATAAAGATCTAAGAACACTGAAGCAGCAAACTTTGTGGAGACCAATACTTGTGTCATTCTCAAACCTTTTGGCCACGACTGTACACACACACACACACACACACACACACACACACACACACACACACACACACACACACACACACACACACACACACACACACACACACACACACACACACACACACACACACACACACACACACACACACACACACACACACACACACACACACACGCAACCTAACCTGCTCCGTAATATATTCGGATGGATTTAAATAATGAGGGGCGGCCCCATTAGCCATGTGATTGGTTAATTGGACTCACCGAGGGGAGGGCAGTGGGTCATGAGGATGTCGATGCCCTCTGGGACTTGGTTCCATTTATCCAGCAGAGACTGGCCCCTGGGCAGGTTGAACCCCCAGCCGTTAAACCATGGGCTCCTGCAGGGACACAGATACAACAACAACGGCTGTCAGTACGTTAACACAGGGAGACAGTGAAATAAGCCCTGTCAGTTAGTTAACACAGGGAGACAGTGAAATAAGCCCTGTCAGTTAGTTAACACAGGGAGACAGTGAAATAAGCCCTGTCAGTTAACACAGGGAGACAGTAAAAGAAGCCCTGTCAGTTAACACAGGGAGACAGTAAAATAAGCTCTGTCAGTTAGTTAACACAGGGAGACAGTAAAATAAGTCCTGTCAGTTAACACAGCTGGCCGTAACCCGGCCAGGTGTCTGACTAGTTATCATGCTACAATAGCCACATCTATTTGACCCCCAACACCAAAACAAGAAGACAATGTGTTTCAAAGTTCACACACACGCACACAATTTCCAAACACTAGGCACCAACTGACTGTATGATCTACCCCCCACCCCAAACTGAAGCAGTGTGACTGACATGAGATGGCCCTCCTCAGGCAGAGTGGATCTAACCCCCCCCCCCAGACTGAAGCAGTGTGACTGACATGAGATGGCCCTCCTCAGGCAGAGTGGATCTAACCCCCCCAGACTGAAGCAGTGTGACTGACATGAAATGGCCCTCCTCAGGCAGAGTGGATATAATAGTGATAGGCACTGTCTCAGCCTACCCATACACAGACAAAGGATCCCCGGCCTCGTCTGACAATGTACGAGGGATGGAGGGACACAGGGGGTACAAACAGATTAAGAAATTAAGCGAACAGAGGGGAAGTAAGAGATGGGAGAGGCGATGGGTGAGAAGAGAGGAGTGGGGAGAGAATGGAGCAGAGGCTGGTTGATGAATCGATCCTCCATCTAGCAGTAATGGCAGCTGAAAAGCTACAAATATGAGGGAAGGACCATACATCATCACACACAGGATTTCAGTGGGTTTATATGAATTCTTAGCTGCACAGACTAAACAGATTTATTACAATGATTCTATTCTACTTAGAGTCTCTAGTGCAGCAGGTTCACAGCTACGTATTACACATTGATCTTGGAAATGCCTGTCCAAGCTACAGGTAGACTATACTTCATAAAGTGCCACAACAACCAAGACTTTAGTCATCTGGTTTTCACCGTTCTTGTTAGAGCAGGGAGCTAGTGTAGCGAACAGAGAGAGGTCGGTAGCTGTGGGTGCTGTTTTGACTCAGTTAGCAGTTAGCGGCGTTGTGTATCGTATTTCACCAGGGGGAAATCAAAGCACTGCAAACATCAATAGGTTTCATTACAGTGAGGGATGGCCGCCCCAGCCACCGACCAATGACTATCGAGCGCTGTCGAGGTCTGACACAAATGAAACGGCTCCCTAGAACCTGGCACTCGTTTGTTTTTTCGTTCACTCGCTCTGTTGCTCTTTCCCTGGCTTTTCTCACTCGGTGGCGAGCTGAAAAATGCGGGTAAAAATGTAATGTGAGGAGCGGGCAGGGAGGAGTGACGGATGCAGCCTTAACTGATTAATTAGAACTAATCACACAAATCTGAGCTAATGGAAGTCTAATGGATTAGTGGAAAGACTCGGCACTTCCCTGTTAGAAATACTGCAGACACAGAGAGAGAGAGAAAGAGAGAGAGAGATCCTTGAAAGCATCGTAGCAGGGTTTTGGACTCTGCTGCAGACAGAAATGCAACCAGACAATTTCTCTGGGCCTGTAATGAGTAATAGCAATGCAGGCAAACCTCAAAATGATTTTACATATGCATACGTCTTCCTGTTCACAAAATAAATAGCGGCTTCCTGTAACAAAAAGAATAGCGTCGGACAGTGTTTTCATCTGTGTTTCACATACATTTCCACACACAAACACATAACTCTAAGAGAACAAACTCAAACCTTGACTTGAGGTTCAGATTTGAATCCAACCAAACACACACACACACACACACACACACACACACACACACACACACACACACACACACACACACACACACACACACACACACACACACACACACACACACACACACACACACACACACACACACACACACACACACACAACACACACAACACACACTGAATTAACAGAGTTTGGAGTTAGAGCGGGCAGCGCTACAATGGCCTCATTGTGGGCCGTCGGGGTATGAAATATACCTTCCATGCAAGCACATTTGTTAACCTCCATAAAGATTAATGACAACCCGATCACATAAAGGAGAGATTGTTTCCTGTGCACCCCATGACACACACATTTTATTATACTGTACTGCAGTGTGTGCGTGTGTGTGTGTGTGAGTGAGTGAGAGAAAAAAATAGCTTGTGTTTGAATCAGAGCCACAGTCTGCATGTGTTCTAGAACAGTGCATGAATCAGAGCCACAGTCTGCATGTGTTCTAGAACAGTGCATGAATCAGAGCCACAGTCTGCAGGTGTTCTAGAACAGTGCATGAATCAGAGCCACAGTCTGCAGGTGTTCTAGAACAGTGCATGAATCAGAGCCACAGTCTGCATGTGTTCTAGAACAGTGCATGAATCAAAGCCACAGTCTGCAGGTGTTCTAGAACAATGCATGAATCAGAGCCACAGTCTGCAGGTGTTCCAGAACAGTGTAACCAAGCTAGTGTTTAGTGTGTATCTTTATAGTCCTGAATGTATGTGTTATGCATGTCCCCTGTGATCAGACTAGATTCTGGGCGAATCTCGCCATCTGGAGAACGTCACCGTGGTAACGGCAGAGAGCGTCTGGAGCCGGGCACCAGAGGAGCCAGATCAGGATCACAGAAATAGACCTCCATCAAAGAGAAGAGGTGAAATCAACACACTTCAGCCTAGTGAGTTCAAACTGAAACATTGCAAATAACATTCACATTTATTTTCCAAAAACACGACATACAAAGGGAGACGTGGTAGAGGCTCACAGAGCCAGGACTGTGACGTGTAAAACAACAACCTGGGACTAACTCCGATTAATAATGCTTAGAGACTTGATGAGTAGGGCTGGGAGTTGCCAGGGAACTCACAATACGATATTATCACAATACTTAGGTGCCAATACGATATGTATTGCAATTCTCGTGATTCTCACGATCCTTTAAGTATCCTATAAGTAATGTTCCAAACATATTGCTCACCATATGTCTGCTGCAGAGGGACAAGAGAGAGCCATGAGAAAGTTTTGACCCGTCACGTACATACATGTGCAGTAAACAAATTGTCTCCCTATTTAAAAAGAAGTTAGGAAGAAAAAAAAAGTTGGTACAGCCAACTAGCGCAAACATAATATTGCGCTATTGTCAAAACGATACAATACGGTATATATAAAAATTATACCCTGATATGTAACTGTATGGATTTTCTCCCCCATCACTACTGATGAGTGATGTCTCAGCTCCACCTAAACCCAGACAGGCATATCTATTCATGTGTGTGATGTCTCAGCTCCACCTAAACCCAGACAGGCATCTCTATTCATGTGTGTGATGTCTCAGCTCCACCTAAACCCAGACAGGCCTATCTATACATGTGTGTGATGTCTCAGCTCCACCTAAAACCAGACAGGCATATCTATACATGTGTGTGATGTCTCAGCTACACCTAAACCCAGACAGGCCTATCTATACCTGTATGTGATATCTATACCTGTATGTGATGTGTCAGCTCCACCTAAACCCAGACAGGCCTATTTATAGCTGTATGTGATCTCAGCTCCACCTAAACCCAGACAGGCCTATCTATACCTGCTTGTGTCTCGTCTATATAGTCTGCACATTCCACTATAACCCTGTCTCTTTGATGAGAGGTGTTTTGTGTGCGAGTCCTCTAAACAGGGAGGTTATGTACTCTTCCAAAAACACAACGACTTCCAAAAGGAAGAAGGGTAGGTGCTCTCAGTGTTCTCCTCAGACAAAGCCATTGGCTGACTGTAAACCAAACAGCTACTTTGAATGGGTCTCAACAAAATGATGTTGGCAATACCACATTATGAGTGGTACTAGGTCTCCGTTTCTATTCTATGTTCTGTACATTCCTCTATGTGTAAGACTGTCTCTTTGATAAGCGATCATTTAGCCTTTTCCCAAAACAGGATGGCACCAGGAAGTAGGTACGACAAAATCACATTACAAAGACTAAAAACGAAAGTGTGTTACCATAGTAACATGATCCTAACGATCCTGTGTTGAATCAATCGGTAAAAGGGTTTCAAGTTGCGGCAGTCAGTCAGACTGAACCCATTTAGCCTCGGATACCCAACGTCAATATTCAATTAGGCCCACGGACATCATTAGACCTGCGCCAAGTCTCCCCGGACCTGACACTCCTGTTAACCTCTCTCCCTCTATCCATCCTCCTCGCTCCTTTCTCCTCTCTCTAGCTATTCTTCTTAGGATTTTTCTTAACCAGTTTCCCTCTCTGTTCCTCCTCCTTAACCACTGCTATTATGGTTCATCTTAGCCTCTCCCCCTCAGAGCTCTAGACAGAGGTAAGGTAGCCAGGGGGTTAGAGACAGTACTGCACCTCTCCACCTCCTCCTACAGCAACACCAACACAAACCACTAGGCACTGTCCATCCTGACCCCTGGCTTACCTGCTTCTAGCTCATTAGTCCTGACCCCTGGTGATGTCCCCTGGTCCTGTCCCTCCATCTCTACCCTCTAAAGGTCTCCACTTAACCCCCTGGTCCTGTTTCTGGTTCTGTCCCTGGTTCTGTCCCTGGCCTGTCCCGGACTGGTGCCTCTACCTTTACCCTCTACAGGATGAATTCGGCTATTTCAGCCACACCCGTTGCTGACAGGTGTATAAAATCGAGCACACCGCCATGCAATCTCCATAGACAAACATTGGCAGTAGAATAGCCTTACTGAAGAGCTCAGTGACTTTCAACGTTGCACCATTATAGGATTCCATATTTCCAACAAGTCAGTTCGTCAAATTTCTGCCCTGCTAGAGCTGCCCCGGTCAACTGTCAGTGCTGTTACTGTGAAGTGGAAGTGTAGGCCACACAAGCTCACAGAACGTGACCACAGAGTGCTGAAGCGCATACAAAATATTCTGTCCTCGGTTGCAACACTCACTACCAAGTTCCAAACTGACTCTGGAAGCAACGTCAGCACAAGAACTGCTTGTCCGGAGCTTCATGAAATGGATTTCCATGGCCAAGCAGCCGCCTACAAGCCTAAAATCACCATGAGCAATGCCAAGTGTCGGCTGGAGTGGTGTAACGCTCATCGCCATTGGACTCTGGAGCAGTGGAAACGTGTTCTCTGGAGTGATGACTAATCTGGGTTTGGCGGGTGCCAGGATAACGCTACCTGCCCCAATGCATACTGCCAACTGTAAAGTTTGATGGAGGAGGAATAATGGTCCAGGGCTGTTTCATGGTTCGGGCCCCTTAGTTCCAGTAAAGGGAAGTCTTAGTGTTATAGCATACAATGACATTCTAGACAATTCTGTGCTTCCAATTTTGTGGCAACAGTTTGGGGAAGGCCCTTTTCTGTTTCAGCATGACAATGCCCCTGTGCACAAAGCGAGGTCCATACAGTAATGGTTTGTTGAGATCAGTGTGGAAGAACTTGACTGGCCTGCACAGAGCTCTGACCTCAACCCCATCAAACGCCTTTGAGATAAATTGGAACGCTGACTGTGAGCCAGGCCTAATCGCCGCAGCAACAACTAGTGGAAAGCCTTCCCAGAAGAGTGGAGGCTGTTATATATTAATGGCCATGATTTTGGAATGAGATGTTCGACGAGAAGACACTTGTCCACATACTTTTGTTCATGTAGTGTACCTCTGGACTGTGAGTACGAGGGCTGAGTACCATATCTGATACTGCTGCCTGCTACCTTGTTCCTTCCAAAGGGCACATGCCTCAGAAGGTTCTGATCTCTCTCTCTCTCTCTCTCTCTCTCTCTCTCTCTCTCTCTCCCTAACACATTCAGGAATAGCGTGTTTTCTGTCATGCTGAGAACAGGTGGATAAGATCTGGTGTATGTGTCTCAGGTGAAGCGCAGTGCTGTCGTGTGACGCTCCACATTACAACCACTGAACACCTGCACACACTGATATCAACCTGCTGCCAGCTTTTACATGGAGAGAGAGAGAGAGAACTGTAGAGAGAAGGAGTGCGAGAGAAAGAGGAAGAGAGAGCGGGTGAGAGAAGACAGGGAGAGGTATAGACTATGCACTATGTGCTGGTCCAGTGATCCATCGTGTGTGACCTCGCTGTCAGAGCGGCCCAGGGGTCAGTGTGGGAGGGGCCTAATTGATCTAGCTGTCAGGACCAATGAGCAAGGCCATGTTAATGGGACTTTTATAAGCCCCGCGGGACACACCATCTGACACACTGCAGACTAGACTAGACACAGTGTGTGTGTGTGTGTGTGTGTGTGTGTGTGTGTGTGTGTGTGTGTGTGTGTGTGTGTGTATTGAGTATGAGAATACAGGAACAACCGCTGTGTTTGTGTGTAGACAGTGTATGGGTTTGTGAGCTTTTAGTGTGTGAGAGATTGTGTGTGTGTTTGGCTTTAGTTATGCTTTAGTTCCTGTTTGAGTGTGAGAGAAATTGGCTGTTTTTGCACTGTGTGTGTGTGTGTGTGTGTGCGCGCGTGCATGTGTGCGTGCGTGCGTGCGCGGGTTGTCCCAGTTCCCAGGTAGCCTTATTAACAGAAGGCAATAGGACACTGTGGTTGGGGTTTGACAAATGACCAGTCACCACCAAGGCCACTTCCACCAACTTTGAGGACGAGGTGGAGGGGGAGGTATAGGTTACAGGGGGTAAAGGAGACTGGCTGTGTGTGTGCACGCTCTCTCTGTTGCCCCTGTGCTAATAACCTGTGCTCAGTGACTGATGGACTGTGGGATGGATTAATCTAGCAGCGGTCACACTGCCAAACGCTCAGGCGCTAAGGGTTAGCCAACAGAGTTACCCTCTTACCACAGGCTGCCTCCGTAGGGACGGACAAACACACATTACCCCTCCTCTCCATTAGGACCCAGCCAGCTGCAGTTTGCTTGCCCCCTAGAAGTCTGCTCTAAAACAACCACTGTATCAAGCTCCTACCACTTCACACCAAACATGGCTGCTCACAATACTTCAGCCATTCCCACCCTTTATGACAGGGTGTAGGAAGTTGCTGAGAGAGAGAGAGCACGGTGACTGACCCAAAATTAAGGAAAGCTTTGACTATGTACAGACTCAGTGAGCATAGCCTTGCTATTGAGAAAGGCCGCCATAGGCAGACAGGCTATGTGCACACTGCCCACAAAATGAGGTAATCTGAGCTGCAATTCCTAACCTCCTGACAAATGTATGACTACATTAGAGATAAATATTTCCCTCAGATTACACAGACCCACAAAGAATTAGAAAACAAATCAAATTTTGATAAACTCCCATATCTACTGGGTGAAATACCACAGGCTGCCATCACAGCAGCAAGATTTGTGACCTGTTGCCACAAGAAAAGGGCAACCAGTGAAGAACAAACACCATAGTAAATACAAATCATATTTGTTTATTTTCCCTTTTGTACTTTAACTATTTGCACATTGCTACAACACTGTATATAGACATACAGTGGGGAGAACAAGTATTTGATACACTGCCGATTTTGCAGGTTTTCCTACTTACAAAGCATGTAGAGGTCTGTAATTTTTATCATAGGTACACTTCAACTGTGAGAGACAGAATCTAAAAAATCCAGAAAATCACATTGTATGATTTTTAAATAATTAATTTGCATTTTATTGCATGACATAAGTATTTGATCACCTACCAACCAGTAAGAATTCCGGCTCTCACAGACCTGTTAGTTTTTCTTTAAGAAGCCCTCCTGTTCTCCAATCATTACCTGTATTAACTGCACCTGTTTGAACTCTTTACCTGTATAAAAGACACCTGTCCACACACTCAATCAAACAGACTCCAACCTCTCCACAATGGCCAAGACCAGAGAGCTGTGTAAGGACATCAGGGATAAAATTGTAGACTTGCACAAGGCTGGGATGGGCTACAGGACAATATGCAAGCAGCTTGGTGAGAAGGCAACAACTGTTGGCGCAATTATTAGAAAATGGAAGAAGTTCAAGATGACGGTCAATCTCCCTCGGTCTGGGGCACCATGCAAGATCTCACATCGTGGGGCATCAAAGATCATGAGGAAGGTGAGGGATCAGCCCAGAACTACACGGCAGGACCTGGTCAATGACCTGAAGAGAGCTGGGACCACAGTCTCAAAGAAAACCATTAGTAACACACTACGCCGTCATGGATTAAAATCCTGCAGCGCACGCAAGGTCCCCCTGCTCAAGCCAGCGCATGTCCAGACCCGTCTGAAGTTTGCCAATGACCATCTGGATGATCCAGAGGAGGAATGCGAGAAGGTCATGTGGTCTGATGAGACAAAAATAGAGCTTTTTGGTCTAAACTCCACTCGCCGTGTTTGGAAGAAGAAGAAGGATGAGTACAACCCCAAGAAGCATGGAGGTGGAAACATCATTCTTTGGGGATGCTTTTCTGCAAAGGGGACAGGACGACTGCACCGTATTGAGGGGAGGATGGATGGGGCCATGTATCGCGAGATCTTGGCCAACAACCTCCTTCCCTCAGTAAGAGCATTGAAGATGGGTCGTGGCTGGGTCTTCCAGCATGACAACGACCAGAAACACACAGCCAGGGCAACTAAGGAGTGGCTCCGTAAGAAGCATCTCAAGGTACTGGAGTGGCCTAGCCAGTCTCCAGACCTGAACCCAATAGAAAATCTTTGGAGGGAGCTGAAAGTCCGTATTGCCCAGCGACAGCCCCGAAACCTGAAGGATCTGGAGAAGGTCTGTATGGAGGAGTGGGCCAAAACCAGGTTTGCAGTGTGTGCAAACCTGGTCAAGAACTACAGGAAACGTATGATCTCTGTAATTGCAAACAAAGGTTTCTGTACCAAATATTAAGTTCTGCTTTTCTGATGTATCAAACACTTATGTCATGCAATAAAATGCAAATTAATTACTTAAAAATCATACAATGTGATTTTCTGGATTTTTGTTTTAGATTCCGTCACTCACAGTTGAAGAGTACCTATGATAAAAATTACAGACTTCTACATGCTTTGTAAGTGGGAAAACCTGCAAAATCGGCAGTGTTTCAAATACTTGTTCTCCCCACTGTAATACTTGTGTGAGTGTAATATTTACTGTTCACTTTGTATTGTTTATCCATTTTACTTGCTTGGGCAATGTAAATATATGTTTCCATGCCAATAAAGCCCCTTGAATTGAATTGAATTGAATTGAGAGAGCGAGAGAGATAGAGAGATTGTTTGTGTAGAGTGCCTTCAGAAAGTAGTCACACCCATTGACTTTTTCCACATTTTGTTGTGTTACAAAGTGGGAATAAAATGGATTTAATTGTCATTTTCAGTCAACGATCTACACAAAATACCTTGTAATGTGAACGTGGAAGAAAAAATCTAAAACATTTTTTAATGTATGGCAAATTAAACACCAATATATCATGATTAGATAAGTATTCAACCCCCTGAGTCAATACATGTTAGAATCACCTTTGGCAGCGATTAAAGCTGCAAGTCTTTCTGGGTCTCTAAGAGCTTTGCACACATGGATTGTACAATATTTGCACATTCATCTTTGAAAGATTCTTCAAGCTCTGTCAAGTTAGTTGTTGATCATTGCTAGACAGCCATTTTCAAGTCTTTCCATAGATTTCCATGCCGATTTAAGTCAAATCTGTAACTAGGCCACTCAGGAACATTCAATGTGTTCTTGGTAACCAACTCAAGTGTATATTTGCCCTTGTGTTTTAGGTTATTGTCCTATTGAAAGGTGAATTTGTCCCCCAGTGTCTGTTGGAAAGCAGACTGAACCAGGTTCTCCTCTAGGATTTTGCCTGTGCTTAGCTCTATTCCGTTTATTTTTATCCTAAACATCTCCCTTGCCGATGACAAGCGTACTCATAACATGACGCAGCCATCACCATGCTTGAAAATATGAAGAGTCGTACTCAATGATGTGTTGTATTGGATGTGCCCCATACATAACGCTTTGTATTCAGGACAAAAATGTAATTTCTTTGCCACATTTTTTGCAGTATTACTTTAGTGCCTTATTGCAACAGGATACATGTTTTGGAATATTTTTATTCTGTACAGGCTTCCGTCTTTTTACTTATTTAGGTTAGTATTGTTGAGTAACGGGGCGGCAGGTAGCCCAGTGGTTAGAGTGTTGGGCCCATAACCAAAAGCTTGCTGGATCAAATCCCCAAGCTGACAAGGTAAAAATCTGTCGTTCTGCCCCTGAACATTGTTCCTAGGCCGTCATTGAAAATAAGAATATGTTCTTAACTGACTTGCCTAGTAAAATAAAGGTTCTAAAAATAAAAGTAACTACAATGTTGATCCATCCTCAGTTTTCTCTATCACAGCCATTAGAAGCGGTTTCCTTCCTCTCGAGCAACTGAGTTAGAAAGGGCGCCTGTATCTTTGTAGTGACTATTGATACACCATCCAAAGTGTTTTTTTTTTTTTTTTGGTCTTTATGGTTGAATCTGTGCTTGAAATTCACTGCTTGACTGAGGGACCTTACAGATAATTGTATATGTGGGGTACAGAGATGGGGTAGTCATTTACAAATCATGTTAAACACTGTTATTCCTGAACTTATTTAGGCTTGACATAACAGATGGGTTGAATAGTTATTGACTCAAGACATTTCAGCTTTTTTTAATGAATAAAAAATATATATAAAAGCATAATTCCACTTTGACATTATGGGGTATTGTGTGTAGATCAGTGAAACAAAATCTAAATGTAATACATTTTGTATTCAGACTCTACGACAACAAAATATGAAAACAGTTAAGGGGTGTGAATACTTTCTGACGGCACTGTATGTGTGTGTGTGTGTGTGTGTGTGTGTGTGTGTGTGTGTGTGTGGAAGAGAGAGGTGGAAAAAAGGTAGCGGAAGAGGAGGAAGGAGAGAGAGAGACAGAGAGATAGCCTGAGCTGGTGACATGGTGGCTGGGGGAATAACATGAGAGAGGACAGGATCAGACTGTAGCTGTCTCAGTGGAACAGCCATCATTAAAACCAGCGGGTCCCCCCTCTACCCCCATCTCCCTCCTCTCCCCAGAGAGATCCCTGCTCTCAGCACAGAGCAGCACGTAGGATTAAACCAGACACGGACATCAAAGGCCATCCTCCCTGAGAGTGTGTGTAGTATGAGAATGAGTGTGCAAGAAAGTGTGTGCGTGTGAAAGAGAGCGAGAGAGAGAGAGAGAGCACTGTTAATTTTTTATTGTTTATTGTTTATTTCCCTCTTGTTTGTTGTCTATTTCACTTGCTTTGGCAATGTAAACGTTTCCCAAGCCAATTATTTTAATAGAAATTGAATTGAGCGAGAGAAACAGAGCAAACTAGCATGCTATTTGGCCCTAAACAGAGAATACACAGTGGCAGAATACCTGACCGCTGTGACTGACCCAAACTTAAGGAAATCTTTGACTGTGTACAGACTCAGTGAGCATAGCCTTGCTATTGAGAAAGGCCGCCGTAGGCAGACCTGGCTCCCAAGAGAAGACAGGCTATGTGCACACTGCCCACAAAATAACTTCCTGCCAAATGTATGACCATATTAGAGACACATACCTCCCTACGATTAGACAAATAATTTGAAAACAAATCCAGTTTGGATAAACTCCCATATCTATGGGAGTATCTAATGTGCAATCACAGCAGCAAGATTTGTGACCTGTTGCCACAATTTGCACATCATTATACCACTTTATATAGACATACTTTGACATTTGAAATGTTTTTATTCTTTTGGAACCTGTGAGTGTAATGTTAACTGTAAATTTTTTATTGTTTATTTATCTTTTGTTTATTATCTATTTCACTTGCTTTGGCAGTGAAAACATATGTTACCCATGCCAATAAAGCCCTTAAATTGATATTGTAATTGAATTGAGAGAGAGAGAGGATCTGTGCGTGTGTGTGTGTGTGTGTGACTACGCGAGGCCTCAAAGTTCAGTATCACTGAATGAAATATTCAGTGCTGAGGGCTAGAGGCCAGTGTGTGTGACACATGTGGGTTACAGAGTGGAGCGGGGGGGATTAGAACCCTTAACCTCTCTCTCTGAAGGGTCCGGGATCCCCTTTAAACATTTAACCAGCGCTACACTGCCCCAAGACACTAACGACAGACAGGGAGATAGGAGTGGATTACTATCACAACTGGACACAGAGCTTCAAAGCGCGTTCCATCTTGTGCAATGAGAACGTTTATTTGAAGTAATGTGCAGTTACTATCTTTTTCTTGAACACTCTAGGTCTACATGAATAACATGGTTAAGTTTCACAAAAGCGTGGTATTCTTCAGCTTTCAATAGAGCCAATGCTTTTGATGGGAAGAGATATTGTTCACTCCCATTACAATCTGTACAGAGGAAATAGTAATGTAGTCAAAGAGGAGCTCAGAAATCGGTGTGAATCAGTGTTGAGAGAGAGAGAGAGAGAGAGAGAGAGAGAGAGAGAGAGAGAGAGAGAGAGAGAGAGAGAGAGAGAGAGAGAGAGAAAGGCCCTGTGTGTCTGACCCTGGTTTCATTCGGTAGTGTCTGCAGATCTCAGTAAGCTGTGGAGGGGAGGGAATAGAGAGCTCTATGGGAACAAGGGAGGGAACAGAGAGCTCTATGGGAACAGAGAGGTGTGGAGGGTAGGGAACAGAGAGCTCTATGGGAACAGATATGTGTGGAGGGTAGGGAACAGAGAGCTCTATGGGAACAGGGGTAGGGAACAGAGAGCTCTATGGGAACAGAGAGGTGTGTGTAAATGGGAACGTGGCACCAGGGCACTTTGAAATATGGATCAGTCAGGAAGCCACGCAGCCAGGCCCGGAGAAACCTGAGAGGCCTCTGATAAAGAGAGGAGAGGGGGAGTCAGCACAGCTAGGCCCATTCAGAGAGCTCCGTCTGGTGCTGGGGCCAGGGGCCAGGGCTCATTGAACCTGCCTGGAGAACCAGGGTTGGAGGCTGGAGCTCTAATTACCTGGCCTCCACCGCAGCCGCAGCCGCCCCCACCCCCTGGTCCGTGAACTTGATCCCTGAGAACAATGAACACGACGGAGGGGGGTAGATGGAAGGTGGGGACTGACAGGATAATTTCTCTGTGAAATAACTGAGCTTGCTTAAGTGATAACCGTAGACTGACAATAGAAAAATCCACCTGTCTTACACACACACCTTCCTCCAGCACAGACAACAGAAACCATGTATTGACTGAGGTACACACCTTCCTCCAGCACTGACAACAGAAACCATGTATTGACTGAGGTACACACCTTCCTCCAGCACCGACAACAGAAACCATGTATTGACTGAGGTACACACCTTCCTCCAGCACCGACAACAGAAACCATGTATTGACTGAGGTACACACCTTCCTCCAGCACCGACAACAGAAACCATGTATTGACTGAGGTACACACCTTCTTCCAGCACCGACAACAGAAACCATGTATTGACTGAGGTACACACCTTCTTCCAGCACCGACAACAGAAACCATGTATTGACTGAGGTACACACCTTCTTCCAGCACCGACAACAGAAACCATGTATTGACTGAGGTACACACCTTCTTCCAGCACCGACAACAGAAACCATGTATTGACTGTTTTCTGTCTGTTCTCAGAAGCCTGAAACATGAAAAGATGATTCTAACTATTTTAATTTTCCTTCTTTCTTCAGCCCTGCTGGAACGCAGGATGAACAGGCCATTCAGAATCAAGTAAAGGAAATCTCTCTCTCTCGCTTTCTTTATTTCAACCACTCGCCTTTACATTCTCCAGCTCTGAGTGTATTTCAATATATAAATCATTGTGCAGGGGTTGGCACAGTAGCCACCCAATGGCAATTCAACTGAAGGATGGAAGGAGTGTGAGGAAGGAGAGAGAGAGAAAGAGAGAGAGAGAGGTAATAGAATAAGGGTGAATCAGTGTTTAAGGGTGAATCAGAGAGAGAGAGATCCAGCACAGCAGACAATATTAGAATAAAACCTCACTAAAACCCTACTCTATATATTATATTGGATTGAAAGAACAGAGTGTGTGTGCTCTGCATGGGAAAAGCCCAGTCCGCCCATTCTCCCAGTTTGTCACGCTCTCCTGCGAACCTCCAGTAACTCACCCTCGCCCTGCACTGACATCACAGTGGCCCCTCCACAGGTTCATAGGTCAGGGGTCAGGGTTGGCCCGGGATGACAGGAAGAGCCAGGCAGGGAGGGGGTTAGGGAGTGAGAGAGACATGTTTGTGGGTATTGTCTCCCCCTCACAATGACAGGGTGTTATTTAGTGAAGGGTACGGAGTGGCAGTAATGACAATAGACACAGGAAGACATATAAACTGGCATTGTTTTCTCAGGGTTTGTGTACGAACAAACGGAACAGAGACAAAGTCCAGCAAACATAAGCAAAGCAAAGTGTTTGTACAATGGAGCTGGCAGAGAGGCAGACAGAAAGGCAGACATACAGGCGTTCTCAGGGAACGTTTTTTGTTAGGCCGCAATGTGATCTCAGAATGGACCTGTGTGGGGATGCATAGTGGTGTATGAAGCAGCTGGCTGGGAATGCATAGTGGTGTATGAAACAGCTGGCCGGGGAAAGAAAGGCTCTCTAAAATGTCTAAAATAAAATATTTCTCAAGGCTCTCTGTCAGACAAACTACAAACAAACACAAACATGTGCTCTTTCTCCTGTCTGTCAGTCTGTCACATACAGTGGGGAGAACAAGTATTTGATACACTGCCGATTTTGCAGGTTTTTCCACTTACAAAGCATGTAGAAGTCTGTCATTTTTATCATAGGTACTCTTCAACTGTGAGTGACGGAGTCTAAAACAAAAGTCCAGAAAATCACATTGTATGATTTTTAAGTAATTAATTTGCATTTTATTGCATGACATAAGTATTTGATACATCAGAAAAGCAGAACTTAATATTTGGTACAGAAACCTTTGTTTGCAATTACAGAGATCATACGTTTCCTGTAGTTCTTGACCAGGTTTGCACACACTGCAGCAGGGATTTTGGCCCACTCCTCCATACAGACCTTCTCCAGATCCTTCAGGTTTCGGGGCTGTCGCTGGGCAATACAGACTTTCAGCTCCCTCCAAAGATTTTCTATTGGGTTCAGGTCTGGAGACTGGCTAGGCCACTCCAGGACCTTGAGATGCTTCTTACGGAGCCACTCCTTAGTTGCCCTGGCTGTGTGTTTCTGGTCGTTGTCATGCTGGAAGACCCAGCCACGACCCATCTTCAATGCTCTTACTGAGGGAAGGAGGTTGTTGGCCAAGATCTCGCGATACATGGCCCCATCCATCCTCCCCTCAATACGGTGCAGTCGTCCTGTCCCCTTTGCAGAAAAGCATCCACAAAGAATGATATTTCCACCTCCATGCTTCACGGCATGGTGTGCCACTATATTCACTAAATTAGATCTCAGAAATGCCTACCATCTGGTCAGGATTCAAGAAGGCGACGAGTGGAAGACTGCTTTCAACACCCCGACAGGCCACTATGAGTACAGGGTAATGCCCTTTGGCCTGGTCAATGCCCCAGCCGTCTTCCAGGCGTTGATCAATGATGTCTTGCGGAAGATGCTGAACAAGTTCGTTTTTGTCTACCTTGATGATATCCTCATTTTCTTATGCAACTACCAAGAACACATTCAACATGTTCGACAGGTCCTGTCCCAGTTACTTAAACACAGCCTCTTCGTCAAGCTGGAAAAGAGCGAATTTCATGTGTCTTCAACCCCATTTCTCGGCTTCATCGTTTCCAAGGGCAACCTCCAGATGGATCCTGGCAAGGTGCGTGCAGTGCAGGAATGGCCTCAGCCTAACTCTGTGAAGTAGGTACGTTTTCTTGGGTTCGGCAATTTTTATAGAAGGTTTATAAGAAGCTTCAGCTCTGTTGCAGAACCTCTCTCCGCACTCACCAAGAAGTCTGCCCGACCATTCATGTGGACTGAGAAGGCCAATCAAGCTTTTAACAAGCTGAAAAGACTCTTTACGTCTGCCCCTATCTTAACCCTTCCAGACCCAGAGTTGCCCTTTGTGGTGGAGGTTGATGCTTCTGATGTGGGGGTAGGGGCAGTTTTGTCCCAAAGAGCCAGGGTCGACAACAGGCTCCACCCATGTGCTTATCTATCTCGTCGACTAACTGCAGCAGAGAGGAATTACGATATTGGAAACCGAGAACTGTTGGCAGTAAAGGTGGCATTGGAGGAGTCGAGGCATTGGTTGGAAGGGGCCAAGCACCCATTCCTAATCTGGACAGACCACAGAAACCTGACCTACATTCGGGAGGCCAAGAGACTGAATTCCCGCCAAGCACGCTGGGCTCTGTTTTTTTAATCGGTTTGAGTTTGTTCTTTCTTACCGCCCAGGTTCCAAGAATTCAAAACCAGACGCACTTTCAAGACAGTTTGACTCCCCAGAGGAGGAGGCCAGACCGGAACCCATCCTACCCACCTCCAGAATAGTAGCAGCTATCCAGTGGGGCATGGAGGCCGCCATTAAGAAGGCCCAACGGCAGCAGTCGGATCCAGGTAATGGTCCACCTGGACGTCTTTTTGTACCTAACCGACTACGTTCTGATGTGTTGCAGTGGGCACATGCCTCCCTCCCCTCTGGTCATCCTGGGGCCACTAGAACTTCCAAGCTCATCCGGAGAAGGTTTTGGTGGCCTAAGTTGCAAAAAGACGTCTGGGATTTTGTCGTGCTTGCACTGTGTGCCCAGAACAAGGAGCCCAGAACCCACCCTCAAGGGCTACTGCATCCTCTACCTATCCCTAAACATCCTTGGTCGCACATATCTCTGGACTATGTCACAGGTCTGCCTGAATCCCAAGGTAAGACAGTCATTCTTGTGGTGGTGGATAGATTCTCCAAAGCCTGTCACCTCCTGCCATTACCCAAACTTCCCACAGCTAGCCAGACTGCAGAGCTCCTAATGCAGCACGTGTTCAGGATTCACGGCTTTCCCCAGGACATCGTCTCCGATAGAGGTTCTCAGTTCACCTCCCGGTTCTGGAAGGCATTTGGCCGCCTCATTGGGTCTGACATCAGTCTGTCATCTGGTTTTCACCCGCAGTCTAATGGGCAGACAGAGAGGGTGAATCAGGAGATAGAGAGAACTTTGAGATGTTTGGCAGCAGACAATCAGACCACTTGGAGCTCTCGATTAGTCTGGGCAGAGTTTGCACATAATACTCTCTACCATTCTTCCCTAGGCATGTCCCCTTTTGAGTGCCAGTACGGCTTCCCTCCTATTTTGTTCCCTGGACAGGAGCCAGAGGTATGTGTTCCTTCTGCTGCTCAACTTGTTCGCCGTTGTCAGTGGGCTTGGAAGAAGGCCCGGGCAGCTTTACTGAAAGCCACTCAACAACAGCGGAGGCAAGCAAACCGGCGTCGGAGGTTTGGACCTATGCTTCGTCCGGGTCAGAGAGTGTGGCTCGCAACTAGAGATCTGCCTCTGCGGGTGGAATCTCGCAAACTGGCTCCCCGTTATATTGGTCCTTTTAAAATCCTCAGGAAGATAAATCCAGTAGCTTACCGTCTACATCTGCCCAGGTCCATGAGGGTTCACCCAACGTTTCATGTCTCTCGGTTAAAGCCTGTTGTCTGTTCTTCTCTGTCCCCAGCTCGCAGGCCTGCCCCAGCTGCCCGTATCGTCGGCGGACAACCAGCTTACACTGTGCGTAGGCTGGTGGATTCTCGTCGGGTCCATGGAAAAGTGCAGTATTTGGTCGACTGGGAGGGTTACGGCCCAGAGGAGCGCTCTGGACCCTACACTCATTACGGATTTTCACCGAACCCAAAGACTCCACCAAGTGAACGTCAGGAGCCGATCTTAGAGGGGGGGCTCCTATAAGGAACCATTAACTGGACTGCTATTTTCCTCCTGGTCGGCAGGTGGCGCCTCTCACCCGACTCCTGCTGAACACTACCACTCATTATGCCTGACGTATCACACCTGTGTCTTGCCCTATTTAAGTGTGTTTGTGCCATGCTTTATTGTTAAGTCTTGAGCCTATGTTACCTGTTACAAGCTAAGTCTGTTCAAGTTTAAGTTTATATCTTTGGACCCTTGTGTCTATCTTTATTTTTACTGTTTCTTGGAAGCTAGGCTTCCTTTGTTTTGTTGTACTTTTTATCAGTAAAGATTGTCTTTTGTTGAAGATCTACGACTCCTTGCCTTTTGACCACCTCTGCTCTTGGATTCATTTATTGTGGAGTTAGCACAATCAGTTAACTTAGTGACTTTGAACACAAGAGACTCGGGTTCAATCCCCACCTAGAACAGCCTTGTTACAGTGGAGATGGTTAGAATGTTGTGTGTGGGTGCTGCTGTGTGAGAGAGAGAAGGACTATCAGTGAGGAACAGACTGGTGTGGAGGGGCTGACCGTCTGTTTATACACCTGCTTTAACACTGTGATTGATGGCTTGGTATACATAATCCTTACCTCTCTGCAGAGAGAGAGATAGATCCAATCCATACATCTCTAAAGGTCATTGTCTGAGACTGAGTCTCACAATCATTGTCCCTTCATATTCCTCTTATCTGTTCACAAGGCTGACCTTGCCAGTAGCCCACGATAACCTTACACTGTATTCACTGGATCTTTCTCTATAAGAAGTGAATCTACTGTGTAACAGAGGGAACACTTAGAGGTCCTGTGTAGCTCAGATGGTTAGAGCATGGCGCTTGCAACGCCAGGGTTGTGGGTTCAATTCCCACTGGGGACCAGTGTGAAAAAAGTATAAACATGTATGCACTAACTAACTGTAAGTCGCTCTGGATAAGAGCATCTGCTAAATTACTAAAATGTAATATTGGATATTAATTTGACCAGTTTCTCACAGCAGGAAAATAATCCTACAGGAAATGTGGATTCAAATTAATATAGGATAAATCAAGTCTGACATTTTAAAGTGGAAATTACAAGTTTTTTTTAAACCTTGAATACACTACAAGTTTGTTTTTCCAGCTGTGCAGAACATTTCCTGAAACAGGGTGATCAAATTAAGAGTCTACATCTGTACCTTTAGAGAGACGGGATATGAGGCAACTGGCACTTCTTCAGGATAGTTGGAATATCCCTCCGTTCTCATTCACACCTGGACCAAGCAACACAACGAACCATCTTCTGAACCCTCTTTCTCTCTTTCTATAGTCCGAACAACTCACAAGAAAAGTCTTGAGAAAGAAGAGTCTGTGTGTGTGCTCCTCGCCCATCACACCCTTCACCCATTGCACTTAGCATCTGTCCTGCAGTGTCCTGCTTTGTTGTTGCTGATGCATTTACTTATTTATCCCTGCTTTTATTTCCGGTGGGATTTTCAGCTGCGCAAGCACTTAGTCAGGTGACCTTTCCCACCCAGCTCCACTGAGAATAATGGCCTGGACAGTAGATACACTCTGAGCACCAATTTATATAATAAAATAAAGAGTTAAAAGGTAGCTAGCTAGCTAATGCAGTGTGGATGGTAGCGTAACCTAGCTGTCTGGGACAGGGGATGGTAGCGTAGCCTAGCTGTCTGGGACAGGGGATGGTTGCGTAGCCTAGCTGTCTGGGACAGGGGATGGTAGTGTAGCCTAGCTGTCTGTACCCACACTGAGCAGTGAGACATATTGGGATATGATTGTGTTTTGTGTCCCTGCTCTCCCACCAAGCAGCCCCCAACCCTGTATTTACCGCTTCATGTCATAGACATCTGGCACGCTGTGGTCTCCCCTAGACGTCCCGCTTGAGGTTTGTTTAATTAAGCCTGTGCCAGTACCAAAAGGACAGGGAGTTCTCCTTCTTCCCTCCCTGATCCCCATGGCCTTCTCTCTGTGAGGGGAGAGTTTTAGCCTAGTAACTCTGTCTACTTGATAACATACTAGCTAGCTACACCCTTACCGACATGCTATCTATTCCCAGCGCTAACAAAGGACACGTCGCTAACTGCTACAAAAGTTAGCGACGTGCTAGCTAAGCCATTCATTCCCACTAACTGACCTTAAGCATCGCTAGCACTACTGCAGCTGTATATTAATGCATTATTTGGTAGGTGCTGATATTTGTCCTATTTCACATGTGTTTTTTTTTGTCATGGCCAGGGTCTGCCATTATTAACAGCAACCCTTGAGCAATTAGGGTCAAGTGCCTTGCTCAAGGGCACATCAATAGATTTTTCACCTTGTTGTCTCGGGGATTCAAACTAGGAGCCTTTTGGTTACTGGTCCAACACTATTCGCTAGGCTACCTGCCGCCTATGCATTAGCCACTAGCTAGCACCTGCCCCGTCACTAAGATATTTATTAGACTACCATTTGCCAGGCTATTCATATCCCGTTGTTAGCGTGGCTGCGTCGTTAGCATAGTGACATGCTATTAATTCTCTAGGTACAAGGGGGGAGTGACCCTGTTTCTAGCCTCTGGTAAGGCATGCTCCACCATCATAGAGACCTGTACGTCAGCAGCTGGCCTGGTAAGGCATGCTCCACCATCATAGAGACCTGTACGTCAGCAGCTGGCCTGGTAAGGCATGCTCCACCATCATAGAGACCTGTACGTCAGCAGCTGGCCTGGTAAGGCATGCTCCACCATCATAGAGACCTGTACGTCAGCAGCTGGCCTGGTAAGGCATGCTCCACCATAATAGAGACCTGTACGTCAGCAGCTGGCCTGGTAAGTCATACTGCACCATCATAGAGACCTGTACGTCAGCAGCTGGCCTGGTAAGGCATGGAGGGAGGCAGGGAGACTAACAGTGTTTACTCAGTGGCATCATCCCATCATTCAGCTTGTATTAATAATAGAGCCACTTAGCATGCAGTGGTGCCGGGTGCAACAATGCTGCCCTAAGGTTCATTACAGCAGGCTGGGTCTCTCCCCCCTCTCCTTCTAAGGTTCATTACAGCAGGCTGGGTCTCTCCCCCCTCTCCTTCTAAGGTTCATTATAGCAGGCTGGGTCTCTCCCTCTCCCTCTCCTCTACTCTCTCTAATCAGGTGGTTGAACATAAACATGTGAAGGTGCTTCCTCTCACGATTGGTGGCCTCAGAGGCTAGCCTCCCCACGGTGCCAGCAAACACAAACACACACAATTTTTTTCTTGTTTTACTATTCTTGTGAGGACTTCTGGTCTCCACAAGGATAGTAAAACCAAAACACACACACCCCACTGCTATAATCCACTGTGGCCGCACCACACCAGCACAATGTGGCGACCCCGGGGGCAGCTTTAATGGACGGACCGCGTGGGGGGCACGTTTAACATGCACACACAGGGTAAACAAACAGCAGCTCTGTTCTCAGTGTAAGCCGTGCCGCTTTGAGCCACAACAACAGCAAGGTCCCATTGGCCTCAGCCCTGAACGGATACCCACATTGTTCCTTAATGCTGCTGATTACTTTCAAAGGATAAACACACCGAGATATTCCTTAAGGAGATGAAGAAAGAACTGAAACACTTAACGAAAACAAGAGAAAAAACATTGTGTTTAATTGAATGAATCCACTTGGAATAGCAGGATGTAGGTACTGTATAGACTGCTGACTGCAGAGTCTAGGGAGAGAGAAATACAGAAACGCTTTCCAGGAAAACAACTTCCAGGAAAAGCCGTCATGGGTCAGATAAAAGCAGATAACACATGGTCTTTCTAAACAACCTGCTTGTATAGAGAAGACCCCATCCAATTCAATATTTATTATCATCCAAGACTCTCTCAGATGTCCATTATGTCCATATGCTGGACTGTGTTGCTGAATCTACTGTTCCCTTTGCCCAGCCCTGGTGTGTGTGTGTGTGTGTTGCTGTTCCTCTGTCTTCTTTGCCTAGCCCACGCTGGGTCTCTGAGGAGGGCTCTGGAGAGCGTATCAGGACGCGTCTCACTAATTAAAGGCCATCGATCCCGTCAGTCTAGGGGCAAAGGTCACCACGCAATCACTGACACGAGCAGGTAGCCAGCCAGTTTCTGTCCAGGGAGCTGAAAGCTCCAACACCCCCCTCCTTCTGCTAGCATCTTCCCTCTCTCTTTCCCTCCTTCCTTCTCTTGCTTGTTCTTCACTTCTCTCAGGTAGTCTGTAGAGAGAACGCAAAAACACACTAAGACCCCCTCCCCCCTTTTTAGACTCTCTATCCCTCTTTCTCCCTCCTACCCTCCCCCTTCTCTCAGCGCTCTGTCTGTCAGGGGAAACGGTCTCCACATCATTCATCCACTGAAGAGGGAAAGAATAGCACTGGAAAAGAAAGGCAAATAAAGAATGGAGGAAGAGGAAGGGTTCTTAACCTGGAGGATGAGAGTGGAAGTGGAAGTGGAGGAAGAGAAAGAAGAGGAAGGGCTCTTAACCTGGAGGACGAGAGTGGAAGTTGAGGAAGAGGAAGGGTTCTTAGCCTGGAGGTCGAGGGTGGAAGTGGAGGAAGAGGAAGGGTTCTTAGCCTGGAGGACGAGGGTGGAAGTGGAGGAAGAGGAAGGGTTCTTAACCTGGAGGACGAGGGTGGAGGTGGAGGAAGGGTTCTTAGCCTGGAGGACGAGGGTGGAAGTGGAGGAAGATGAAGGGTTCTTAACCTGGAGGACGAGGGTGTCTATGGGAAGCATGTGCTTCTGAAGCCTTTGAATATGACGGGAGAACAAGAATAGTCTAAACAAACAGGGTCAATACCAGGGTTCTGTTTATATTTATCACCATCCATGTTATTGAACAGGGTCAATACCAGGGTTCTGTTTATATTTATCACCATCCATGTTATTGAACAGGGTCAATACCAGGGTTCTGTTTATATTTATCACCATCCATGTTATTGAACAGGGTCAATACCAGGGTTCTGTTTATATTTATCACCATCCATGTTATTGAACAGGGTCAATACCAGGGTTCAACTGTTTATATTTATCACCATCCATGTTATTGAACAGGGTCAATACCAGGGTTCAACTGTTTATATTTATCACCATCCATGTTATTGAACAGGGTCAATACCAGGGTTCAACTGTTTATATTTATCACCATCCATGTTATTGAACAGGGTCAATACCAGGGTTCAACTGTTTATATTTATCACCATCCATGTTATTGAACAGGGTCAATACCAGGGTTCAACTGTTTATATTTATCACCATCCATGTTATTGAACAGGGTCAATACCAGGGTTCAACTGTTTACATTTATCACCATCTATGTTATTGAACAGGGTCAATACCAGGGTTCAACTGTTTATATTTATCACCATCCATGTTACCTGAAGACTGATTAAATACAATAAATCAGTAAAACAGGATCATACCCCCAACAAGTTTAGTACTGTATATTGTGACGGAAGGGCGAGCATCATTTTGTCCGTCATTCAGCAGACGCTCTTTATTTATTTTTTAGCTCTTTTTCTTGACATACAATTACAATCTAACAACTTCCTGCCGGGCTCGGGAGAGGCGAAGGTCGAGTCACGCGTCCTCCAAAACATGACCCACCTAACCGCGCTTCTTAACACTAGCCCGCTTAACCCAATGTGTCGGAGGAAACACTGTTCAACTGACGACCAAAGTCAGCCTACAGATGTCCGGCATGCCACAAGGAGTCACTAGAGCGCAACGAGCTAAGTAAGGCCCCCCCGCCAAATTGTACGCCGCCCTATGGGACTCCCGGTCACGGCCGGTTGTGACACAGCCTGTGATCGAACCCAAGTCTTTAGTGATGCCTCAAGCACTGCGATGCAGTGCCTTAGACAGCTGCGCCACTCAGGAGGCCCTAGCAGACGCTCTTATCCAGAGCGACTTACATTTTGTGCATTCATGTTAAGATAGCAAGATGGGACAACCACCAGTCATAATAAGTACATTTTACCTCAATAAAGTAGTTATCAGCAAATTCAGAGCTACTAAGGTGAAAGAAGTCAAGTGCGAGTGTTAGTTCGAAAATGGGTGCCAGGAAAAGAGAAGTGCTTCAATGGGGTTGAAACGTTGTTCCTACAGCAGATATTCAGCAGAACCAGACTTCCATGTTCTCAGAACGTCTGTCTGTGCTGAAGGAAGACATTGGTCATGGTCAAAACAAAGGGGCTGATCACAGTGCACAGGGTCTCTTCCATAGCAGCTCCAGACCCAACTCTGTCTCGTTAGCACCTCCTCGACAGGCCTGACTGAGCGCCCACGGACAAAAACTAAAACCCCTCACTACACACATACACACACACACACCCGATCATACTCTAGGGTAGGGGGAAGATCTAGGATCAGATTACTAATCTTAACCATTAAAGCGAAACATCGCAAAACTGACCTTAGATCAACGTGTAGGGATATCATCCTAGCCCCCCTCACACCAGTTTGTGTCCCCCTGTTCCTGAGAACCTCTCTCCCACCTCTTGTTCTGAACTGAGCCAGTCCAGTCCAACACCGCCCCAAAATCAAGTCCCTATAATCAGACCCATGTTATTACCCAGCGTCGTCCGAGTTTGGCCGGTGTAGGCCATCATTGTAAATTTGAATTTGTTCTTAACTTACTTGCCTAGTTAAATAAAATTAAAAAAATGTAAATGGTGACATAATAGGGTTGACTGGTGGCCCATTCTATTTCTATGGTCACTGTTACCATAGATACACCAGGGTCAGACACGGAGTGAAGCACCAGAGAGAGCCCAGGGTTGTGAAGAGAGAGGGACTGGAAATGGGTATGTTTCTAGTTCTCAAACGGGTGTAGTATGTATTAAAAAAGACTGTATGGGACCAAATCACTACATACGTTGGTGATACACTACAGATGATCCAATATCGGTTTCTCCTGGACTGTCTGTGTTAACCTGGTGGAGTGTTACTATTGAGAACACCTGGATGTATGTACTGCAGGTATCTAAGATAAAAGCTAATGCCAACCTCACAGTGAGAAAAGAGCTCTTAGACATTCCCATTGACCTTAAGACAGGTATAATTGCTCTGATTACCCTTAGTGGAGGAAATGTGAGGATGGACTTTAAACAGGTTATTATCTGACCGCGGGAATCTTCTCAACTCTCATCATGAGACAGCTCCAGCCCAAACAGTCAACCAGTGTCAACGAAGTGACAATATTGACAGTTACAACAAGCATAATCACATCGGAATTCCAATCTGCTGCCCAAAGTCTCTGTAAAAAAAAAAAAAAAGCATCACCAAGACAACATCCACACTGAGCTGACTGGCATGATGAAAAATAGGACTTTGGCTGAGTCAGCCATTTTCCATGTGTTTGATGAGTCAGACATTTTCCATGTGTTTGATGAGTCAGACATTTTCCACGTGTTTGATGAGTCAGACATTTTCCATGTGTTTGATGAGTCAGACATTTTCCACGTGTTTGATGAGTCAGCCATTTTCCATGTGTTTGATGGAGTTGCTGAGTGTGTTTTCTGACAGACCTGTGTGTGTGTGCGCGTCTGACTATGTGAGTGATGTACAGGCGTCCACAGAAGAGGGGTTTATTAAATGGTAGCGCACATCACTCTTCCTCTGACGGATTGGGGCTGACCCTGGAGAGAGGAGGTGGGGTAGGGGGAGGCGAGCAGGTCTAGATCACTGGGAAGGAGGGGAGAGTGTATGTGGGTTTGTCTGTGTTTATGAGTGTGCGTGTGCGTTTCTGATGAATGTATGATGTTTTTTGTGCGTGTACTGGTACTGCCTTTAAGTTTGTACTGTGTGTGTGTGTGTGTGTGTGTGTGTGTTAGGGTAAGGGTACGGGTTAGGGTTAGGGGTAGGGAAAATAGAATTTTGAATGGGACTGAATTGTATGTCCCCACAAGGTTAGCTGTACAAGACAGTGTGTGTGTGTGTGTGTGTGTATGTGTGTGTGTGTGTGTGTGTGTGTGTGTGTGTGTGTGTGTGTGTGTGTGTGTGTGTGTGTGTGTGTGTGTGTGTGTGTGTGTGTGTTTATTGGAGAGGTGGGGGTCGTTTAGCGGTGTGAAGCGGCACGCTGCAGAGAGCGAGGGCGCAATGACAAGTCCATCACTTAACCCCCTCATTCACTCAACTGACAGTCTGGGAAACCCATTCCACACGGCCCAGACACTTATATCCCTCCGACCCCCTCTCTACCCCCCTGAACTACCCTCCCCTGCCCCTCTCTTTCCCCCTCTCTCTCCAGGCTCCATCCAGTCTGTGTGCTGTGCGGCAGGCTAAATCCCCCTGTATCAGTAACCTGACTACTGCCCAGCACACTCAGTACAACTAGAGGGAAAATGAGGACGAGAGAGAGCAAGAGAGAGAGAAAAAAAGAGAGGGAGAGAAAGAGAGAGAGAGAGAGAGAGAAAGGGATAGAAAGAGAGACAAAGAAAGAGAGACAGAGAAACAGAGAGAGAGAGAACGAAAAAAATGAACTGGATCTTACACCAGCTCTATGGCGTTTTTTGTGATGGTTATTTGTAATGTGACAAGGTTCACGCAAATTGTCCATCGGACTGCTGGGGTGAGACATCTGCATGTGGTCATAGTTTAGGAACGGGAAGAGAGAGTGTGTGTGTGTTCAGGTCGAGCCAAGACAATCTCCAAGAGGCTGGCGCCTGGAAGAGGTGACTTGGGGGTTATTTAGCCAACACGGAAACACACACTGGTTCTAAATGGCATTAACTAATCCAGAAGGTTCTTACTAAAGAAGAATCAATGCATACACATCTAATCCCATGTGAACATAGAGCAGAGATCTGTGATGACAGTCTAGTCATGTCAGACTGGCCGGGGGGAAATTAGAGGAGGCATGAGAAAAACCAGAGATGTCTAGAACATAGCCTACCCCTTACCCCAAAACCCAAGCCAGGGTTAATCTTCCAACATACCTCATGTAGAACCACTATATTACCCCACCTTAACCATACCTTAACCATATCTCATGTAGAACCACTATATTACCCCACCTTAACCATACCTCATGTAGAACCACTATATTACCCCACCTTAACCAAAAAAAACCTGAGCTATTAACCAATACAACATAACTCCATAGACCCAACTTGGCACTGAGCCATTAACCAATACAACATAACTCCATAGACCCAACCTAACACTGAGCCCTTAACCAATACAACTTAACTCCATAGACCCAACCTGACACTGAGACATTAACCAATACAACTTAACTCCATAGACCCAACCTGGCACTGAGCCATTAACCAATACAACTTAACTCCATAGACCCAACCTGGCACTGAGCCATTAACCAATACAACTTAACTCCATAGACCCAACCTGACACTGAGACATTAACCAATACAACTTAACTCCATAGACCCAACCTGGCACTGAGCCATTAACCAATACAACTTAACTCCATAGACCCAACCTGGCACTGAGCCATTAACCAATACAACATAACTCCATAGACCCAACCTAACACTGAGCCCTTAACCAATACAACTTAACTCCATAGACCCAACCTGACACTGAGACATTAACCAATACAACTTAACTCCATAGACCCAACCTGGCACTGAGCCATTAACCAATACAACTTAACTCCATAGACCCAACCTGACACTGAGCCATTAACCAATACAACTTAACTCCATAGACCCAACCTGACACTGAGCCATTAACCAATACAACATAACTCCATAGACCCAACCTGACACTGAGCCATTAACCAATACAACATAACTCCATAGACCCAACCCCCACACAGAGTAACCTTGCTATTTCTAACTGACTTTGCTGAATGAGAGAGAGCAGACCTGAGTACTCCACAGTGGGACTGGAGAGGTTAGGCATGAATATGTGTGTGTGAGTACTCTGAGAGTTCTCTCTCCGTGTGTGTGTGTGTGTGTGTGTGTGTGTGTGTGTGTGTGTGTGTGTGTGTGTATATGTGTGTGTGTGAGATCAGGTCTTCAGAACCAGGATGTTCCCCAACAAAAGGCCACTTCCTGACAGAGAGGGATAGGGATAGAGAGAGAGGGACGGGGATAGGGAGAGGTTGGGAATGCTACTGGGAATGTTGAGAACTCCCAGAGAGGGGGGGGCGTGCGAGAAAACAAACTCTTGTTCTCTGAAATATCCACAATGAACCCTTCATACCACCATATATACAGTGGGGAGTATTTGATACACTGCCGATTCTGCAGGTTTTCCTACTTACAAAGCATGTAGAGGTCTGTAATTTTTATCATAGGTACACTTCAACTGTGAGAGACGGAATCTAAAACAAAAATCCAGAAAATCACATTGTATGATTTTTAAATCATTAATTAGCATTTTATTGCATGACATAAGTATTTGATCACCTACCAACCACTAAGAATTCCATCTCTCACAGACCTGTTAGTTTTTCTTTAAGAAGCCCTCCTGTTCTCCACTCATTACCTGTATTAACTGCACCTGTTTGAACTCGTTACCTGTATAAAAGACACCTGTCCACACACTCAATCAAACAGACTCCAACCTCTCCACAATGGCCAAGACCAGAGAGCTGTGTAAGGACATCAGGGATAAAATTGTAGACCTGCACAAGGCTGGGATGGGCTACAGGACAATAGGCAAGCAGCTTGGTGAGAAGGCAACAACTGTTGGCGCAATTATTAGAAAATGGAAGAAGTTCAAGATGACGGTCAATCTCCCTCGGTCTGGGGCACCATGCAAGATCTCACCTCGTGGGGCATCAATTATCATGAGGAAGGTGAGGGATCAGCCCAGAACTACACGGCAGGATTAAAATCCTGCAGCGCACGCAAGGTCCCCCTGCTCAAGCCAGCGCATGTCCAGGCCCATCTGAAGTTTGCCAATGACCATCTGGATGATCCAGAGGAGGAATGGGAGAAGGTCATGTGGTCTGATGAGACAAAAATGTAGCCTTTAGGTCTAAACTCCACTCGCCGTGTTTGGAGGAAGAAGAAGGATGAGTACAACCCCAAGAACACCATCCCAACCGTGAAGCATGGAGGTGGAAACATCATTCTTTGGGGATGCTTTTCTGCAAAGGGGACAGGACGACTGCACCGTATTGAGGGGAGGATGGATGGGGCCATGTATTGCAAGATCTTGGCCAACAACCTCCTTCCCTCAGTAAGAGCATTGAAGATGGGTCGTGGCTGGGTCTTCCAGCATGACAACGACCTGAAACACACAGCCAGGGCAACTTAAGGAGTGGCTCCGTAAGAAGCATCTCAAGGTCCTGGAGTGGCCTAGCCAGTCTCTAGACCTGAACCCAATAGAAAATCTTTGGAGGGAGCTGAAAGTCCGTATTGCCCAGCGACAGCCCCGAAACCTGAAGGATCTGGAGAAGGTCTGTATGGAGGAGTGGGCCAAAATCCCTGCTGCAGTGTGTGCAAACCTGGTCAAGAACTACAGGAAACGTATGGTCTCTGTAATCGCAAACAAAGGTTTCTGTACCAAATATTAAGTTCTGCTTTTCTGATGTATCAAATACTTATGTCATGCAATAAAATACAAATGAATTACTTAAAAATCATACAATGTGATTTTCTGGATTTTTGTTTTAGACTTTGTTTTTAGACCTATCCACAACAAACTCTTCATACCACCATATCTATCACCTATCCACAACGAACCCTTCATACCACCATATCTATCACCTATCCACAACGAACCCTTCATACCACCATATCTATCACCTATCCACAAGAAACCCTTCATACCACCATATCTATCACCTATCCACAATGAACCCTTCATACCACCATATCTATCACCCATCCACAATGAACCCTTCATACCAGGGAGAGGGGGGGGGGGCATACTGGGGAGGAGAGAGGGGGGGGGTCATACTAGGGAGGGGGAGGGAGGGAAGAGGCCATACTGGGGAGGAGAGAAGGAGGGAGGAGGCAATATTCGGAGTAGGAGTTTCACCACAGACTAGGGAATTCTACACAATGGAGTAATCCCTATAGAGAGCTGACTCAAAAGCACGCACACACACACCAGCTTTCACTCAGTTATACAAAAACATACACATACAAGCCGACAGAAGGCAGACACACTTTGAAGGCTGTGTGTGTGTGTGTGTGTGTGTGTGTGTGTGTGTGTGTGTGTGTGTGTGTGTGTGTGTGTGTGTCTCTTAGCTCTCCGTCTCTGGTCTCAATCCGTCAGTACATCTTATCAGAGTCAGGAAAACCAGCAGGATTCCACACATATCAGTATCGGTGGTCTGCCTACCGCCACAGTGCTGTATGTGTTTGTGTGTCTGTTTGTGTGTGTGTGTGTGTGTGTGTGCGAGAGAGAGAGAGAAGCGAGAGAAAGGGTGTGTGTGTAGGAAAGTGTGTGTGTAAGTGTATGTGTGTGTGTGCGAGAGAGAGAGAGAGAGAGAGAGAGAAGCGAGAGAAATGTAGGAAAGTGTGTGTGTGTGTGAGTGTGTGTGTGTGTGTGTGCTTCTAAGCAAGGATGTGTGTTTTCCACTAAGATCAATGTAAACCTTTCCAGAGCGTCCCCGAAGTCAAGAGCACCTTAACAACACGTCACACCTAACACTAGTCTACGCGCTGCATTATGCAGCCGCTGCCATTTACCAAATACAAAGACACTCAGAGCCATGAATATGGAAAGTGGAAAAATCTATATATCTCAGAAAAACAGGGGGCAAGACATTTCAATGAAAAACGACCATGGAAATTACCTTCTCTTGTCTAAGGATGAGCAGTATGTGTAATCACTAATCACGTTATGTCTCCTAGAGATGAACGTACTTTGGTGAGAAAAGTGCAAATCAATCCCAGAACAACAGCAAAGGACCTTGTGAAGATGCTGGAGGAAACAGGTACAAAAGTATCTATATCCACAGTAAAACAGTAAAACAAACTTGTGTATGTAAACTTCTGATCCACTGGGAATGTGATGAAAGAAATAAAAGCTGAAATAAATCATTCTCTCTACTATTATTCTGACATTTCACATTCTTAAAATAAAGTGGTGATCCTAACTGACCTAAGACAGGGAATTTTTACTAGGATTAAATGTCAGGAATAGTGAAAAACTGAGTTTAAATGTATTTGGCTAAGGTGTATGTAAACTTCTGACTTCAACTGTATATATTTTTTACTGTCACTTCACTGTTTTTTATTTCTTTACCTCTCTATTGTTTACATAATACTTATTTTCTACTTAAACTGCACTGTTGGTTAGGGCTTGTAAGTAAGCATTTGAATTCGGCACACGTGACAAATATACGTTGATTTGATTTCAAGCCAAGAGGCAGAGCACAGCCTTCAGCAGCCTAAACAGTAGCAGACACCCAGCTCTGTCTCTGCTGGGGTGAGGGGTCTGCACAGGGGTGAGGGGTCTCCAGATAACAAAACATGTATGTTCTCCATTAGTAGTAGTAGTAGTAGTAGTAGTAGTAGTAGTAGTAGTAGTGGCAGCGGCAGCAGCAGTAGTAGTAGTATTAGTAGGTTGGGGTGTAGTGTGCTGGTCATATTATACTGTGTTTTTTAAATCTCCAAAATGTGATATTAACCACTAGCTCCATCCCAAAAGGGTGCCATTCTATGCTGGACTCAGAAGGCTGAAACCCACTTGTCTGAGCAACGCTCTTAGCTGGCCACCTTACCAGGTCACCCACGTGGTGTAGTGTTGGTGTGTTGGGGTCAGTGTGGGGCTAAGTGGGAACTCACACTGGACAGACAGGCTGGGCAGGCAGGACCGCTGCACGCCAGACCTCAGGCCACACGGACACTGGCATGAGGGGGGCGAGAGAAGTGGGGGTGTTGGCAAGCTGTCCCCTCTGCCTCTCACCAGACCCCAAGCTGTCACAACAGACACTTAGCAGCCCTCACAGTAAACACACACCAGGGAGGGAGAGGGAGTGGCTTCCTCTCAAAACAGAGCGATGGAGAAAGAGAGAATGAAAGAGAGAGACGGGGAAAAAGCAAGAGAGATAAAGAGAAGGAGGAAGAGAGAGAGCAGGTGAGAGAAGACAGGGAGAGGTATAGACTATGCACTATGTGCTGGCCTTTGGTTATCTACCCGTTTCCTCCCTGGCTGGCCTGCTGCTGTTTCTGTGATGTCTGGAATGCCGTATCTGTCTACCCTCTGTCCCCCACTGCTTCCCTAGCCTAGCCGCTAAACAGCTAATTATAGCCCCGCAACAGGACGGAGGTTAACCTGGTTAACTATTTAAAGATCAGAGAGGACCTGTGAGAAACTCACTGCAGAGAGGAGAGAGGGGAGGACGCTAGGCCGCAGGAATGTGTTTAATTCCATTCTATCCACTCCATTCCAGCCATTATTATTACATAAGCACACACACTCCTGACTATTGTCTATTGACACAGTGTCCCAGTACCACGCGTATCACTTAACCTCCATGTCAAAACACAGACGTAATCTAAGCCTGAGGAAACACTGAGGCCCTAACCCCATAAAGGAGTAGTGTGTGTCTGTTGGGATGAGCACCCAGTGTGTTAGTGGAGCCTCTCTCTGTGAGCTGGCAGGGCCGGAGAACAAAGCCTGTGCCTCTATAGGGAGGAAAAAGGTGAGTGATGAAAGACACCCTCCCTCAGGGGTCTAGGGGAGTTGTAGTGGTGTAACAGTGGGTTGAAACACGGGACAAAGCCAAGTCATGACACGTCATGTAAAGTCTGTTGGAGGCTAACGGTTTAGAAGTAGACAAACTCTATCCAACAGGGTTGGGTTCAATTTGAATTGAAGGCAGTCACGAAGTGATTTGAATTTAACATTCTGACATTTTAAAACTTTTAAAATAAAAAGCTTCACTTTCAGTTTATTGTCATTGAAAATAAATGCCCTTTTTTCGATTATTGAATTGTAATTTTAGTTTACTTCCTGAATTGACTGCCTTCAATTCGAATTGAGCCCAACCCTGCTATCCCTGCATGCACGGCGGGGATTGTAAACAGTCATTCCATTCCTCCTTACCACGGTGTCCCATATATCCGGAAGCCTTTGACGGTGACGTCAGAATCCTGGAGGTAAACACAGTTAGTGAGGAGGTCCTGGACATCATCAAAGTCCTCGGGCTTCAGTTTGGACACAGAGGGAAAACGGTAGTAATCCTGCTTGACCAGCTCGGCCATAAAGTCCTTATCGAAGGTCAGCTCATGGTTCCCTGCTATCACCACCTTAAACTCATACGGTAGACCACCTGGAGAGAGAGAAAAAACACAAGGGTTAGAGAGAGAGAGAGAGAGAGAGAGAGAGAGAGAGAGAGAGAGAGAGAGAGAGAGAGAGAGAGAGAGAGAGAGAGAGAGAAAGAGAAAGGGGAGAGAAAGTGAGAGAGAGGGGGTAGAGAGGGAGGAAGAGAGAGACAGAGGGGTGAGAGAGCGAGAGAGAGAGGGGGAGAGAGGGAGAGAGAAAGGGCTAGAATTGGCATTGTTATCTCCAATGCATTCAAAATAACGACCTGACCACATCAATGATTTCTCCTTTTACAGTCTTCTAGAAAATACATCAAATTGATGAAAAATACAGCAATTGAAAAGCTCCATTCAGAGGGGTTACATGTACAATACACAGGTGAAGTCTGTGCTTGACCATCACAGGCCACCGTCCATCAGTGTCTCTGTGAGGCCTTCAGAGCCATAAACCCTGAACCTGACCTCTACTAGTGTCTCCACCACCTCATCTTTCAATTTCTACTTTGCCCTCTCTGCTCATGAGGAGACTATTTATTTTTCATATAATGTGCTTGAGAAACATTTATGACCAATGATGTTTAAACGTAGAATAGGATTTGGGTTTTTCTTCTGCCATCAGGAGGTCAGGCACTCAGTGAAAAAGCAACAGCAGCACTTGGAAATAAAGACAACTCAAACACAGCCCTTCAACCTGTCAGGGTTGTGGTTGTGTGTGTGTGGTTATGTGTGTGTGGTTGTGTGTGTGTGGTTGTGTGTGTGTGGTTGTGTGTGTGTGTGGTTGTGTGTGTGTGGGGTATGTGTATGTGTTGTTGTGTGTAGTTTAGGGAGGAAGTTGTGTGTGGTTGTGTGTGTGTGTGTGTGTGTGGTTGTGTGTGTGTGTGTGTGTGTGTGTGTGTGTGTGTGTGTGTGTGTGTGTGGTTGTGTGTGTGTGTGTGTGTGTGTGTGTGTGTGTGTGTGGTGTGTGTGTGTGTGTGTGTGTGTGTGTGTGTGTGTGTGTGTGTGTGTGTGTGTGTGTGACCTACAGCTGAATGAAAGGCTCAGGGTCCAGGACTATTAGTTCCATTCCCTCTCTTCTAAATTAGCTCTAGTCTCTGGATCATAAATTACTATCTAACCCTATAAGGTTGCTGCATCTCTCAGTCCCACAGCCTCTAAATGCATCACAGATCCATTTACACACACACACACACACACACACACACAACGTCCAGGGAACACACCGGCAACACAATTACTGCTAGCTAACTTTCTCTAAGGGGAATTGGCACTATATTTTATTGCCATCGAGATGCATTTTACAAAAGGGCCAGCGTGATCCCCCAGACCCTCTTTATTAACTTCCTCCATAAACTAGAGAGTGAGAGAGACAGAGAGACAGCGAGATAGAGAGAAAGAGGTCTATTGTTCTAGCTTTCACATGTTTTTCTTGAGAGAGTAAGACAAAGGACAAATCCTTTGCTAACATATACGTTCCAGAACAGATCAATTAGAATGTGTACTCTGAGCCCGATGAACTACAGACGGGGCTCAGCTGTCTAAAAGCAAAGTGCATCATTTTCTGTATGTAGCTAAAAAAAAAAAAACTTATAACCAACACAATAATAAAATGTACAAAAACAATTAGAATCGCTAACAGTAGAGAGTATGGGGCAGACTGGGTCAGAGAAAGCTTATTCCCCACTATTGATCAGCCTAACAGCAATCAATGGCTCGGTTTCAGAGAGAAAAACACAGTCCTCTCCAGAGAGAAGAGAAGAACAGAGAGAAGAGAAAAAAAGCATACAATAAGAAAAGGAAAGAGCCAGGGAGAGATACAGTGAATGAGAGGAGCACTGAGGAGGGAAGGATTGAAGCAGGGAAAGTGCTGTGTTTCTTATAGTTTAATTTAGCTAGCGCTTGCCCCTACCTACCTCTCTCTCTCTCTCTGTGTTTTTCAATCTCCTCTCCCCCTCAACTCTCTCCCCTCCTTCTCTCTGTATTGCTGATCGTCCACAGTGAGAATAAGTCTGGCCTTGGAGAGGTATGCAACTCTTTATGTCACAAACACTGTCTTCATTAGGAGACATGGAAAACATTCCCCTCTTTCATGTCCACAAACTCAGTGGTACAGTATATAAACTAGAACTCTCCCTCCCTCCCTCTCTCCCTCTCTATCCCTCTCTCCCTCCCTCCCCCTCCCTCCCTCCCTCCCCGTCTCTCCCTCCCTCCCTCCCTCCCCCTCTCTCCCTCCCTACCTCTCCCTCCCTCCCCCTCTCTCCCTCCCTCCCACTCCCTCTCTCTCCCTCCCTCCCACCTCCCTCCCTCCCTCCCTCCCTCCCTCCACCTCTCTCTCTCCCTCCCTCTCTCCCACTCCCCTCCCTCCCTCCCCCCGCTCTCCCTCCCTCCCCCTCCCTCCCTCTCCCTCCCTCTCTCCCTCCCTCCCTCTCTCCCACTCCCTCGCTCTCTCCCTCCCTCCCTCCCTCTCCATCTCTCTCCCTCCCTCTCCCCCTCCCCCTCTCTCTCTCTCTCCCTCTCTCTCCCTCCCCCCTCTCTCGCCCTCCCTCTCTCTCTCTCTCCTCATTTATTTATTTAGTTTCTTGCATTATTCATTTAAAACATCTCTCCAGGCATCAGTTTTCCTGTCTTTCTTGTCTCTCTCACTGTTGTCCTCCTCTTCTCTGTGCTGGTTATTGTCACTTACAGTGGATAGAGAGCAGGTCTGCTGACACAGACAGAATAACAGCATTATGTTCTGCTCTCAGCCAGCCAGCCAGTCAGTCGGTCACCCAGCCAGCCAGCCAGCCAGCCAGCGCTCAGTTTAAAACAGCTCCAAACACACCAAGTCATTTTCCACTTTGGTGTACATCGACTATTATTACCACAATCCTCTCATATACACAAACGTGTGTGCGAACACACACACACGCGCATGCACACACACACACTTGATGTCTGTCTGTGTTGACAAAGGGAGGGCCTATACAGCACTCTGTCTCCTCACCAGGCTGTATCTCAGCTGACATGACACTGGGGTATACATAGGGCATGGAGACTGGGTGGGTGACAAACACACTGCATGCACACACACACACACACACACACACACACACACACACACACACACACACACACACACACACTCACACACACTCACACACTCACACACTCACACTCACACACTCACACACTCACACTCACACACACACTTGTGACAATGCCCGGCATGAGGTCTGACGGCTCGTGAAGTCTGTCAGTGTGTGTGGATTAGGACCCTTGCACCTGGCAGCACAATAGAGGGACAGACTGGCACAGTAGACGGGCACTGTGGCGCCACTCGCTCTCTGGCCCTCATTCTCACCCCAGTGGCTCGGAGGGTGTGTCAGGGAGGTGTGGTTCGGAGTGTGTGTGAGGGAGGTGTGGCTCGGAGGGTGTGTCAGGGAGGTGTGGCTCGGAGTGTGTGTGAGGGAGGTGTGGCTCAGAGTGTGTGTCAGGGAGGTGTGGCTCGGCGTGTGTGTCAGGGAGGTGTGGCTCAACGTGTGTGTGAGGGAGGTGTGGCTCGGAGTGTGTGTGAGGGAGGTGTGGCTCGGAGTGTGTGTCAGGGAAGTGTGGCTCGGCGTGTGTGTTAGGGACGTGTGGGCAGATCATGCATGTGTATGTGTGTGAATGTTCATTTATCTTTTTATATCAGAATTGTATGTTAAAATGTATGTGTGTGTGAATTAGGATGAAGATTAAATAATTATTTTCTATTTCGATGTAGTGAGTTCAAGTTGAACAGCTGGTCACAGAGATAGATAGAAAAAACACCAGGGAGATAGATAGGTCTGGACCTACAGTCAGCCTCTCAACACCAGGGAGATAGTTAGGTCTGGACCTACAGTCAGCCTCTCAACACCAGGGAGATAAATAGGTCTGGACCTACAGTCAGCCTCTCAACACCAGGGAGATAGTTAGGTCTGGACCTACAGTCAGCCTCTCAACACCAGGGAGATAAATAGGTCTGGACCTACAGTCAGCCTCTCAACACCAGGGAGATAGTTAGGTCTGGACCTACAGTCAGCCTCTCAACACCAGGGAGATAAATAGGTCTGGACCTACAGTCAGCCTCTCAACACCAGGGAGATAGTTAGGTCTGGACCTACAGTCAGCCTCTCAACACCAGGGAGATGGATAGCCATACAAGCTGGGTAACTAAAACCACGAAGAGATTACACACAGCAGAGTTAACACACAAACACACACACACACACACACACACACACACACACACACACACACACACACACACACACACACACACACACACACACACACAGCCCAGAGGTCCCACCCAGGGTCAGAGGTTAACTGTGCAGAGAGTGTTAGGTCACAGGGGTTAAACTGGGTACTTAGGCCACCAGTCAGGGTAGGTCCACCATTGTGTGTTTTTGTCACTGGTTATACCTCTGTCTGTTTGTCCTTCTGTGTGTTTGAGTGTGTTTTCATGCGTGTGTACAAACAAGTGTGTGCGTATGTGTGTAGAAATATGAGTGTGAAAATGTGGAAACTTACATGTCCCCTTGGGAATGTGGGTACTGTATGCTTCTGTGTGTGTGTGTGTGTGTGTGTGTGTGTGTGTGTGTGTGTGTGTGTGTGTGTGTGTGTGTGTGTGTGTGTGTGTGTGTGTGTGTGTGTGTGTGTGTGTGTGTGTGTGTGTGTGTGTGTGTGTATGTATGTGTATGTACTGTACCTAGCCAGTCGTTGAACTTCTTGACCTCAGAGGGCAGGCCCAGCTCAGTGAAGTCTCCCGTGTGGAGCAGCACGTCACCATAGGGCATCTGGATCCCATCTGTACGGGAGTGTGTGTCCGACACACACACAAACCGCGTGTGTCCTGCAGGCTTAGGAGTGTCATACGGGGTAGGGTCCACCCTGAGATAGAGAGATAGAGAGAGAGAGAGAGAGGAAGAGGGGGAAGAGGGAGGAGAGATGAAAGAGGAAGGGAGAGAGAATGAAAGTCCATAAAAAAAGAGGGAGAAAGAGGGAAAGAGAGAAAATAAATATGAGAGAAAATAAAGAGAATAGTAGCTGTATTCCTCAGAGACACATCCTGTCCTACAGTAGCAGTATTCCTTAGAGACACATCCTGTACTACAGTAGCTGTATTCCACAGAGACACATCCTGTCCTACAGTAGCAGTATTCCTCAGAGACACATCCTGTCCTACAGTAGCAGTATTCCTTAGAGACACATCCTGTCCTACAGTAGCAGTATTCCTTAGAGACACATCCTGTCCTACAGTAGCAGTATTCCTTAGAGACACATCCTGTCCTACAGTAGCAGTATTCCTTAGAGACACATCCTGTCCTACAATAGCAGTATTCCTTAGAGACACATCCTGTCCTACAGTAGCAGTATTCCTCAGAGACACATCCTGTCCTACGGTAGCAGTATTCCTCAGAGACACATCCTGTCCTACAGAAGCTGTATTCCTCAGAGACGCATCCTGTCCCAGGTCAGTAGAAATGAGTGAGCCAGCTGCAGAACCCTGTATATCAGAGCATAAGGCTTGAGATCACAAACTGCTTTCATTTAGGTCCAACTTTAAACACTTATCTTCCCAAGTCCACTGCAGGTCAAGGGACAGGGTTAGGTTTAGTATGTTTCCTGGATGGTCAGTCCCTTTATGTTCTTTTAAGATGAGAAAATTATAGATTTTGGAGAAAATTATTATTCTGTGTCTAGATTTTCACAAACTCCTTTGCATGAACCATAAAATAAAATAATCATAGATGTCATCTGTAGTTGAAGATGGCATCAATTGGAGCAGCTAAATCCCGTTATTTCAACATAATTTATGTGATGGAATAAAACATATTTATTTCAGAAAAATAAAAAAATAAAAAATATGTTTTTACCAGTAGTCAGGAATAAAAAACCTTAGAGAAAAAGGCTGATTCTTTTTGGTGGCAAATTGGAGAAAGGGTGTTAAATTAAAAACTGTATTTTTCTGTCCATTTGTGAAAAGAAAAATCACTTAGACCCTGGTCTCGCCTGGGCATCCTTTTATTTATGTCTGCTAAAAAACGAAGAAAAAGGATGGAGAGAAAATCTTGTCAGTAATTGAAGTCAGCAGTGTGCAATCCCCCACACTCTGCCAATGGGACATTATTTCATTAGGAGATGAGATGTCACTCTACAGACAACATCAGCCCCATAATCAACACATCTGTCTCCCTCCTACCTGACACACACACACATACTTGCACGCACGCACACACACAAAATAAAATGTAAAATGTACGCGCACAGAATATATAATGTGAGTCCGCACAGTCGACACCCGCACGCACGTACACACACACACACACACACACACACACACACACACACACACACACACACACACACACACACACACACACACACACACACACACACACACACACACACACACACACACACACACACACACACACACACACACACACACACACACACACACACCATTAACAGAGATGGGAGTGAAAGACATTACAGAACAAAGAAAAACCTCCTTAAAAATCTGTCTGAAAGGAAAACATTTTAATTGCTTCACTAATAAGGCTCCAAAATGCTCTGCAGTTCAGATCACCAGATATGGGTCTTTGTTATAAGGCAAAGATGGTGCTCTCTCTCCTTTTCAGCAGAACCTTTCATTCATGCAGTGATTTGGGTCGGGGGCCTGTTTGTCTACAGCATGTGAGGCCAGGCAGGCAGGTTTTCCTCTACCATGTCTTAGGCAAGAAGGTCACCATTCTAGCTCTGCCTAGAAAAGCATCTAGCCTTTATAAACATGTTGGTGCTTGCAGCCTATCTTGTTGTCTCAGTAGCCTTTATAAACATGTTGGTGCAGCCTAACTTGTTGTCTCAGTAACCTTTATAAACATGTTGGTGCTTGCAGCCTATCTTGTTGTCTCAGTAGACTTTATAAACTGTCGGTGCAGCCTAACATGTTGTCTCAGTAGCCTTTATAAACATGTTGGTGCAGCCTAACATGTTGTCTAAGTAACCTTTATAAACATGTTGGTGCAGCCTAACATGCTGTCTCAGTAGCCTTTATAAACATGTTGGTGCAGCCTAACATGCTGTCTCAGTAGCCTTTATAAACATGTTGGTGCAGCCTAACATGCTGGCTCAGTAGTGTTGGATCGCGTCAATTCAAATCTGGTATTGGAATAAGATAAGACATCAGGAGCTGTTTCAAACTAAACTAAGTTTATTAAATGCAAATGTATAGATGATAAGTATGAAGGTTCGTATACGGGCTCACTGTAACACCTCGCAGGGTAAACAGAGAACTGACTACAGTTCCACGTGTTCTTCTTTAAATACCCCAGACAGAGTCAGTTCCGGTTTCCGAACAGACCAGTCAGGGTAGAGGCTGAGTGTGGTTTAGACTTACTCAGCCTATCCGTTGGCGCACGGGTTGGTCCCAACCCCTTGGCGCTCTGTCTCCGGGCAAAGTTGTTGTTTCGAGCAGCCAAGTACACCTACAGCAACACCCTGATATTATGTTAACAAAGTATGAATAGGTTATTAACTAAAAGGTCAGGTCCCCACAGTAGCCTAATGCCGGGAAATATCTCTGAGAATATAAAAGTAGGGCCATATGGAGGCTGACTGTAGGTCCAGACCTATCCATCTTCCTGGTGTTGTGAGGCTGACTGTAGGTCCAGACCTAACTATCTCCCTGGTGTAGAGAGGCTGACTGTAGGTCCAGACCTATCTATCTCCCTGGTGTTGAGAGGCTGACTGTAGGTCCAGACCTATCCATCTCCCTGGTGTTGAGAGGCTGACTGTAGGTCCAGACCTAACTATCTCCCTGGTGTTGAGAGGCTGACTGTAGGTCCAGACCTATCTATCTCCCTGGTGTTGAGAGGCTGACTGTAGGTCCAGACCTATCCATCTCCCTGGTGTTTTTTCTATCTATCTCTCTGTGACCAGCTGTTCAAACTCAAACTCACTACATCGAAATAGGAAAGAAAATGAAATGAAAACGTAGCAGCGGAGAAAACAATATTTGCTATTGACCAGGGTGCAGTAAATAAGTCCCTGTTTACTGTGTGTGTAAAGCATGGACACACAGAAACACCATGCACACACACGGCAGTGTAACTGATTAGATTTGATCCCCTGTGGCCGAGACGTACTGGAGCTTTAGAGGATTCGACAGTTCTAGTTATGGAAGAGGCATTGGTGCAGAACCTTGTGGCCAAAATACAACCCACCCACCCACACACCCACACACCCACACACACACACACACACACACACACACACACACACACACACACACACACACACACACACACACAAACACACACAAACACACACACACACACACAGAATTACACTGCTAATAGGACCCTAGTATGGCCATGACATGTTTTGCTTGCCAACCATATCTCTATGCCTTCAGATCCATTCAACTTACAGTACATGCTAACATAAAGAATCACACACCCACACACACAGGAAAATAACCTCTCACTCAACATCAGCAAAACTAAGGAGATGATCGTGGACTTCAGGAAACAGCAAAGGGCGCACCCCCCGATCCACATCGATGGGACTGCAGTGGAGAAGGTGGAAAGCTTCAAGATCCTCCGCGTACACATCACCGACAAACTGAAATCGTCCACCCACACAGACAGTGTGGTGAAGAAGGTACAACAGGGTCTCTTCAACCTCAGGAGGCTAAAGACATTTGGCTTATCACCCAAAACCCTCACAAACTTCTACAGATGCACAATTGAGAGCATCCTGTCGGGCTGCATCACCGCCTGGTACGGCAACTGCACCTCCCAGAACCGCAAAGCTCTCCACAGGATGCCAAAAAGATCATCAAAAGACATCAACCACCCGACTGCCTGTTCACCCCGCTATCATCCAGAAGGCGAGGTCAGTACAGGTGCATCAAAGCTGGGAACAAGAGACTGAATAACAGCTTCTATCTCAAGGCCATCAGACTGCTAAACAGCCATCACTAACACACCATATGTATATACTGTATTGTACTCTATACTACGCCACTGACTGCTAAAAAAACAACCATCTCTAGCACATCAGAGACTGCTGCCTATAAACATAGATTAGACATCACCGGTCACTTCAAGGAAATGAAACACTAGTCACTTTAATAACGTTTACGTATCTTGCACTACTCATCTCATACGTTTAAACTGTACGCTATACTATTCTTCGGTATCTTAGTGTCAGGCGAGGGTGCATATACAGACCAGGACGCAGCGCAGGGATAGTAGTTTGACATATTTATTGTACTATGTAATATATAATAAAATGTACGAACTACACAAACAAAAAGAATTACGAGCGTTTACAAAAACAAACCGGAGTAAACGGCTCCGGCCATGGATGGGACCATTAACCGGGCCCAGACTGGGCACCAGTGGGGCAAACGGCTCCGGCCATGGAGCGGGACCCTTAACCGGGCCCGGACTGTGCACCGGTGGAGCGGACTGCTCTGGCACTGGAGCGGAGCAGACGGCTGGCCCCGGAATGGGCACCAGTGGAGCGGACTGCTCAGGCACTGGAGCGGAGCAGACGGCCAGACCCGGACTGGGCACCGGTGGAGCGGACTGCTCTGGCTCAGGAGCGGAGCAGACGGCTGGACCCGGATTGGGCACCGGTGGAGCGGACTGCTCAGGCTCTGGAGCTGCGGACCTTCACTGTAGGCTTTGGGTTGCGGACCTTCGCTGGAGGTTCCGGGCTGCGGAACTTCGCTGGAGGTTCCGGGCTCTCTCTCTCTTCGTCTCTCACCAGTTACGCTGCTTGGTCTCGTAGTGGTGGGTCGTTCTGTCACGCGAGGGTGCATATACAGACCAAGACGCAGCGCAGGGATAGTAGTTCGACATATTTATTGTACTATGTAATATATAATAAAATGCATGAACTACACAAACAAAAATAATTACGTGCGTTTACAAAAACAAACCAGCAACGTAATACAAAACGTACTCACTCTTCTTTTTCTCCGTGACTTGCGAAATATACATAACGATAACGACCCACATCCCTGGTGTGGAACATACAAACCCATACAAACCTAACCTCTAATTAGGGATCCAACACAAACCACCACCAGAAACAGAAAGATGGCTATGGCTACATAGAGAAGCAAATAGGTTTCTCTATGGCCAGAGCCTGACACTTAGTCACTTAATCGTGTTTACATACTGCATCACCAATCTCTTACTGCATACTATAAAGCTTACTATGCCACTGTATCTTAGTCCAATGCCGCCCTGACATATATGTATATATTCTCAATCCATTCCTTACTTATATTTATGAGTGTTTGGGTATATGTTGTGAAACTGTTAGATATTACTTGTTAGATATTAATGCACTGTCAGAGCTAGAAGCACAAGCATTTCGCTACACCCGCAACACACACACACACACACACACACACACACACACACACACACACACACACACACACACACACACACACACACACACACACACACAAGACGAGGGTAGACTGGCAGATAGCGAAATAGAGAGGAGGCTCTCTCTTCTTCTTTGAGATTTAATCCACAGAATGAAAATAAATACCTGCAGCCCCTATCAATTAGAGCAGGCCATGCCAAGCCTCAGAACCCACACTATAACACTATATTAATAAATACCTGCAGCCCCTATCAATTAGAGCAGGCCATGCCAAGCCTCAGAACTCACACTATAACACTATATTAATAAATACCTGCAGCCCCTATCAATTAGAGCAGGCCATGCCAAGCCTCAGAACCCACACTATAACATTATATTAATAAAACCACAGAGGAATAGTAGAACACTGACAGGTATGGGACACTCGAAAAACCACAGAGGAATAGTAGAACACTGACAGGTATCGGACACTCAAAAAACCACAGAGGAATAGTAGAACACTGACAGGTATGGGAAACTCGTAAAACCACAGAGGTAAAGTAGCCCACTGACAGGTATGGGAAACTCGTAAAACCAGAGGTAAAGTAGCCCACTGACAGGTATGGGAAACTCGTAAAACCACAGAGGTAAAGTAGCCCTGCTTTAAAACAAAATGTGAGAGGCAGGGAGAGGGAGGATGAAAGACAAAGACGGGATGAGAAGATGGATAATACTATCTAGAGCAGAGCAGTCTGAAACCTACTATTAAACAGTCCACTAGCCGTTTAGTCACCCGTTAGTCAACCGTGTAGTCACTAGACTATTAGTCAACATTAACCGGCCTTCACCCAGTATCCTGGCCTGAACCTTATTCACTGTAACTAGCTGGCCTCCGCCCAGTACCCTGGCCTGAACCTTATTCACTGTTACTAGCCTCCACCCAGAACCATGGCCTGAACCTTATTCACTGTTACTAGCCTCCACCCAGTACCCTGGCCTGAACCTTATTCACTGTTACTAGCCTCCACCCAGTACCCTGGCCTGAACCTTATTCACTGTTACTAGCCTCCACCCAGTACCCTGGCCTGAACCTTATTCACTGTTACTAGCCTCCACCCAGTACCCTGGCCTGAACCTTATTCACTGTTACTAGCCTCCACCCAGTACCCTGACCTGAACCTTATTCACTGTTACTAGCCTCCACCCAGTACCCTGGCCTGAACCTTATTCACTGTTACTAGCCTCCACCCAGTACCCTGGCCTGAACCTTATTCACTGTTACTAGCCTCCACCCAGTACCCTGGCCTGAAACCTATTCACTGTTACTAGCCGGCTACTACCCGGTACTCTACCTTGCACCTTAGAGACGGCTGCTCTATGTCTATAGTTATGGAACACTGGTCCCTTTAATAATGTTTACATACTGTTTTACCCACTTTATATGCATATTCTTTATTCTAGTCATACAGTGGGGAGAACAAGTATTTGATACACTGCCGATTTTGCAGATTCCGGCTCTCACAGACCTGTTAGTTTTTCTTTAAGAAGCCCTCCTGTTCTCCACTCATTACCTGTATTAACTGCACCTGTTTGAACTCGTTACCTGTATAAAAGACACCTGTCCACACACTCAATCAAACAGACTCAAACCTCTCCACAATGGCCAAGACCAGAGAGCTGTGTAAGGACATCAGGGATAAAATTGTAGACCTGAACAAGGCTGGGATGGGCTACAGGACAATAGGCAAGCAGCTTGGTGAGAAGGCAACAACAGTTGGCGCAATTATTAGAAAATGGAAGAAGTTCAAGATGACGGTCAATCTCCCTCGGTCTGGGGCACCATGCAAGATCTCACCTCGTGGGGCATCAATGATCATGAGGAAGGTGAGGGATCAGCCCAGAACTACACGGCAGGACCTGGTCAATGACCTGAAGAGAGCTGGGACCACAGTCTCAAAGAAAACCATTAGTAACACACTACGCCGTCATGGATTAAAATCCTGCAGCGCACGCAAGGTCCCCCTGCTCAAGCCAGCGCATGTCCAGGCCCGTCTGAAGTTTGCCAATGACCATCTGGATGATCCAGAGGAGGAATGGGAGAAGGTAATGTGGTCTGATGAGACAAAAATAGAGCTTTTTGGTCTAAACTCCACTCGCCGTGTTTGGAGGAAGAAGAAGGATGAGTACAACCCCAAGAACACCATCCCAACCGTGAAGCATGGAGGTGGAAACATCATTCTTTGGGGATGCTTTTCTGCAAAGGGGACAGGACGACTGCACCGTATTGAGAGGAGGATGGATGGGGCCATGTATCGCGAGATCTTGGCCAACAACCTCCTTCCCTCAGTAAGAGCATTGAAGATGGGTCGTGGCTCGGTCTTCCAGTATGACAACGACCCGAAACACACAGCCAGGGCAACTAAGGATTGGCTCCGTAAGAAGCATCTCAAGGTCCTGGAGTGGCCTAGCCAGTCTCCAGACCTGAACCCAATAGAAAATCTTTGGAGGGAGCTGAAAGTCCGTATTGCCCAGCGACAGCCCCGAAACCTGAAGGATCTGGAGAAGGTCTGTATGGAGGAGTGGGCCAAAATCCCTGCTGCAGTGTGTGCAAACCTGGTCAAGAACTACAGGAAACGTATGATCTCTGTAATTGCAAACAAAGGTTTCTGTACCAAATATTAAGTTCTGCTTTTCTGATGTATCAAATACTTATGTCATGCAATAAAATGCAAATGAATTACTTAAAAATCATACAATGTGATTTTCTGTATTTTTGTTTTAGATTCCTATGATAAAAATTACAGACTTCTACATGCTTTGTAAGTGGGAAAACCTGCAAAATCGGCAGTGTATCAAATACTTGTTCTCCCCACTGTATATAATGGTGTACATAGACAGTATGGACAGTATATGAATAGAATAAATGTGTACAGCAGTAATTATATATTGTGTATTGTAGGGATGCACTAATCACTTTTTTTTAGGCCGATACCGATTGCCGATTTTCAGTCTTCAAAATGGGCCGATACCGATTTTAAACTTTTTATATGTATATTGTTCATTAAAGATGCATTTTTATTCCAGATAAACTCAAAATTAGTGGTGAATTGAAAGCCATTTTATTGACAACTAGCAAATGCAGTAATGCAGGCTATAACCTGACAAAAAGTGACACTAACTAGCAACAAAACAGAGTTTCAGCATAACAGTCACCTGCCTATGGCCTATTTCCAAATCGGAATATTTAGAATACTTAAATGATGCCAAAAACCTATGAAAATAGATAACTAAAAATCCAACAAATAGGCAATAAAAGGAAACAAAATTAGTAGGGTTTTTGTAAAAAATAAAATAAAATTCTACGAAACAAATGAATTAGCCTATGAACATGGATCTTTGAAAATAAGTGAGGCAGTGAGATAAACTTAAAATAGGTTAATTCGTCAATGGCATATGGCTACATCTCCTATTTCTCACTTTTACGCATCAATGGTAGATTTCTTTTAACAAAGACGAGCATCTCCACTTTTTCAGAAGACAGTCTGTTCCTCTTTTCATCAACGATATGTGAAACAGAGCTAAACAAGCGTTCGCTGTCCACACTTGTGGAGGGCGCAGAGAGGTAAGCTCGTGCCACGGTTGGGAGAGCAGGAAAACGGCCCTTGTTGTTCTGCCAGTAAGCCAGAGGTGGTGCCTCAGAGGTAAAGCTGCATCTGCGATACAGCTCCGCTGCTGCTTTCCCGTGCCTCTGGAGTTTCACTCAATATTTCGTCGTACATTGCCTTATTAAGTTTGTTGTATTAACATTTTAATTTACATATATTGCAAATTGCATTAGTTACATCTGTCTCCGACACGTTGCAAAATTGCCACACGGCCGACACGTTGAGAGCTTTACTGGCGCAAATCAACTCTTGGCTCACGTATTTTACGTCAAAGAACGGTTTTCTGTATCGGCCATTAGAAAGGAAAATCGGACTACCACCGATCTCGTATTTTGAGTGAAAATCGGCCAAATCCGATCTCTTGCCGATCGATCGGTGCATCCCTAGTGTATTGTTTTGTATTGCTAGGTATTACTGCACTGTTGTACGCGACCAATAAACATATCTCTGTACGCGACCACTAAACTTTGATTACATTTTTTGTTAGATTTGTATCACTGTAGTGGTAATACTCAGTACTGTAGAAGTGACTTAAATACACACAGAGACAGAAATATCCCTCAATCTGTGTGTATGTGTGTGTGTGTGTGTATGTGTGTGTGTGTGTGTGTGTGTGTGTGTGTGTGTGTGTGTGTGTGTGTGTGTGTGTGTGTGTGTGTGTGTGTGTGTGTGTGTGTGTGTGTGTGTGTGTGTATGTATGTATGTATGTGTCATTTAAAAAAGCTCCTACACCACTAAAACTTAAGCCAGATATCTGTCAAAAAAACAAAAAACACCTCTTATTAAAAGGCTTCTATAACACAACATAAGGAAGATTAAGATCTTCCTATACACCCCCAGGAAGAATATTACACATTTTCTGACAAGACAGCACTTAGAAAAGGTAATTTTCACATTTTCATAAATTCTTAGAATGTTTGGGAATTACGTATACTAAGGCATTTGTGAATATTTTTTTGCAATATAGAGTAGGAATGTGGCCGTGTGTTTGGACAATTAATAGATACTGCAGTAAATAAAACCTAATAAAAACATCTGTCTCATCCAGGACAATGCAAACTGGTGCGCCTTAGCCAATCAGAGGTACAGTAGGCCTATATGCAAACAAGCCATTTACCACAAGGGCAGGCCATCATTCACTTTGAACTGGACTGTGTGTTTACAGGCAGTTGCAACAGCTCGACTTTAGATCATTAGAACGCATTCGGCAAAAGCCACAAAATATACTTGGATGGATTTCTGTAAATATGTAGCTAAATACCTCTTACATTTGGGAACTGTACAGTCCTATTAATCAAACAACCATAAAAAGGTAGGCTATCTTTCTGTATATGCACATCAACAACAACAAGCTCAATAACTAATGCTAGCCAATAACTAATGCTAGCTAGATGCGCTAAAATCGAAAGAAGGAACATTAGATAAACCCTCTTAAACTTTTTCAGCTAGTTGGCCGTCAAAATTGCACCGATAAACGATGGGGAATAGCCTGCTCGTCCTTCTGCAACTTGCCTGCCAGTGCATGCGTTGTCCCAACCAAGCACCCAAGCTAGCTTGCTAGCTAGCTACTTCCAGACACAAATGAGAGAACACCTCACTCTGACCATTTTACTCGCCGTAGCAGAGCTGGCTAGGCTGTTTACATGTTATATAGACTAACTATAACTTTTTTTGCCTACGTTTACTGACACCGGTCATATTCAGCGAGTCTTGCACGTTCGTAAATTCATCAGTTATTCTGTGCTGTAGCACACTCAGAGTTCTCTGAAATCGGAGTAGATAGCTAGCCAGATTGAATTTGCAAAAGCAAAAGATATGCTAACTGGATAACAGTTGTTCAACGTGCATCTCTAGCTGTGTAGCCGCCGAAAAACAATACTAGGGGAAAGTCAGTCACTCACCCACTCCTCCAATGACTTCCTCCTAGCAGCTAGCTAGCTATTAGGCTCTGTGTTTTTAGCTTGCTACATAAATAGATATGTTAGCATATTAGCCACGTTATGACTGACGTGATCATTGCCCTTGCTAGTTTGATTTTATTGACATTCCCAGTCTTAGTTACATTCATCCATTTTTTCCCAAAATATTGAGTCATTGAAACTGAAACAATGCATCCCAAATGGAGGCAGCAAATTTACAACCTGCTGTAATTTACAACCTGATACAAAAATACTGCTATCGGAAATTATATTAATCATGCATTGAAATGCATCTATCTATTCTGCCAACAATGCCTTAGTGTACACGTCATGGAATGTTGAGTCAAAGAGTATTTTTAAAACCTCTTATGAAATTAGTTTTGTAGCATAACGTGAGAATTTTACATTTTTGACTGATATTATGACTGTCTGTTCGTTTCATATCTGCAAAGTAGATAAGTTTTGATACAAGTATTGGTCTCCACAAAGTTTGCTGTTTCAGTGTGCTTAGATCTTTATGTCAGTAGTTACTATGGTACACTGAAGTATAATTACCAGTATTCCATAATTGTCGAAGGCTTTCATTGACAATGACATTCAGTTTATGCAAAGAGTCAATATTTGCAGTGTTGACACTTCTTTTTCAAGACCTCTGCAATCCGCCCTGGCATGTTGTGGGTTTTTGTTTGTCCACCCGCCTCTTGAGGATCGACCACAAGTTCTCAATGGGATTAAGGTCTGGGGAGTTTCCTGGCCATGGACCCAAAATGTCGATGTTTTGTTCCCCGAGCCACTTAGTTATCACTTTTGACTTATGGCAAGGTGCTCCATCATGCTGAAAAAGGCATTGGTCGTCACCAAACTGTTCTTGGATGGTTGGGAGAAGTTGCTCTCGGAGGATGTGTTGGTACCATTCTTTATTCATGGCTGTGTTCTTAGGCAAAATTGTGAGTGAGCCCACTCCCTTGGGTGAGAAACAACCCCACACATGAATGGTCTGAGGATGCTTTACTGTTGGCATGACACAGGACTGATGGTAGCGCTCACCTTGTCTTACCCGGACAAGGTGTTTTCCGGATGGCCAAAACAATGACTCTACCCCAGTCCTCAGCAGTCCAATCCCTGTACCTTTTGCAGAATATCAGTGTGTCCCTGATGTTTTTCCTGGAGAGAAGTGGCTTTTTTGCTGTCCTTCTTGACACCAGGCCATCCTCCAAAAGTCTTCGCCTCACTGTGCGTGCAGATGCACTCACACCTGCCTGCTGCCATTCCTGAGCAAGCTCTGCACCTGTGGTACCCCGATCCTGCAGCTGCTGGACTTTCATGGGCGCCCTGACGCCTTCTTCACAACAATTGAACCTCTCTCCTTGAAGTTCTTGATGATCCCATAAATGGTTGATTTAGGTACAATCTTACCAGCAGCAATATCCTTGCCTGTGAAGCCCTTTTTGTGCAAAGCAATGATGACGGCACGTGTTTCCTTGCAGGTAACCATGGTTGACAGAGGAAGAACAATGATTTCAAGCACCACCCTCCTTTTAAAGCTTCCAGTCTGTTATTCTGACTCAATCAGCATGACAGAGTGATCTCTAGCTGTGTCCTCGTCAACACTCCCACCTGTGTTAACGAGACAATCACTGACATGATGGCAGCTGGTCCTTTAGTGGCAGGGCTGAAATGCAGTGTAAATGTTTTTGGGGGATTGAGTTCATTTTCATGGCAAAGAGGGACTTTGCAATTAATTGCAATTCATCTGATCACTCTTCATGACATTCTGGAGTATATGCAAATTGCCATCATCAACACTGAGGCAGCAAACTTTGTGGAGACCAATACTTTTGTCATTCTCAAAACTTTTGGCCACGACTGTAGTTAAAACGCTGTCAGTTCCACTTTAAGCCAAAGCACACAGAGTGAAACACTGAATCCCCCTTGCAACTAAAAACAGTGGAAAAGCTTTGATAGAAAGCAGACCCCATTATTTGTTGCATGTGTCATATAGTACGGAGAGAGAGAAAGAGAGAGAAAGAGAGAGAAAGAGAGAGAGAAAGAGGAAAGAAGGGAAGAAAGGGGGAGATGAAAGGAGAGGGGGAGAGGAAAGGAGAGGGGGAGAGAGAAGAGGAGAGGGGGAGAGAGAAGAGGAGAGGGGGATAGAGGAAAGGAGAAGGGGAGAGAGATCTCTGATGTTCGTAGGAGGATATTTCGTTTGACAGAGCACATTTGGCTCAGCGGCCTTTTGGAAAAACACACAAGTAAAGTGGGTCAAAGTTCACTGCTCGCTCTCTCTTCCGGACATGACACCTAACTCGGAGCAGATAAGAAGGTCAGGGATTTTGGCACTAGTTGACTTTGACCTTTTTGGAGATGCCACATTTCCCTTTGATTGATTGTAATATACACAGTTTCATGATAACTGTCCAAGAAGTAATACATTGTGGGTATAAAGTGTGTATTTCTCTTCTCACTGTCAGTCTATGCTTAGTGTACTGTCTGTCTAGAGTTTAAGAGCTGTCAGTCTATGCTTAGTGTACTGTCTGCCTAGAGTTTAAGAGTTGTCAGTCTATGCTTAGTGTACTGTATACCTAGAAGTGAAGAGCTGTCAGTCTATGCCTAGCGGTTAAGAGCGTTGGGCCAGTAACCGAAAGGTTGCTGGTTCGAATTCCAGAGCTGACTAGGTGACAAATCTGTCGATGGGCCCTTGAGCAAGGCACTTAACCCTAAATGCTCCTGTAAGTCGCTCTGGATAAGAGCGTCTGCTAAATGACTGAAATGTAAATGTACTTCAGACTTTTTTTCTTATATCGTAAAATGCATGCTACATAAATCATTATGTAACAAATTATTTATTTTGTTTTAGCTTATACATACACCCTCATTGCTTCTCCTAGCTTGCCGTAGAAAGCAGTGATGCATAAAAAGAGAAAAGCCTATCCTCGACAGGTTCCTCCAACCAGCCTGGGTAATTGGATAATCTGTGACAATTATGTCTGCCGGGAGACTTAGGAGTGTCTATCCTGCAACACAGCGGAGAGAGGGAGAGTTAGGAGTGTCTACCCTGCAACACAGCGGAGAGAGGAAGAGGAGGATGAAAGGACAGAGGAATGGAGCGATTGCGTTCTTTTCAGAGGGGCATAGCGGCAGATTCCTCTTGTCTAGCCATTGGTTGGTCCCCCCTGTCCAGTTGGGGTCAATGAGGTCAAAGGCCCCTGGACTCCCCACTCGTCTGGGCTACAAGTAGGAGGTGTCAATCATCTGGGGGGGACTCTATTATATCTAAAAGGCACCTGCTGCCTACCGGAGTTACATATAATCCCCTATTACAGAGTTACATATAATCCCCTATTACAGAGTTGCATATAATCACATATTATATTACAGAGTTACATATTATATTACAGAGTTACATATAATCCCCTATTACAGAGTTACATATAATCACATATTACAGAGTTACATATAATCACATATTATATTAGAGTTACATAAAATCCCCTATTACAGTTACATATTATATTACAGAGTTACATATAATCCCCTATTACAGTTACATATAATCACATATTAGATTTACATATTATATTACAGAGTTACATATAATCCCCTATTACAGAGTTACATATAATCCCATATTCTCCTCTATTACTCCTTCCCTCCCTCTTTCATTCCCAATCAACACCCATCGGAGTTGTAATGTCTTAATGATTTTCCAGTCAATAGCCCTCTAGTGGCTAGGCCCCAACCTACAGCCTTTGGGGTCAAAGGGCAAATGTTGAATCGCAAATCAACTGGAGTTGACCCCGTCCTACCTAATGTTAATAAATATGTGATTACCTGTCTCCATTTGCGTGCCTGTTGTAGTGAAACAGCCAGAGGGCAGAGCTTCAATTCAAATGATTTAAATCATTCCAAAATGATGATTGTAGTAATAAGCTCAAGGCAAGTGGTATTTGTCTAAGAACATTTGAGGAATTTACTCAAATGAAATAACTGAAGCAAAGATCTAAATAAGGAACTATAGGTTTTGCTCTCTCTCTCATCTCTCTCTCTCTCTCTGAGATGGCACATTTCAGTAGCAAGGTCGTCTGCTAATAACGTTTAGTTTCTTAGACATGAAATTAAGTGACCTATTGTTTATTATGATTTGCTTAATTGATTACAGTCATTCTAATAAAGGATTTACTCATAAAACATGTATTTACTAATAAATACAGAAATAACACATATTTTTATCATTAAACTAGTTTACTAATGATTTTACACTACTATTAATAAGGGTTTATGACCTTCTAAATCCCATTAGTTTATAGTCTGCGTATTAGAGGTGTACAGCAGTGGAGAAGGTTGGCTGCTTGGAGTAGTCGCTGTGAAGCTGGCTATGTCAGTGCGGTGTTTAGGAAAAGAGGCACGCAGGGAGGAGAGAGAGAGAGAGAGAGAAAAAGAGAGAGGGAGAGAGCGAGAGATGTAGAGAAAGAGAGCGAGAGCAAGAGAGAGGTAGAGAAAGAGAGGTAGAGAGAGAGAGGTAGGTAGAGAGAGAGGTAGAGAGAGAGATGTAGAGAGAGAGAGATAAAGAGAGAGAGAGAGAAGAGAGAGAGAGAGAGAGAGAGAGAGAGAGAGAGAGAGAGAGAGAGAGAGAGAGAGAGAGAGAGAGAGAGAGAGAGAGAGAGAGAGAGAGAAAGAGACTCCTCAATGGAGCTGTGTCTTTGATGGGTATAGCATCACTACGGCACAGATCAACCACAACAAATGGACTGTTCCTCCTTATCACCCCCTCTCAGAACTACTGTATGCCACTGGGAGTGTGTGAGAGAGAGCAAGATCAAAGGAAAAAGCTGGTGTGTGTGCGCGCGTGTGTGTGTGTGTGTGTGTGTGTGTGTGTGTGTGTGTCTGTGTGTGGTGTGTGTGTGTGTTTATATAGATAGATAGATGTGCAAGGGAGTTCATACAGTTGAAGTCAGAAGTTTACATACAATTAGGTTGAAGTCATTTAAACACATTTTTTAACCACTCCACAGATTTCATGTTAACAAACTATAGTTTTGGCAATGACACAAGTAATTCTTCCAATACTTGTTTACAGACAGATTATTTCACATATAATTTACTATATCACAATTCCAGTGGGTCAGAAGTTTACATACACTAAGTTGACTGTGCCTTTAAACAGCTTGGAAAATTCCATGAAAATTATGTCATGGCTTTAGAAGCTTCTGATCGGCTTATTGACATAATTTGAGTCATTTGGAGGTGTACCTGTGGATGTATTTCAAGTCCTACCTTCAAACTCAGTGCCTCTTTGCTCGACATCATGGTAAAATCTAAAGAAATCAGCCAAGACCTCAGAAAAAAATTGTAGACCTCCACAAGTCTGGTTCATCCTTGGGAGAAATTTCCAAACGCCTGAAGGTACCACATTCATCTGTACAAATAGTATGCAAGTATAAACACCATGGGACCATGCAACCGTCATACCGCTCAAGAAGGAGACGTGTTCTGTCTCCTAGAGATGAACGTACTTTGGTGCGAAAAGTGCAAATCAATCCCAGAACAACAGCAAAGGACCTTGTGAATATGCTGGAGGAAACAGGTATAAAATTATCTATATCCACAGTAAAACGAGTCCAACAGTATATCGACATAACCTGAAAGGCCGCTCAGCAAGGAAGAAGCAACTGCTCCAAAACTGCCATAAAAAAGCCAGACTACGGTTTGCAACTGCACATGGGGACAAAGATCGTACGTTTTGGAGAAATGTCCTCTGGTCTGATGAAACAAAAATATAACTGTTTGGCCATAATGACCATCGTTATGTTTGGAGGAAAAAGGGGGAGGCTTGCAAGCCGAAGAACACCATCCCAACTGTGAAGCACGGGGGTGGCAGCATCATGTTGTGGGGATGCTTTGCTGCAGGAGGGACTGGTGCACTTCACAAAATAGATGGCATCATCAAAATTATGTGGATATATTGAAGCAACATCTCAAGACATCAGTCAGGAAGTTAAAGCTTGGTCGCAAATGGGTCTTCCAAATGGACAATGACCCCAAGCATACTTCCAAAGTTGTGGCAAAATGGCAATGACCCCAAGCATACTTCCAAAGTTGTGGCAAAATGGCTTAAGGACAACAAAGTCGAAGTATTGGAGTGGCCATCACAAAGACCTGACCTCAATCCTATAGAACATTTGTGGGCAGAACTGAAAAAGCGTGTGCGAGCAAGAAGGCCTACAAACCTGACTCAAATACACCAGTTCTGTCAGGAGGAATGGGCCAAAATTCACCCAACTTATTGTGGGAAGCTTGTGGAAGGCTACCCGAAACGTTTGACCCAAGTTAAACAATTTAAAGGCAATGCTACCAAATACTAATTGAGTGTATGTAAACTTCTGATCCACTGGGAATGTGATGAAAGCTGAAATAAATCATTCTCTCTACTATTATTCTGACATTTAAAATAAAGTGGTGATCCTAACTGATCTAAGACAGGGAATTTTTACTAGGATTAAATGTCAGGAATTGTGAAAAACTGAGTTTAAATGTATTTGGCTAAAGTGTATGTAAACTTTCAACTTCAACTGTATGTGGGTTCAAGGGACACAGCAAGACAACAAGAGAGTGTGTATTAGTGTGTGCATCCTACAACCATATCACCATATCCTGAGCTCTAAACGCTATGGGGGCAAATTACAAAGATAATGATCACTGCCTGGCTGTGCTGGTAACAAATATTTACCACTGTTCCTTCCTCTCTGCCTGCTCTTCCTTTATTGCTCATCCAGGTGAAACATCAAAACATATTGGTCCACATTGACCCTATCAACCCCCCAAACATGCACGCACGCACGCACGCACGCACGCACGCACCAAACACACAACCCTCAACCCATGCTCACTCATCCGCAGAGCAATACCATTTCTGTGAGAGGAGCAGTCTCTCTTATCTTCAGCGTTTCAGCTGTCCTCTAATTCAATAAACTACAGAGGAACGAAATGAACACAGAGAGAAGAGAGAGAAGAGAGAAAGAGAGAGAGAGGAGAGAGAGAGAGAGGTGCAAGGTGAAGAAAGAAACTAATGGACAGAATGAGGAAACAGTGAGGACGGACAAAAGGGAAACCTAAACCACATGATACAAATGTAAAATAATACTAGTAAACGAACATGTTATCATCTTTCCTTTCATCTCCCCATTCCCCTCTGTATCTAGCAGAGGAGCATCCTGCTGGCCGCCTCCCTGTTAGTCCTGCTGGCCCCCTCCCTGTTAGTCCTGCTGCCCCCTCCCTGTTAGTCCTGCTGGCCCCCTCCCTGTTAGTCCTGCTGCCCCCCTCCCTGTTAGTCCTGCTGGCTCCCTCCCTGTTAGTCCTGCTGGCCCCCTCCCTGTTAGTCCTGCTGGCCCCCTCCCTGTTAGTCCTGCTGGCCCCCTCCCTGTTAGTCCTGCTGGCCCCCTCCCTGTTAGTCCTACTGCCCCCCTCCCTGTTAGTCCTGCTGGCCCCCTCCCTGTTAGTCCTGCTGGCCCCCTCCCTGTTAGTCCTGCTGGCCCCTCCCTGTTAGTCCTGCTGGCTCCCTCCTTGTTAGTCCTGCTGGCCCCCTCCCTGTTAGTCCTGCTGGCCCCCTCCCTGTTAGTCCTGCTGGCCTCTCCCTGTTAGTCCTTCTGGCTCCCTTGCTGTTAGTCCTACTGGCCTCTCCCTGTTAGTCCTTCTGGCTCCTCCCTGTTAGTCTTTCTGGCCCCTCCCTGTTAGTCATGCCATAATGGGTCATAACACAAAGCCTGTGTTGAATATCACCACGGACGGAACCTTCCGGCACTTCACTGAGGAATAGATTGCTTCTGTTAATGTTCCTTTCATTATGCCACAGCCCTTAATTGTGCTGCTGACAGGCCTCTGGCTATAGGGGGGATGTACAGAGACACAGCATATTACGGTGGTGTGTGTGTGTGTGTGTTTCTGCAGCCTCAAAACACACACACACAAGCACAATACCAGGGAGTTCAGGATTTAAAGCCAACCCAAAGACACAAAGGAATGAACTCTTATTAGTCTGAATATACATCGTCAGCCTGATACCTGTGCCGAACAGTGCCAAAAAAGATACAGGATGTGGTAGCAACATATCCACACTCATAAAGTGCTTCAAGCACAAAAAAACTCCCCCCAACACGGACCCACATCCACCTGGAATACACTAAATATTTGTAAAGCTTTTACCAAGCTGCAAAATGGACAGTACTTTACCTTTTTACACATTATAATTATAACTTGTGCTGGAGGGATGCCAGGTTGAATTTGTAAATTTTAACAAAAACTCAGTGAGTAGCAAATAAAATGTGGGCACAAGGCAGCAGTCTAGAACTTGCCACATGAAAGGTGTCTATTCCAGGTAGTGTCATCATGGAGACATCCCCTCCGCAGCGGCATCCTGGGGTGAGAAGGCCAGTATCTCAGGGACCTCAAAATGGCTTCCATCTCAAAACAACAGACCTGCCGAATGTCAACTGTCACTTAACCAACGCCCCCCTTGCTGTAGCGCCAGGGCAAAGGGTCGGAGAGGAACTCAATCAAGGGTTCTCCTGTTTCAAAAGCACTCCATTCCGGCTAAGGAGAAGCAGCGGGCCCCGTGAACAAAGAGACACAAAATTGGACCGGCTGTTTAGTTTCCAACGAGGGGGAAAAACTTACTACGGCTTCTCCTGAAACTGTCCGAGTAGGGAGGAAGAGGGTAGAGGAGTAGAGGGAAGGAGGGAGGGGGGAAGAGGGGAGTGAAGGAGAGAGGGGGGAAGAGGGGAGGGAAGGAGAGAGGGGGGAAGAGGGGAGGGAAGGAGAGAGGGGGGAAGAGGGGAGGGAAGAGTAAAGAAGGTGAAGAGGGGAGGAACGGATGAGAGGAAAGGGAAAAGGTTCTGATTGGAGGAGTAGAGGCAGGCCAGAGGTAAAAGGGAAGGTGCAGGTTCGGCTAGACTGATTCAATTCTGCAGGTCTTTCATTATGTGTCACTTCAGAAGAGAGAGGTGAAGTGATTTGTATCCTATTTTGTCACAGAAAATTCTAAGCATGTGAATCAAACGCAGTGACTTAACATTCACGTATTATAAGAGAGATGAAAGTACGCTTCTTAATTAGGCTACTGTCCCAAAAGCCCCCGCTTGTTTGGGCATTTCTGTCATGTGACACACTCAGTCAATAGTCCTCTCTCCCCAGCCACCCCTCCCCCTCCTCAATCACAAAGAGGACCCTATCACAGCAAATCCTATCACTATCCAAAACCAAACAGCACATATCTAGACATGTGCCGGGCTAATTATCAGAAGAAAATCAACCAAAAATAATACAGCGAGTGTGTTCATTTGGATGAACACAACTGTATGGCTTTGATTCTGTCTTTAGCATTCACATGGAACACACACACACACACAGTTGGGTTGATGTTGTTAAATGATTCACACTTTTATGAGCTTCTCAATTATTCAGAGAGTGGGAGTTAATTAACGAGGCATCTGGAGAAGAACAAGGGAATCAAATCTGGAATTAAAGAACAAGAAAAATGATGATGCAACTCAGTCCTATTTTGGGGCTTCCTAGAATTTCCATTTCCACATGATCAAATTAATGTGTTTTATATGGGGTTTCCTGCGTGAATAATGTTTTACGGAACAGACAAGTGGCTGAAAATCAAAAAGGGGAAAAACGTACAGTTCTAACAGCATTCAACAATAAAACTGCAACTCCACATTTTACGTTCTAACAGCATTCAACAATAACACTGCAACTCCACATTTTACGTTCTAACAGCATTCAACAATAACACTGCAACTCCACATTTTACGTTCTAACAGCATTCAACAATAACACTGCAACTCCACATTTCAGCAAACCATCTACAAACTAATTCCGCTGCATCGTAGTTAAGTTAATGCGTCTGCTTTTGTGTTTTAAAAGCAGCGAGAAGAGCACCTGCATAGAGCTGTCTCAGTGTGTGTGTGTGTGTTTGTGTGTGTGTGCGTGTGTGCCAGCATGTGTTTGCATGGTTGACTGCATGTATGTGTGTGTGTGTGTGTGTGTGTGTGTGTGTGATCTTGGACACATGCCAACCCTTGAGCACCCACACCCCTACCTCCCTAAAGAGTCCAGTGTCCCCTTAGTCTGAGTCTAAACTCCCAGTGTCTCCTTAGTCCCAGTCTCAGTGTCTCCTTAGTCCCAGTCTCAGTGTCCCCTTAGTCCCAGTCTAAACTCTCAACATCCCATTAGTCCCAGTCTAAACTCCCAGTGTTCCCTTAGTCCCAGTCTAAACACCCAGTGTCTCCTTAGTCCCAGTCTCAGTGTCTCCTTAGTCCCAGTCTAAACTCCCAACACCCATTAGTCCCAGTCTAAACTCCCAACACCCATTAGTCCCAGTATAAACTCCCAGTGTCCCCTTAGTACCGGTCTAAACTCCCAGTGGCCCCTTAGTCCCAGTCTCAGTGTCCCCTTAGTCCCAGTCTAAACTCCCAACATCCCATTAGTCCCAGTCTAAACTCCCAGTGTCCCCTTAGTCCCAGTCTAAACTCCCAGTGTCCCCTTAGTCCCAGTATAAACTCCCAGTGTCCCCTTAGTCCCAGTCTAAACTCCCAGTGTCCCCTTAGTCCCAATCTAAACACCCAGTGTCCCCTTAGTCCCAGTCCCCCCTTAGTCCCAGTCTAATCTCCCAGTGTCTCCTTAGTCCCAGTATAAACTCCCAGTGTCCCCTTAGTCCCAGTCTTAACTCCCAGTGTCTCCTTAGTCCCAGTCTAAACTTCTAGTGTCCCCTTAGTTCCAGTCTAAGCTCCCATTGTCTCCTTAGTCACAGTCTAAACTCCCAGTGTCTCCTTAGTCCCAGTCTAAACTCTCAGTTTCCCATTAGTTCCAGTCTAAGCTCCCACTGTCTCCTTAGTTCCAGTCTAAGCTCCCATTGTCTCCTTAGTCACAGTCTAAGCTCCCATTGTCTCTTTAGTCCCAGTCTAAACTCCCTGCCTCTCTGTCTGGCCTAGTCTGCATTTTACCCTCACATCCCACTCAAATTGGAGGCAATGTGATTACGGCCCAACTCAAAGCACATGTTCCAAGTTGCTGAGCATTTCACTTCATGGGACTAAAAGGAGAGGAAAGGGAAAACCGACAGTCAGGAAAACAAAGCAACACAAACACGGCTGGTCTATGTTTGTCTGTCACAGAGAGGCTCCCATGCTCCCAAGAATGTTCACTTTGACTCCTGGGTCACGTTACCAAGCATTAGCAAGAAATTGCCGCTGATGGGGTCTGAATGTGTGGGACCCTGTGTGTGTGTGTGTGCACGTTTATGTGTATGTGTGTGTGTGTGTGCGTACACCCTGAGTGTGTGTGTGTTTTCATGCGTGGGTCAAAGAGCAGCGATACCTTCCAGTTCCTGCCACACCACACAAGAGACGCTTCTGTGCTCCGATTCACAGACATCTAAATAGTCTCCTGGTCCGTCAGCCGGGTGCGTAAACATTAACAAGGATAACGTTTCATAAGGCAACTCCCATCCCTCCTCTTTTTTTATTTGGTTCAGGAGGAGCAGCAACTTCTTTATTCATCTCTAAATACTGTGGATGCAGCGCCAGGGTTAGACTAACCCCAGACCAATCTGATCCTTATCTCCCCAATCTAAACAAACCTTACTTTCCCAGAACAGAGCACGCATTCTATAAGCACTCTTACATGGTGGGGGAGGGGTTTACGTGTGTGTGTGTTTGTATGTGTGTGTGTGTTTGTATGTGTGTGTGTGTGTGTGTGTGTGTTTATTTGTCTTTGTGGGGTATGTGTGTGCTCAAGGAATGCTTGTGAATGTGTGTGTGTGTGTGTGTGTTTGTGTGAATATACACCAGTAGTCCCAGTCTCATACACATGGTTAAAGTCTCATACACAGGGTTAAAGGGTTGAAGTCTCATACACAGGGTTAAAGGGTTAAAGTCTCATACACATGGTTAAAGTCTCATACACAGGGTTAAAGGGTTAAAGTCTCATACACAGGGTTAAAGGGTTAAAGTCTCATACACAGGGTTAAAGGGTTAAAGTCTCATACACAAGGTTAAAGTCTCATACACAGGGTTAAAGGGTTAAAGTCTCATACACAGGGTTAAAGTCTCATACACAGGGTTAAAGGGTTAAAGTCTCATACACAGGGTTAAAGGGTTAAAGTCTCATATACAGGGTTAAAGGGTTAAAGTCTCGTACACAGGGTTAAAGTCTCATACACAGGGTTAAAGTCTCATACACAGGGTTAAAGGGTAAAAGTCTCATACACTGGCAGCCCTGTAGTACAGCGCAGGAAACACATGTATTTATCATGGTGCTTAGCTTATTGAATACCAAATAAACAAAATATTATATTTTGACCAATAAAAAAGATTTAGCTTCAATGGTTCATTTAAACAACTATGTGACGATTCAATCCAATCGTATTTGATGGTTAAGGACCAGGAGGACAGATGTATAGTGGTCAGAACACCATGTCCATACACCATAAGACGAGATCCAGAGAGAGACCACAGACCATGCATTCAGACAACCACAGAATAGAGTACAACGACAAGCCTCACACCGGCCTGCAAAAGAGCCCGCTTAAGTCATACATATTACAATGCCTTTTACATCAATCTGTCACATCGTCCCTGCCCACAGAGTTCTGTTGACCACATGCGGTGGAGATTCGCCGGTCAGAGCACTTTGGCCTGCTGATGAAGACCAGGGCATTGGGTATCAGACCAGACGGCAGTAACATTAAAAAAGTGAAGAGGGCAGCCTAACAGACAGAGTGGACATAGTGAACATGCTGTAGGGACGCCATGGTTCAGAAGACTGCTGTTATCAACTAGTCATACTCTACAACACAGGTAGAACCTACAACACAGGTAGAACCTACAACACAGGTAGAACCTACAACACATGTAGAACCTACAACACATGTAGAACATTGCATAGTACAAGTTTGGTAAGAAGGAATAGGAAAACAACATGTGTGTGTGTGTGTGTGTGTGTGTGTGTGTGTGTGTGTGTGTGTGTGTGTGTGTGTGTGTGTGTGTGTGTGTGTGTGTGTGTGTGTGTGTGTGTGTGTGTGTGTGTGTGTGTGTGTGTGTGTACTCACATGTGGACATGTGGAGGTTGAAAGCGGCTCTGGTTGATGTTGTAGTGAGTGAAGGCCTGTGTGGGGTTGGAGCTGTACTCGTCCACTGTGATGGTCACTTTGCCCTGAGAGGCGATTCCATGAGCCATGCTTCCGCCGTTCGGACATCAGACACCATTCACCAGGATCCAAGGCCGAACCGTTCAGCGGTCATCCTTCAGAACCGCTGCTCAGAACTATAACTGCCTCGTGCACAAGACCGGATCAACTACACGGAACCACAACCACACAACAATCTGGAGCGAAACAAAGAGAGAAGAGAAACAGAACATGGTTGAACCAAAGTTTAAACCACAAGTATGCACCATTGTAAATGTCAGTCTGAAAATAGTAAGACTAGGACATTCTGATGGTTAAATAGGTACACACACACACCAAGCTTGCTCTACACCAAAACAAAACACAATCATTTTCCTGAACAGCGGTTGCCGTAATGACGGACATTAAAAGTAAACTGTGAACCTGACCTGAGAAACAGGCAAATTATTGTAAAAATTGTAAATTGTATTAAATACTGAAGATACAGTAAATAGATGGGTGACACTATTAAACTAAATAGGGAAATACTGCGTATTCATTTGCTAAATAAGCAACAGTTGAAAGAGTCAGTAACAACCCTCCTTTTGTTGACTGAGAACGCGATTTGTCAAACAGATTAAGCCATACAATTACGCAATAGTATTATAAAATAATAATCATTTGGATAGAAAAAAATACATATGCAGTAATTTCAATAACGATAGACAAAAAGGCCATCTAAAAACATCTGTCAACTGAAAATCAGAAAATAATAACTACAAACCATTGATTCTGCAGTAATTTCCCTGAACATTTCATTATTATTTAGGATAAAGACAAACTCATCTTGTATGACAAAAAAAAATAAACCGACCAACCATTGGTCAATAAACAGATGCAATAATGATAACTTCGCAGGTTGTTCAAAATGGCTAATTACCATATTAATGGATTACAATACATTTATAAATAACTTTGAAATTGAAAACAAATATTAAAAAGTACAAAATGTTACTAATTAAATAGTTGCATGCAGAAGCACATATTTGTTGATGCTATCCTCATTTTACAATGTGATTAAAATTCCTCATATTATATTAAAATCGAATTATAGTTAATTGCAAAAGTCCGTATACTTTCAAATCATATATTTATATCCATAAATATTTAGAAAAATACGTTTTGATAGTCATGCAGTTAGCAACATTTTAAATTAAGGCACACACTAATTGATCAGAGAAATAAATCAAAAGTTTTATATCCAAAATAGGGTACATAAATCACAATATTGTGCGTTTGCTACGAACTAAGTGCCATAGAGTAAGTAACATAAACTGACGTTACTGACCCAAGTTACCGGTGTAGTGTGATTTCGCATGCCGCTTTGGAAGCTTGCTCAACGGGGCTTCAGTTCTGATGTGCTCCCTCGACCCTTGTGTAGCTCCCTCCTGTCTCAACCCCTGATTGATTGTAGTCAGTAGTAAGTAGCCACTGTGGGCTTGACATCGCACCTGCAAGCTTTTTATACGAGACCTCCACTTGCACTGTCTCTCTGATGCTAGGACCGGTAGCCTACTGTGCCCCTTAATTTAAAAGTCCATCACTAATTGAAAAATCTAAACAACGGTCGCCGAGTTCAAGAGGATTCATTTGCGTGTTAACAACTGCTTGACAGACACGAAGACACTACTTTATATTTGTAAATACAGTAATATTTGACATAGCTCATTCAAAATATATACTGTATATCCTATTGTGTACATACCAGTGCATTCCTTTGCGTAGCCTACTTATCTTCTAACTACTTGTTATTTTTAATTATACATTTTTTTATTTATTATTGTTGATATTGATTAATGTCCTGCATTGTTGTGGGAGGTACCACACAATAACTTCGCTGCACCTTTTATTGCTTCTATGCTGAAAACTGTGTACGTGACGAATACCATTTTCTTTTGATTTGATCTTGATACATTTTATCGACGCAGCAATACACAATGATATATTGTATTATTAGCAACATCAGATTATACAATGTTATAGATTGTAACAACTCCAAAGCAACATAGTGACCATGGCTATCTACCAATTAGGCTAAAACCCTCCCTCTGTGTTTAGCTATCAACATTTAGGCCTCGAATATAACAATAAATGCATTAAAATATCACCAAATTCCCTGTGGACTTGAAATTGTATGCATTACAATAGGCCTACACTAGCCTAGGTTACTGTAAACAGGCACCCGTGAACTTTGCCCAATGCTTGCAGCACTCCATTGAAAAATGTGAAACTGCAGACAGTGCGCATGCATGGTATTGGTAGCTAGATATTACAGACGTGTGTATTCTGCATTAGCCTATAATGGTTTACCTTGGTAGCCTGCATAGCTAGCTACAACTAGCTACTACAAGTAGCTAAATCTGCCCATGCATTTTAAATGCACGCTTTAGCTTCGAATATTAAATGATTTCGCGCCAATACACTGTAGCTACTCTTTATTCCAATAAACATACACGTTCCAAACTTACAAAATGCACATTCGAATTATAAATGCACTATTTACCACCGCATTACTATAGTCGGGGAGGGGGAAACAAATTGACCCCATGATACCACGCATTACTAGCTCAGTGCACCGCTTGCCATAACATTTCATTTTCAATAATGAACAAACAGGTCTATGATGAATCTCTGAGCTGTGCGTTCTGGCACCTCGTATAAAGAAAGCAGCAAAGGTGGTCAGTGTCAGCGAACCATCTGCACTAACCTCTTGCTCTCCCTCGTAAATGACAAGGCACCTCTAACCTACGGCTTTGTGTCATGTTTGCTTCTTCTCTCCATGCCTGTGATTTTCAAAGCCAGAGGTGAATATAGCTACCTTCTTTCTGGCCGATGCGTGTCCCGGGGTCGCCCTCTACGCTGTCAGAAGACGCAGATCCATGTGGGAGAATGCAGATTTTGGCGGCCGGCAGGGGTTGCAGTCTGGGCGGGCAGGGCAGAACCTTCGACCCTGGGGGACCTCGGCTGGCTCTTGTGGAAACTAGACAGACAGAGGCGGAGAGGGGGAGCAAGAGAGAGCGAGAGCGAGCAGCCTCGATCTGACAGAGAGGGAGCCGGAGTGCGGTGTAGTGAGATGGGACTGCCACTGGGGTCAGAGAGAGCACAGCCCCGCACGCGGTCTCGAGCACGGGCACAGACAGACATGTACGCGCGTGCGCACTCCGGTTTGTCTCAAACACCCCTGTTCCGCTTCTGCACGCTGGCTAAATCTATTCCATTTAGAAAGACAGACAATCACTATGATACGGTCAGCAACGTTTTCACGTGGGAAGATACTTTATTTCTCTCTCCATTCGTGGCTTCTCTTTTGGCATGAATAGGGTAGGCTTGCCTAAATTATATGAGTATTTAGTGTTTACTGCTATTCACATTTGCAGGGCACCACAGACGTGATGGAGAGTTGACGGGGAAAGTGGAGAAAATATGGGGCTATCGATTTCCTTCAGTAAAGCCATGATACAGAACTCAATACTGTGGCTGCAAGTCCACCAACTCTCCAAATGTCACATCTTTTGTCCACCATGCAGCCAAAGATGCAGCAGTCCACCAGCAGCAGTAGCATTCAGCAGTCATCCTGCTGTTATTTATCTAATAAACATTTAAAGTAATGGTCCAGTGAAAATCTCAATTTTAAAAGTACATATTCTGTTAACTCATACCCCAATAATGTTGTTGACTCATCCTATACTCATATTTGTGGCCAAAGAATAAAATGAAGAAGAAAAAACAGCACAGAGTAGATTACTTTGCTATGTATCTTGTAAACATGTAACCTATATCCAAGTATGTCAATAATATAACTCCCTACCCCAACTATTATCATTTTTCAAACCAGTAAATACTGGTTGGGATGTCTTGTGGGACCCCATGAAGCTCTTACAACAGCAAACTAGCAGTATTTTCCCATGTCTGCTGATGACTGTTCAGCCACATTTTACAGAATGAATTATTTGTACCAATTTTTTTTATGTTCTTCCTCTTAAGAGTTGAACCTTAATTGGAGTCAGTGACCCAAATCAGCAGCTTGGTTTATTAATTCTCTGAAACAGATTAAGTCGGGCTGCTTTCGTGGGAGAAGAATCAATGATGATTTTAACACACATCTTCAGGCCATCGGGATGCAAACTAGCTATTTATCTTCACCGTATTACCACAGTACAAATTAAATCACAGGTCAGACACAGTGAAAGGCTAATTGGATAAAAGCTTCATAAGACGATCTGAGGAAAACATTAAACTAACATTTTCAGAGTGACGGTAAGGAATTTGTTAGCTCTGGGAAAAGCGTGCATCAAACAGGTTTGCTATTGTATGGCAGGGGAGGGCAGTACAAGGATAAGATATGTAAGAATTAAAGACTGATCAAGGGCTTTCTGGCATGTTGCTTTGCCTTTATCCTTTCAGAGCGGAAGACAGTTTGGAGGTCATTCTCCCGCCTCAACATATGTCCCAAAAAAAGTGTCACACTCTCTGGATAAGAGTCCTGCATGCCATCCTGGACCTGACTGGACCTGACGACTCCTGCATGCCCTCGTGGTCCTGAGGTATATGGAGGACTGTATGTGTGTTTGTATTTATTAAGGATCCCCATTAGTTCCTGCCAAGGCAGCAGCTACTCTTCCTGGGGTCCCACAACATTAAGGCAGTTATATACCATTTTAAATATTACATGACGTTACATTTCATAACACTTTTCACCACACATTAAGTGTGTTCCCTCAGACCACTACTCTACTATCTACAATACAAAATCCATGTGTACGTGTGTGTAGAGTGCGTGTCTTATCACACGTATATGTGTCTGTGCCTGTGTGTGTCTCTTCACAGTGTATTTTAATCTGTTTTTTAAATCTTATTCTACTGCTTGCATCAGTTACCTGATGTGAAATAGAGTTCCATGTAGCCATGGCTCTATGTAGTAGTGTGCCCCTCCCATAGTCTGTTCTTGACTTGGGGATTGTGAAGAGATCTTTGGTGGCATGTCTTGTGGAGTATGCATGGGTGTCTCAGCTGTGTGCTAGTAGTTTAAACAGACACCTTGGTGCATTCAGCTTGTCAACACTTCTTACAAAAACAAGTAGTGATGAAGTCAATCTCTCCTCCACTTTGAGCCATGAGAGATTTACATGCACATTATTAATGTTAGCTCTCTGTGTACATTTAAGGGCCAGCCGTGCTGCCCTGTTCTAAGCCAATTGTAATTTTCAGAGGTCCCTCTTTGTGGCACCTAATCACAAGACTGAACAGTAGTCCAGGTGCGACAAAACTAGAGCTGACTTGTTGATAATGTTGTTAAAAAGGCAGAGCGCTTTATTATGGACAGACTTCTCCCCATCTTAGCTATTGTTGTATCAACATGTTTTGACCATGACAGTTTATAATCCAGGGTTACTCCAAGCAGTTTAGTCAACGCTGTCATACTGTCCAGGTCTGTGCCCAAACAGTTTGAGCTTCTTCTCTTAAAAATCCACCTTTCCAGAAATAAGTCTCTCACTGTTGCCGCCTGTTACAGACCCCCCTCAGCCCCCAGCTGTGCCCTGGACTCCATATGTGAATTGATTGCCCCCCATCTATCTTCAGAGTTTGTATTGTTAGGTGACTTAAACTGGGATATGCTTAACACACCGGCTGTCCTTCAATCTAAGATAGATGCCCTCAATCTCACACAAATTATCAAGGAACCCACCAGGTACAACCCAAAATCCGTAAACATGGGTACCATTATTGATATCATCCTGACTAATCTGCCCTCCAAATACACCTCCTCTGTTTTCAACCAGGATCTCAGCGATCACTGCCTCATCGCCTGTGTTCGCAATGGGTCAGCGGTCAAACGACCACCCCTTATCACTGTCAAACGCTCCCTAAAACACTTTTGCGAGCAGGCCTTTCTATTCGATCTGGCCCAGGTATCCTGGAAGGATATTGACCTCATCCCGTCTGTAGAGGACGCTTGGTTGTTCTTTAAAAGTGCTTTCCTCACCATCCTAAATAAGCATGCCCCTTTCAAAAAACGTAGAACTAAGAATAGATATAGCCCTTGGTTCACCCCAGACTTGTCTGCACTAGACCAACACAAAAACATCCTGTGGCGCACTGCATTAGCATCGAATAGCCCCCGCGATATGCAGCTATTCAGGGAAGTCAGGAACAAGTACACACAGTCAGTTAGAAAAGCAAAGGCCAGCTTTTTCAAACAGAAATTTGCTTCCTGTAGTACTAACTCCAAAAAGTTCTGGGACACTGTAAAGTCCATGGAGAATAAGAGCACCTCCTCCCAGTTGCCCACTGCATTGAGGCTTGGAAACACTGTTACCACCGATATAGCTACGGCTGGCCATGCTTTCCACCTAAAAATTACAATGCTTGTCTTTCCTAACATGTCATACCTAAGTTTGCTAATCTTGCCAATTTAAAAATAATTAAAGTAAGTGACAATATCAGTGGGGTTTGTGACGAATAAGCCATCTGATTCAATGAATGATGGAGCTGAGTTTGCCTTTTTGCCCAACATTTCATTTAAGGTGCTCCAAAGCGTTTTACTATCAAGCACTTTATATTATGTATCTCTGTTTCATAGTGTAGTTTCTTCTTCTTTTTATTCAGTTTAGTCACATGATTTCTCAATTTGCAGTACGTTTGCCAATCGATTGTGCAGCCAGACTTATTTGCCATTCCTTTTGGCTCATCCCTCACATCCATATAATTGTTCAATTCCTCATCAATACACAGGGATTAAACCATTTTTACAGTAATTGTCTTAGTAGGTGCATGCTTATTAATAACTGGAATAAGCAATTTCATAAATGTGTCAAGTGCTGCAATTAGTTGCTCCTCATTACACACCCCAAACCAACAAATATTATTTACATCAACAACATAGGAATCACTACAAAATGTATTGTATGACCTCTTGTACACTATATTAGGCCCAGCCTTTGGAAATTTGGTTTTTCTAGATATGGCTCCTATATTGTGATCACTAATGTTTCATGTACATGACCCTATTTCAAACCAATACTTCCACTCTATCCGCAAGTCCTTGTTGATTCCCTCTCGCAAGTCTGAAAGGATTTATCACTATGCCAGAAAGCAACAAGGAACCAACCAACAAGGTGATAGGGCTAGTGGTGAGGTACTGGTTTGGAGCAGAGTCACTTCTGTATAAAGCAGTCCAGTTCAACACCTGTCCCATATCATTCATAATTAATCCTTAACCCTGACCAACACAAAGGAAGCAGAGCAATTGCATTATTCACATTACAATACATTCCTATTTAAATCACCCAGAACAATGAGTAGAACCCTTTGCATCCTTAATGCCACTGTACAATTCTGATTTTGATGGAGAGGGGAAAAGGAGATGCAGAGAGAGAGTTAAAATAGAGTACAGTATTGCCTCTTAAACTCATTCGAGAGACCAGGCCACATTTACATTTCCGCCGGCTGTGTGGAATCAGGCAGAGGTGGCATTTTCTAATTTTACTGACATCATTTCCATTTGCCAGTCATTTCCATTTTACTTTTCTCTTATCTCCGCAAAAAGGCATTTCCATCTACTAGCCGGCGGGTGTTAATGTAAAAGCGGGGTTTAAATTTTATACGGAGAGGCCACATTTAAACAGTTGACCAGCGTTTGTTCCCCTGCGCTGCATATAAAAAACTGATGATAGATAGGGGACCAAATGTCACAGCAGAAAGGACTTTTGCCATGAATGTTTTATTCAGTCTCCGCCTCGCGCAGATCACATTTATACAATAGAAAATGTAAATGTTATGCAGAGCGTTAAAAAAAGACACTATATATTTTATGACCTTCTATAAAAGAGGGTAAAATGTCTTTCCATCCAAATAGGGCAGGAATGAAACACATATTTAATATGAGTGGGAAATGGGACTGGGAGCTGCGAGGCAAGGGAGGGAGCTGTTTCAGAAGGCATTGGGTGATATTCACTTAACCTGGTGGCCAAGGCAGCCCGGCTGTCTGTCTGTCTATAACCAGCTCACAGATTTGTGTCTGTCTGTAGGTCTGCCTGCCTGTCGTCCCAGCAGTGTGGATAAATAAAATGGAAGGCTGCCTGTCTCTCTGAGTGGCCCATCCACAGAGAGAGAGAGGATGGAGATGGGTTCTAATGTTAATGTCATTCAGATATATGAACGGACCGGTAGGAGGGTGTTGTGGGTATTTTGGGATGGTGGAGCAGCTGTTTGTCATTGAAACACTCAATGGACGGATGTAATTTGGCCTCTCATCTAATAAATGAGATATTGATTAAAACTTGCAATGGAAAGGTGAGTAATATTACGACATGTGGCTGCATCTACGTTGTTGTTGAAAGAAAAGAAAAGAGAGAAAATAGAATAAAGCCCAGAAGCATAATATGGCTGAAAACATGGCCCATGATGTTTTCTTCTTCTGTCAGGTAACTCACCTGGTGGAGCGAAATAGAGAAGGATCTAGAAGAATGGAGAAACAAAGATAGAAAGAGAAAGGAGGGTAAGAGAGAGATAATGTAGTATTATAATAGAGAGAGATAATGTAGTATTATAATAGAGAGAGATAATGTAGTATTATAATAGAGAGAGATACTGTAGTATTATAATAGAGAGAGACACTGTAGTATTATAATAGAGAGAGATAATGTAGTATTATAATAGAGAGAAATACTGTAGTATTATATTAGAGAGAGATAATTTAGTATTTTAATAGATATAGATAGTGTAGTATTATTCTATTTCTTTACAAATTGAACTAGTTAAGGTCAGTTAAGAACAAATTCTTATTTACAATAACGGCCTACACCTGCTAAACCCGGCCAATTGTGCACTGCCCTATGGGAATCCTAATCACAGCCGGTTGTGATACAGCCTGGATTTGAACCAGGTTGTCTGTAGTGGCGCCTCAAGCACTGAGATGCAGTGCCTTAGATCGCTGCGTGTCAGGCTCTGGCCATAGAGAAGCCTATTTGCTTCTCTGTCCGTTCATTCGTGTTTGTTTTTGTGAACGTGTCGTTAGTTTGTTTGGTGTTGTATAGTTTGTTCATTTTGTTGTGTTCAATATACATAATATAGTGAAATAAATATGACGAACTACTATCCCTGCGCTGCGCCTTGGTCTCCCTATGCACCCATACGTGACACTGCGCCACTCAGGAGCCCAATTAAATAGAGAGAGATAATGTAGTATTATAATAGAGAGAGATACTGTAGTATTATAATAGAGATAGATACTGTAGTATTATAATAAAGATAGATACTGTAGTATTATAATAAAGAGAGATACTGTAGTATTATAATAAAGAGAGATACTGTAGTATTATAATAAAGAGAGATACTGTAGTATTATAATAAAGATAAATACTGTAGTATTATAATAGAGAAAGCTTTGTGAAGCTCTCCTCACACTCTCCTGCTGATAGCCTGTGTAATATGCAGGCTCACTCAGCTCTCTCTCTCTCTCTCTCTCTCTCTCTCTCTCTCTCTCTCTCTCTCTCTCTCTCTCTCTACCCCCCACCCCCCCCCCCACCCCCCACTCTCTCTCCCTCTCAATTCAATTCAAATAGCTTTATTGGCATGAAGTAACAATGTACATATTTGCCAAAGTGTGCTTTGGAAATTAAGTGATTTACAATATTAACATCATTAAAATAATAATAATAATAACAACAACATTGTCAATGGGATTATTCTCTCTCTCTCTTTCTCAGGATCAGATCATCCCCCCTGAGTCACATCTGTATCCCTGCCCCCCTGGCCTAAAGAGTGCTGCCTGCCTGCCTGCCTCGCTCTGTGTGTGTGTGTGTGTGTGTGTGTGTGTGTGTGTGTGTGTGTGTGTGTGTGTGTGTGTGTGTGACTGAAAGAGTTGCTAAACACAGAGTGGGAAAGTTGAATGAGTACTGACTGACATGAAATCCTGTCAGAAGTTATGTATTGAGGTGGAGTTTTGAGAATACTGTTTCTGAATATTATAGTAGATGTAAAAGCACTGGACTGTAGGCTTGTGTGTGTGTGTGTGTGTCTGTTAGTGCGAGAGTGTGTATGCTGTGTATGTGTGTGTGTGTGTCTGTGTGTGTGTGTGCGCGTCCTGTTAGTGCGAGAGTGTGTATGCTGCGTGTGTGTGTTTCATATGCTCATGCGAAAGTGTACTACTGTGTGTGTGTGTGTGTGTGCACACTCCCGTGTGTATGCTGTGTACGTGTGTGTGTGTGTCTGTGCGTGCGTGCGTGTGCGCATCCTGTTAGTGTGAGAGTGTGTATGCTGTGTGTGTGATTCGTATGTTACAATTTCTCAATCGATTTGGCACATTTACTTACAATTGTCAAAACTCTAAGTACAATCCTCAACACGCGTGGTACATTCAGCACGCCACTCTATGTGACCTGCAAAAGGTGATTACTCAATCAAAATAATTAACTTATGTTTCAAAACAAAAGGTCCCTTTATCATTGCTTAGACCAAGACAGTCAAAATGCAAAGACATCCTGTCAAATGACAGTGTACTCTGAAAGTGAGATAGTTACCCACTATGTAATACTGTCCAATTGCTAACATTGCATAATGTAGGCAGCTGTGTAAAGGGTTCTACATGGAACTCAAAAAGGTTCTGCCTGGAACCAAAAAGGGTGCTACAACCCTTTGAAGAACCCTTTTTGGTTCCAGGCAGGACCTTTTTGGTTCCAGGCAGAACCTTTTTGAGTTCCATGTAGACACAGAGGAACCAAAAAGGGTTATTCAAAGGGTTCTCCTATGGGGACAGCCGAAGAATCTTTTAGGTTATAGATAGCACCTTTACTTCTAAGAGTGTATTCAGCTGCCTACATTATGCAATGTTAGCAATTGATTGTAGTACACAGCGCTGTACGAGATCTTCAGTTTCTTGGCAATTTCCCGCATGGAATAGCCTTAATTTCTCAGAACAAGAATAGACTGACGAGTTTCAGAAGAAAGTTCTGTGTTTCTGGCCATTTTGAGCCTGTAATCGAACCAACAAATGCTGATGCTTCAGATACTCAACTAGTCTAAAGAAGGCCCATTTTATTGCTTCTTTAATCAGCACAACAGTTTTCAGCTGTGCTAACATAATTGCAAAAGGGTTTTCTAATGATCAATTAGCCTTTTAAAAGGATAAACTTGTATTAGCTAACACAACGTGCCATTGGAACACAGGAGTGATGGTTGCTGATAATGGGCCTCTGTGTGCCTATGTAGATATTCCATTAAAATCAGCCGTTTCCAGCTACAATAGTCATTTACATCATTAACAATGTCTACACTGTATTTCTGATCAATTTGATGTTATTTTAATGGACAAAAAATTAGCTTTTCTTTCAAAAACAAAGACATTTCTAGGTGACTCCAAACTTTTGAACGGTAGTGTATATGAAACTTTGGCCTTCTCTAATGAAGAGATCTGGTGTATAGTAAACTATATGTATATGAAACTCTGACCTTCTCTAATGAAGAGATCTGGTGTATACTAAACTATATGTATATGAAACTCTGACCTTCTCTAATGAAGAGATCCTGTGTATACTGAACTATATGTATATAAAACTCTGGCCTTCTCTAATGAACAGATCCGTGTATACTGAACTCTATGTAGTTAAAACTCTGGCCTACTATTGAAGAGATCCTGTGTATACTGAACTCTATGTATATACAACTCTGGCCTTGTATCCCAAAGTAGCCAAACTTGTACAACAGATTACACAACTTTTTACTTAAAATGTGTAAAATGTGTGTAAAATGTGTACTCTCCCGGTTGGAGGCTGACCGGACCTGCCAGGGGCTGGTCGATATACGGGGCGCTCCCGAATTCCCCAGGCCTCCGGCACAATCACTTTAAGAGTCCTGTCTGAAGGAGCAAGTCAGATTACCTGGAGAAAGGATGCCTGCCTTTGTTGGAGGCAGGCAAGGAGGGATGGAGGGATGGGGGGATGGAGTCAGGGCTGAATTTAATAAATAACAGATTCCCTTCAGCGCTGCAGAACCATGCTTTGTGTTTAATTGCACTGTATTGATTTTCTCTTTTCTTTCTGTCCCTGAGTTTCAGTGTGGTGTGGCTCCGCTCTCATTTTTAACACAATCAGGAACCCCAAGGTGGACCTGGGAGTCTAATGTCCTTTTGGCTCTCTCCTCCTCCTTTTTCTCTCTCTCTCATTCTCTCCATCTTTCTCTCTTTGTATCATTCTCTCCATCTCTCTTTCACTCTCCATCTGTCTCTCACATTCTCTCTCTGTCTCCCTCTCTCTCAGTCTGCAGTCACCCCTTGACTGTTAAGGTTATCTAACAATAACTTCAAATAAACCCAATTCATTTGTGAGGCAGTTCTGTTCCATCAATATAACAACATTTCAGCCTTCTAGACATGGCCAGTATAAATAATAAAACATAAGGGCTTTTTCCATTCATGTGTTTTTGTAAAATGACTTGGGCATGATTGATTTTCCCCAAAAATCAGTCTTTCTCTGTGTGACCAATTTAAAACTTAATTTGTGAATATAAAACAAAACATCAATGCATTGCCTACAACACAAAAGTATCTCATGGAAAAGCATTGCATTAAAGGTTACGACAAGAATTAAAATACTTTCTTTGTTCCCGTGCAAATACAGAACAACCTCGTTAAACTGTTTGAACGTCGAGCTTCTCTCATAGTTGTTTGAGTCTCCCTGAGACAAGACGCACAAAGGAGCCATTTTATAATTGCATTTCAAAACCAAGGTCTCTGAGTCACTTTGTTTTTGTTGGTTGTCATTATTACTTTATCATGTACTCTCATAGACACTGTGACACATGGTAATAAAGGTAGCAAAAACGTTTCTAAAATACCTCAAAGGGACTTGAAGGTTACCCAAAAAACATATGTGTCACTTTTAGGTAGGAGACATTTACTAAGGTGCTTTGCAGTTGGCACTCACCTTTAAATAAGTGTGTGAGGTAAATTATGTGTTTGGATGCAAGACTGTACAGCACAACAGTTCAATACCATGGAAACACCTCAATAAACCTACGTCCAGCAGGCAATCTCATACATGTCAACAGTGCATCTATCCCCCATGCGTTTCCTAAAGACAGAGGTGTATATTTTTTATCTAAAAGGCAATACAATGGAGCGCACCTCCCCTTTAAACGCAGGCCCGACATTTCATGCCATTATAGACAATGCACACTATTACTGAATGAATGGCAATTAAACATTGGCGAAAATGTCAGGAGAATTACAGATCACTGCTGAGGTGGTCATTGTGCCGAGTGATCACAGATCCCTCTCTCTCTCTCTCTCTCTCTCTCTCTCTCCTTCTCATGGTCTATCCCCACATCCCTCTCTCTCTCACCACTTTCCTTCCTTTCTCTCCTGTCTCTCACGCTCTCCTCCCTCTTTTTTTCACTGTCCTCTCTCTCTCTCTCCCTCCCTCATTCTCTCCATCTCAGTCAGTCTCTGAGACAGGAGGACAGCTCATCGTGACAAAGGATGTCAGGGGATGTTTTCCATTGTAATGGTTCACCGCTGTAGGTGGAGAAGTAAAAAACAGATGCTATGGTTTGATAGTGGTTAAGATCATACCTTTTACATTCACCTGTTGAGAATGTTAAATAACACTGGTATTGGCTTGGTGGCAAACATGTCACCCGCGCTAGGCTAATGAATGAGACATTTAAATTCATATATTTTTTAAAAGTTTAAGTGCACCGTTACCTCCATTGAATTTAATAAATTAATACATTTAAAAAGGAGTAATAGGCAGTATTAATTGCATACCTCTCTCTCTCTCTCTCTCTCTCTCTCTCTCTATCTCTCTCTATCCATAAGCATTTTAACGCAGTGACTTTATTTGCAATCTACTGATCGGGGAAACACTATTCTGGAAACTGAAGGCATCAAGAGTCTACTTGGTAGAAGAAGGTCTAACAGTGCCCAAAACCATTCTGTGTTTTCATTTGACCATGGTAAAAAGAGCCAATGTGCAATATTGTTTTTCATTTTGTTGGACTTTTCCTGGTGAAAAGACACACAGTGAAAATACTTGATGGCCTTTTTTTCCAGATATATCACCATGGTGAGTTCAAAAACCACCTCATAAACCTCCCCACCACTACAGCCATTAATTCTGTTGCTATTGGCTGTGAATGGGGAGTTCTCTGACACAATCAGCTGTCCATTGGATTCAGAGCCAGTGTAGCTTGGAACAGGAGAAAAAAAGATCCCATTTTAAAGAGGATACACAAATAATGTCACATTTGGAGCCGCAATATGTCAGACTCAAACTTCCACCAATCAGAGACAGGGAAGGCAGAAAAGACAAGCTCCGCATTTGACCCACCATCCAATGAGAGAGAGGGATAGTCTCCTGCTGCTATCACTAGGAGACACACAGCTTTCTCATCTTCCCAATGTTCTGCAGCGAGACTCCAAATTTGCCAGAGTTTCTGGGGGCAAATCAAGTGGACACGGTCTTCCCTCTGTCGTTAGGCTCGCCGGATAAAGTTTGCCTGCCTTAGCAACAGTAACCATGGGGTTTGGGACAGCGGGGAATGTCGATTCACTCTGCTCAGAACAGTCTCATTCCATTCATATGTGCATCTTCCTTTGTACCTATTAGTCTAGGTTGTTTATTAAAACAATATGATTATGTAATGTGATGTTTTTATCAAGCTATACTGAAAGATTGTGATGAAAAAATTATATAAAATGCAATTTGTCATAAACAATCGGTAAACATCTGATACAGGCTGCTTCCCAAGTGGCGCAGTGGTCTAAGGCACTGCATCTCAGTGCTAGAGGCGTCACTACAGACAGCCTGGTTTGAATCCAGACTGTTTCACAACCGGCCGTGATTGGGAGTCCCATAGGGTGGCACACAATTGGCCCAGTGTTGTCCGAGTTTGGCCGGTGTAGGCCGTCATTGTAAATAAAAACTTGTTCTTAACTGACTTAAATAGTTAAAGAAAGGTTAAATAGAAAAGAAAAACATTTTCCTTCTTGTTTCTCAAACAATTTCCTTGATTGCAATGTATTGACACAAACATACAGTATTTCTCAGACCTGCAGTGTACTTTTCCTAGCTGTCCTATTCTGACCCATTACCTCTTAGCTGCTCATTTAGCAGACACTCTTGTCCAGAGCAACTTACAGTAGTGAGTGATTATGTTTTCATTCGGGTCCCAACTAAACACCCTGGACAGATTTCCACTACAGTTGCCCCCCCCGAACACACTACCCCTCCATACCCCAGACATCCATCCCTCAGACCCTTCTCAGACCCCCCCCTGAACACACTACCCCTCCATACCCCAGACATCCATCCCTCAGAACCCTCTCAGACCCCCCCCTGAACACACTACCCCTCCATACCCCAGACATCCATCCCTCAGACCCTTCTCAGACCCCCCCCTGAACACACTACCCCTCCATACCCCAGACATCCATCCCTCAGACCCCTATCAGACCCCCCCCGAACACACTACCCCTCCATACCCCAGACATCCATCCCTAAGACCCCCTTACTATCTCTGTCTCACACACCTTACACACACATGCGCACAAGCACATACACATATACTCACAACCCCTTACACACACACAAACACACATACACCGAGAGACTGCTGATCAAACAAGACAGGAGACGACAAGTTGAAACTCAGCAGCCAATCAGATCATGGCCCTGATGAGTGACCTTGCTGAGCTGCAGCTGATTGGTGGTGTCAGATCTGTCAATCAACCCAGGACCCACATGACAGGAGACAGATACAGAGAGCTAGGGAGGAGTAGAGAGAAAGAGAGAGACAGAGGGAGAGAGAGAGAGAGAGAAAGAGAGAGAGAGAGAGAGAGAGAGAGAGAGAGAGAGAGAGAGAGAGAGAGAGAGAGAGAGAGAGAGAGAGAGAGAGAGATAGAGAGAGAGAGAGAGAGAGAGAGAGAGAGAGAGAGAGAGAGAGAGAGAGAGAAAGTGAGACAGGAAGAAAGAAAGAGAGAGAGAGAAAGTGAGAAAGTGAGAGAGACAGAGAGGGGGGCATAGAGAGAGAGAGAGAGAGAGGGGGGAGAGGAGAGAGAGAGAGAGAGAGAGGGGGAGAGGGGTGACAGAGAGAGAGAGAGAGAGAGAGAGAGAGAGAGGGGAGACAGAGGGAGAGAGAGAAAGTGAGACCGGAAGAAAGAAAGAGAGAGAAAATATGAGAGAGACAAGAAAGAGAGAGAGAGAGACGGGGGGGACAGAGAGACAGAGGGGGAGAGATCGAGAGAATTGAGAGAGAGAGAACATTTAGAGAGAGAGAATTGAGAGAGAAAACATAATAAGAGGCTATAAATAAAAAATAATGGTTAGAAAAGAGAGGAAGAGACACATATCAAAGAGAAGGAGAAGAGAGTGAATGAATTGAATAATGAATTGAATAAATAATTGGATAAAGGGAGACGGAGTGAAAAACTATTCCATAACTAATTAGTGCATTTAAAAAATATATGCAGTTATTAAAAGCCTTTCAATTAGCATATCTCTGTTACTTTTCAATTTCCATGCTTTCTCCAATTCTCAGATTCTCCCCATCCCTCCGTTTCTTGTAATGAATACATCTTAACAGGATGGTGTCGTATGAGAGATGTGCTAGAAGAGGACACTGCAGCAGAGGAAGAAGCACACACACACATACAAACACTTCTACATACAGATCACAGACACACATCTGCAGTTCAAGGCATCTAGAGCACACACACACAACACAACAAACAGACAGTGGTGAACAAGGTCTGTCTCTGCTTTAACCAGTCACTAGGGCTAAACCCTCACTAGGGCTAAACCCTCACTAGGGCTAAACCCCCACCCGGGCTAAACCCCCACCCGGGCTAAACCCCCACCCGGGCTAAACCCCCACCCGGGCTAAACCCTCACTAGGGCTAAACCCTCACCAGCGCTAAACCCTCACTAGGGCTAAACCCCCACCAGGGCTAAACCCCCACCAGGGCTAAACCCTCACTAGGGCTAAACCCTCACTAGGGCGAAACCATCACCAGGGCTAATCCCTCACCAGGGCTAAACCCTCACCAGGGCTAAACTCTCACCAGGGCTAAACCCTCACCAGGGCTAAACTCTCACCACGGCTAAACCCTCACTAGGACTATGACTATTGTTTTGCATGGATCAGGATGAGCAGAATATGCACAGCATGATCTATCACATATCTGTCTGCATATGCATCTGCATCTGCCACATGTGCTGTATGGGCCTCCATGTCCCCTGTTAGCCTACAGTATGCCAGCATTGGATTCTCAGTCTTTAAACAGGCTTTCACATTCTTTACATTCTGTAAGATCACCATTTCACAGCACTCTCTCCCCTCCTCTTCTCCTCTTCTCACCACTCTCTCCCATCCTCTTCTCCTCTTCTCACCACTCTCTCCCCTCCTCTTCTCCTCTTCTCACCACTCTCTCCCATCCTCTTCTCCTCTTCTCACCACTCTCTCCCCTCCTCTTCTTCCTCTGTTCACTAGATCACAGGGAAATAAAGGGAGCACTGAAATATTTAAAAAAGGAGAGGGGGAAAGGGTGTTTTAGGGGGATTGTGCTGTCCATTTTTTAGGCTGATTAGGAACATGTGAACCAGCTGAGGGGCTGGCTTCCCTCGTAAAGGAAGTGAGAGGCTCTTGATTTTTAAATGTATTTTTATTTCACCTTTATTTAACCAGGTAGGCCAGTTGAGAACAAGTTCTCATTTACAACTGCGACCTGGACAAGACAAAGCAAAGCAGTGCGACAAAAACAACACAGAGTTACACATGGGAATAAACAAACGTACAGTCAATAACACAATAGAGAATCTATATACAGAGTGTGCAAATGTAGTGCAAAATGCAATAAGGTTAGAAAGTTAGGACAATAAATAGGCCATAGTGGCGAAATTAATTACAAATTAGCATTAACACTGGACTGATAGATGTGCAAATGATGATGTGCAAATAGAGATACTGGAGTGCAAATGAGCAAAAATAATAAATATGGGGATGAGGTAGTAGGGTGGGCTATTTACAGATGGGCTATGTACAGGTGCAGTGATTGATAAGCAGCTCTGACAGCTGATGCTTAAAGTTAGTGAGGGAGATAGGAACCTCTAGCTTCAAGGATTTTTGCAATTCGTTCCAGTCATTGGCAGCAGAGAACTGGAAGGAATGGCGGCCAAAGGAGGTGTTGTCTTTGGGGGTGTACCTGCTGGAGCGCATGCTACGGGTGGGTGTTGCTATGGTGACCAGCGAGCTGAGATAAGGCGGGGATTTACCTAGTAAAGACTTATAGATGACCTGGAGCCAGTGGCTTTGGCGACGAATATGTAGTGAGGGCCAGCCAACGAGAACATACAGGTCGCAGTGGTGGGTAGTGTATGGGGCTTTGGTAACAAGACGGATGGCACTGTGATAGATTACGTCCAATTGGCTGAGTAGAGTGTTGGAGGCTAGTTTGTAAATGACATCGCCGAAATCAAGGATCGGTAGGATAGTCAGTTTTACAAGGGCATGTTTGGCAGCATGAGTGAAGGAGGCTTTGTTGCGAAACAGGAAGCCGATTCTGGATTTAATTTTGGATCGGAGATGGTTAATGTATAATAATAATAATAATAAACTTTATTTATATAGCACCCATCACAGAAAGAATCACAGAGTGCTTTACAAGTAGCAAGTATACCATTTAAAAAACATCATACTAACATAAAAACATAAAACATAAAAGCACAATCAATTAAAAGCTTGTCTAAATAGTAGTGTCTTCAGCTGCTTTTTAAAAGAAACAATAGAATCGGCCACACGCAACGACAAGGGCAGGGCATTCCACAATTTTGGAGCAGTCGCCTGGAAGGAACGATCTCCCCTAGTTTTAAGGCGGGTTTTAGGTACCATCAGGAGATTCTGACCTGAGGAGCGAAGGAGAGTTTACAGTCTAACCAGATGCCTAGGTATTTGTAGGTGTATTCTAAGTCAGACCGGTCAAGAGTAGTGATGATAGTCCAGTGGGCGGGTGCGGGCAGCATTCGATTGAAAAGCATGCATTTAGTTTTACTAGCATTTAAGAGCAGTTGGAGGCCAGTTGGAGGCCACGGAGTGTTGTATGGCATTGAAGCTTGTTTGAAGGTTAGTTAACGCAGTGTCCAAAGAGGGGCCAGATGTATACAGAATGGTGTCGTCTGCGTAGAGATGGATCAGAGAGTCACCAGCAGCGAGAGCGACATCGTTGATGTATACAGAGAATAGGGTTGGCCCAAGAATTGAACCCTGTGGCACCCCCATAGAGACTGCCAGAAGACCGGACAACAGGCCCTCCTTGGCTTCACTCAAATCACATCACATTGAAAGAAATATGTAATTGACAGAAACAACTTGAATTGTTGCATCTCATTGTGTTGTTGTCCTCCGGTGGCTAGCTAGCTAAAATTGTCCCTTTCCTAAATTAGCCATGGATGGAGAAAGGGATTTGGACTTGTGGTTTTACTTAATTCTCCGTACTGGTTAATGATTATAATGACGATTCTGATCCAACCATAAATGCACACATTGTGCCCCTGGCCTGAGAGGATGGAAGTTCAACATGTAACTAGATATAGTATGCTAATGTTAACTAGGGAACATTGCCCATGAAAGTAAGCATTTTAGCCATATAGCCTAGGACAACAAAAAACATACATACATGTGTACTGTATGACAGAGTCTTAGACCGTTACGTTGACATGAAAGAGAGAGGATGGCATTGGAGTTTCTCTACAGGGTGAGTCAACATGTTTTTTCTACTTGCACAAACACACACACACACACACACACACACACACACACACACACACACACACACACACACACACACACACACACACACACACACACACACACACACACACACACACACACACACAAACACAGGGGAGTCCCATAGGGCGGCTCCCAATTGGCCTAGCGTCGTCCGAGTTTGGCCGGTGTAGGCCGTCATTGTGAATAAGAATTTGTTCTTAACTGAGTTGCCTAGTTAAATAAAGGTTAAATAAATACAAAAATAAACACACACACACACACACACACAGAGAAATCATAACCATGGACAGCCACATCATGTTAAGCTTACGTTGATTGGACTAAATCGCTTCTGGTATCTTTAAGTTGTCACTGTATTAGACTAAGCAGGGGTGATTTGATGATTTTGAAATGTTGAAGTTGAAATGGTGCTGGAATAGTGGAGGCAGCTCCTGTTTTCTTTGCAACTTGTGATAACGCTCTGTGGTTCTAAATCAATAGATATTTAGTAGTTCGAAAATGTCTGAAACATTAACTTGCTTGACTGTGCTGTAGGTCATGTAACTCTTTGTTAAATGCAATATGCTTTGAGGTTGCTCTCCGGTTTTGTGATGAAACAAAGGTGTGGTTGAATTTGTGTCTTCCTATTGTCTCGGTCTTAGGCCTATATATCACAGTGTCAAGACATATGAACTACCAGGTTATAGAACAAACAACGCAATTATCCCAACACATAGGTTGCTATATGGCTTTTTTTCTGGCTTGCCTTCCCCAGTGATTTTACCCACACACCACTAGTGCTGGAATGTACATTTCTTTTTAGGTAAGTTGACTGAGAACACATTCTCATTTACAGCAACGACCTTGGGAATAGTTACAGGGGAGAGGAGGATGAATGAGCCAATTGGAAGCTGGGGATGATTAGGTGGCCATGATGGTATGAGGGCCAGATTGGGAATTTAGCCAGGACACCAGGGTTAACATCCCTACTCTTACGAGCAGCAGTGGGTCGCAGGTTTATATGCTGCTGAATGTTTAACTGAATGTACTATACGATTACAAGTACTGTATGTTGCCAGTTACCTAGTGGTGCTCCATCAACATGTACTACACGTTCTGTGCATAGTGATATTTCAGTTACATTGATATCAGTCAAAATATCCATTGGATTCCCTGCCATATTATGGCCCTTTGCCAACAAGAATGTATCAATTCAATCATGCCTGGTAGATTGGGTCCATGAGATCCCATCAGATTTAGTGACATTCTTTACAATCCAGTGGCATTACACCACTGCGATGATATCATGGGGGACCTTTGACCTAATCAGTCTTTTAATTAGCCCCTGACCCTGTTCCCTCCAACATGACCCGCGACCCCAGGGTTGAGGTCACACACCTGATGACATCATCATTCATCACCTTCCTACTCTTCCATGTCCTCTGCTGGCCTATAGAGTCTAATGTAAACATGCCCTCTGCTGGCCTATAGAGTCTAATGTAAACATGCCCTCTGCTGGCCTATAGAGTCTAATGTAAACATGCCCTCTGCTGGCCTATAGAGTCTAATGTAAACATGCCCTCTGCTGGCCTATAGAGTCTAATGTAAACATGCCCTCTGCTGGCCTATAGAGTCTAATGTAAACATGCCCTCTGCTGGCCTATAGAGTCTAATGTAAACAGAGGAAACTAAGATGTGCACAGCCAGGTTGATCAAGATTGATGTTGAAATTGGACGTCTATCCATGTCCTGAGGATGTCGGGAAATGCCTTCAAAACTTAACCCTTATCTTAATTCAGAATGAGTGACTAAACTTAACCCTTAACTTTGAAATTTGACGTTTGGAGCAACATCTAAACTTTACGTTTCGAGAACGTGGTCTAATTCTGCAGTGAGACTGTGAGAGCTTGTCGGATGTGTAACACTGTAATTCATTTAAACTGTAATAATGACAATAACGTGGTCATTTATCAAGCCATCACCCAAAGCGACACAGCCGTTCAGTACATGTGGCCCATACTGGAATCAAACTCTGATATAGCAAGCTCTGTGTTCCAACTAGCTGTCTTCCTCCCAGCTGAGGTATGTGGATCAAGATGGGCAAGGCCAGGTTCTAGGTGAAACAGAACAGAGACAGAAGAACAAGACACGTTCTAACGTTAGCGGTACTCAGAGAGAGAACCCTGAGGGGAAACAGACACTTCACTCCATCAAGGTAAGCAGTCAGAAACATCAAACCGCTCGCTGTGCAGCATCTGAAATGGCCCGCCACCTCACCCACTTAACCCTTCCGCCTCGACCAGACACGCTTCACACAAATTACAGGCTGTTGGCAGCATTAAGGCAGGTCATTTCCCTTTGTGGTTTTGTATGCCGTGGCCACTGCTCTCTGGCGCAGGAGAAAGGAGGGAAAGAGAAAAAGGAAATGGCAGAAAGACTTCAAAGGATCATTTTGAAGGGAAATTGAGTTGAAATTGCGGTTTCGTTTTTGAGCTTTAATATTACCTGGGCTCTGGGAGAAGTTTGGCCTTGTTTCACACTGGTTGAGGATTTGTGTGTGTGTGTGCGTGTGTCTAATTCATTGTGTGTATGTCAGTAGGTTTATGTGCTCCTCTTCTATAACCCTTGCTCATACAGTGGAAGTTCATTACATTAGATTCAGTCATCAGTAATTATACGATTCTTTTTTATTTTTTATTCAGCCCTTTTGACTCCTTCGATACACAATACGACAGCTTCATTCTGACTGGGAATTACAAAATAGCTCCTGAGCCCAGCAGTTGTAGAGAGAGAACCCTATTATAAGGTATGTATGCTATGCATGTGTATGTAGTCGACATACCTTTCCAGGAAGTAAGTTGAAGTCCCCCCTCTCTTAACTTGCAGCTTTACAATGGTTACTCTGTTACCCTACTAACCGCCATCACGCACGCACGCACGCACGCACACACGTACACACACACACACACACACACACACACACACACACACACACACACACACACACACACACACACACACACACACACACACACACACACACACACACACACACACACACACACACACACACACACACACACACACACACACACACACACACACACACACACTCTCTTGCACACACACAGACTGTCTGCAGTGTGTTGTAAAATGATACCTTGACTGATGGCACTGAGTGACAGGCCCTCCGTCTATAACCCCACACACAGACATTACAGATGGAGATGTTGATAGAGACAACTGTAGCTTTGAGACATTCCATGAAAAGCACATGAATTGTAATAAGACCTACTCCACCACATGGTTAGGAGTTAAGACCACTGCAGAGGTTAACACAGAAACCATGGTTAGGAGGAGTTAAGAGCTCTGCAGCGTTAACACAGAAACCAAATTATAAATGTGTTTTGAACCATAGTGAGGAATATACAGAAGTTCATAATTTGGTGGGTGCTTATATTTGTGCTACTTCAAATGTGTATTAATATGCATGTGTGAATTAAAGCACATTTCTATTTGCATATCCCAACCCTTGGAGAGTGGGTTTATGGCCAGTGTCTGCCATTATCAACCCTGGAGCAATTATATTTAAGTGCCTTGCTCAAGGGCAAGTCGGCTTGGGGAGTCAAACTAGCAACCTTTCAGTTACTGGCCCAACACTCTAACTGCTAGGCTACCTGCCGCCCTTTAAGTTCATTGGAAGTTACACAACTCTAACTGAACCAAAAAGACAAATCTCTGCATTGTTAACAGATTCTCTTGACCTATTATGCACCACAGTCATTCTATTGTAACTGTGTTATTTTGGGCTCTCATTGTAATACATTTAGTCCTCCTAGGCCCTGCACCTGCACTGGGGCTTAAGATGGCTTCCTATAGGTCTGTCCGGGCGTCAGTCTGGGGAGAGAAAGAGAAACACAGAGAGAGAAAGAGAGAGAGAGAGAGAGAGAGAGAGAGAGGGGTAGAGAGAGAGAGATTTAGAGAATGGGAAACTGGGGTGACCTGGTTTTGAAGTCTGTCCCCAGCATGGGGTCTGGTAGATTTGAGTCTCTCTCTCTCTCTCTCTCTCTCTCTCTCTCTCTCTTTCTCTCTCTCTCTCTTAGACACACACACACACACACACACAGACACACACACACACTCTCCATTCAGTGCAGCTGTGCTACTGTGTAACTGGGCCTGGGAAACACAGAGACCATTCTCCACCTCTGGTATTCCCTATGATCTGAACCTCAGGGTGTAGGAAGAGAGGTGGGGGTTGGAGGGGTCTGGAGATGGACTGTATTCACTGTCAGAGTGGGAGAAGAGAGGTGGGGGGTGGAGGGGTCTGGAGGGGGAGTGTATACCCTGTCAGAGGGGGAGTGTATTCACTGTCAGAGTGGGAGAAGAGAGGTGGGGGGTGGAGGGGTCTGGAGGGGGAGTGTATACCCTGTCAGAGGGGGAGTGTATTCACTGTCAGAGTGGGAGAAAAGAGGTGGGGGTGGAGGGGTCTGGAGGGGGATGCATAGCCTATTTTATGTGGTTGAACTAGCAGCTTTTATGATGCTGATAAAGACAGCATCACTACAGATGGTATATATATTACTGTGCATTCGCATTCTCTCAAGATGCTGAAAGAAAGAAATCATATTTCTCCTGTTCCTGAGTAAAACGTTTGCCTAAATTTGGTGTACAATTTTACTGCAAGAAATGCTTAATTCTGCAGGAGTTAATATTAAGACTATGTGAGAGGTCACAGAGGGCGGCAGGTAGCCTAGTGGTTAGAGCGTTGGGCCGGTAACTGAAAGGTCGCTGGTTTGAATACCTGAGCTGACAAGGTGAAAAACTTGTAGATGTGTCCTTGAGCAAGGCACTTGTAGGTAGGCCTTGCTACCCTGTAGGTAGGCTGTCATTGTAAATAACCATTTGTTCTTAACTGACTTGCCTGGTTAAATAAATACAAATATAGTATGTTTCCAGTTAGCCATCTGAACAGAAGGCTACAGTTCCCTTGACATGCCATAGGCCTATTTGAAGTCCATGTCTTGTGACTGTAATTTGTCTAGCTCATCACACATAACATAGCTGGCACTGTCATCATCTGCTTTTACCACTTCACCAAATCTTTCCCAAACATGACTTTCTGTCCCTCCCTCCTCTTTATTTTTAACCCCCCATTTCGCTGCTTTTCTCTTATTCAACTTTGACATTGTCCTTTTTGCCTCCATGGATGATGTTAACTTTTTCTGCCCGTTCCCAAAAGCGTTTGGCGATTGGCGTGTGGGCTATTTTGCGCGAGCGTACAGTTAAGCCCTATAGCTTAGGCTAATAAATGAAAGAGAAACCTCATTGTAGCCTATAGATTTATGGATTTTTTAAGGTACCCGCCACAACACAGGTTATGAGTTAATCACGTCACTAGCATACACTGTCAGAGTGGTCACCTCTGCAGCGCCCACTGAACACCCCTCACAATGCGCCACCTTGAGGTAACAATGACTCCATTGTTAAGTGGGACAATGGTGTCTCAAGGAGAAGGTCAGAGGGGAGGAAGAGTGAGGAAGAGGGAGGGGACAGCACCTGGTGACACTGTAAGGACAGACCGATGTGGGGAGTGGTCGGTTGGGGGGTTCACAGTTTTATTTAACCTTTATTTAACTAGGCAAGTCAATTAAGAACAAATTCTTATTTACAATGACGGCCTAACAAGAGACAAAAGGCCTCCTGCAGGGATGGGGGTGGGATTTAACATTTAAATATAGGACAAAACACACATCATGACAAGAGAGAGACCTCAACATTACATAAAGAGAGACACCACAACACTACATAACGAGAGACCACAACACCACATAAAGAGAGACACCACAACACTACATAAAGAGAGAGACCTCAACACTACATAAAGAGAGACACCACAACACTACATAAAGAGAGACCACAGCACTACATAAAGAGAGAGACCTCAACACTAAATAAAGAGAGACACCACAACACTACATAAAGAGAAAGACCTCAACACTACATAAAGAGAGACAACACAACACTACATAAAGAGAGACACCACAACACTACATAAAGAGAGACACCACAACACTACATAAAGAGAGACACCACAACACTACATAGATACATCACAACACTACATAAAGAGACACACCACAACACTACATAAAGAGAGAGACGTCAACACTAAATAAAGAGAGACACCACAACACTACATGAAGAGAAAGACCTCAACACTACATAAAGAGAGACAACACAACACTACATAAAGAGACACCACAACACTACATAAAGAGAGACACCACAACACTACATAAAGAGAGACACCACAACACTACATAGATACATCACAACACTACATAAAGAGAGAGACGTCAACACTAAATAAAGAGAGACACCACAACACTACATAAAGAGAGAGACCTCAACACTACATAAAGAGACACCACACCACTACATAAAGAGACATACCTCAACACTACATAAAGAGAGACACCACAACACTACATAGAGACACCACAACACTACATAAAGAGAGACACCACAACACTACATAAAGAGACATACCTCAACACTCCATAAAGAGAGACACCACAACACTACATAAAGAGAGACACCACAACACTACATAAAGAGAGACACCACAACACTAAATAGATACATCACAACACTACAAAAAGAGACACAACACAACACTACATAAAGAAAGAGATGTCAACACTGCATAAAGAGAGACACCACAACACTACATAAAGAGAGACACCACAACACTACATAAAGAGATAGACCTCAACACTACATAAGGAGAGACACCACAACACTACATAAAGAGAGACACCACAACACTACATAAAGAGAGACACCACAACACTACATAAAGAGATAGACCTCAACACTACATAAGGAGAGACACCACAACACTACATAAAGAGAGACACCACAACACTACATAAAGAGATAGACCTCAACACTACATAAGGAGAGACACCACAACACTACATAAAGAGAGACACCACAACACTACATAAAGAGAGACACCACAACACTACATAAAGAGAGACACCACAACACTATATAGAGAGAGACACCACAACACTACATAAAGAGAGACACCACAACACTACATAAAGAGAGACACCACAACACTACATAGTGACACCACAACACTACATAAAGAGAGACAACACAATACTACATAAAGAGACACACCACAACACTACATAAAGAGAGACACCACAACACTACATAGAGACACCACAACACTACATAGAGACACCACAACACTACATAAAGAGAGACACCAAAACACTACATAAAGAGAGACCTAAGACAACAACACAACATGGTAGCAACACAACATGACAACACAACATGACAACACAACATGGTAACACATCATGGTAGCAACACAACATGACAACACAGCATGGCAGCAACAGATGACAACACAGCATGATAACAACACAACATGACAATACAGCATGGTAGCAACACAGCATGAAAACACAGCATGTTAGCAAAACAACATGACAACACAGCATGGTAGCAACACAACATGGCAGCAGAACAAACATCGTACAAACATTGTTGGGCATAGACAACAGCACAAAGGGCAAAAAGATAGAGACAACAATACATCACGTGAAGCAGACACAAGTGTCAGAGTGTCCATGATTGAGTCTTTGTAGAGATGGAGATAAAACTGTCCAGTTTGAGTGTTTGTTGCAGCTCATTCCAGTCGCTAGCTGCAGCAAACTGAAAAGAGGAGTCCATCGGGCAGCAATGGGGTGTTTTTTAGGAGTTGATGAGTAGTAAGGGTCCAGGTGTACCTGTGATACATTGTCGGTTGAAGACATGAGCAACAGAATTCTAATAAATTGAAATTGTACAATTGTTTTTTGTACTCTACATAATACTGTATGGACAGAAAAACAACTCTATATATGTGTCCTCACAAAGACAGTACTGCACACACACACACACACACACACACACACACACACACACACACACACACACACACACACACACACACACACACACACACACACACACACACACACACACACACACACACACACACACACACACACACACACACACACACACACACACACACACACACACACACACACACACACACACCAGGGCCACAAAACCAATGTGCCCTGTTACTGGCTGAAAATAATGGGGACATTTTTCTCCCAAGCAGCACTATTTACACCCCATGAATAGTGTATAAACCAGGCCACGCATCCGGTCCTAGGGGTACACACTGCCAGGAGGGGGGGCTCAAATATATCTCAGCTTTTTATTCCTCATATGCAAACACACACTATAATACAAACAGAAACACACACACAAACACACACACACACACACACACACTTTCATGACAATATTCATACACAGAAGACACAAAATTATTGACACCCCTAAAGATTCTTATAAATAAAATAATCCAAAATTCAGTATTTGGTCCCATATTCCAAGCTACAAACTTGTTGAATGCATTTGCAGTTCATTTAGGTTGTTTCACATTATTTTGTGCCCAATATAAATAAATGGTAAATAATATATTGTGTCATTTGAGTTTTTATTTTTGTAAATAAGAATATAATTTGTTTCCAAACACTACATTAATGTGGGTCCTACCATGATTACGGATAACCCTGAATGAATCGTGAATAATGATGAGTGAGAAAGTTACAGAGGGTCATAGATCAAACCCCCAAGACATGCTAACCTCCCCTGTTATTCGGCAAAGGTGAAAGGTTAGAACGTCTTGGGGGTATGATCTTTGACCTTCTGCAACTTTCTCACTCATCATTATTCAATGGTGTCAATAATTTCGGAGCCCACTTTACATACATACACACTAACGTAGTAAATCACACACTCAGCCTAAACAATTCACTGTTTGTGTTTACTCTCCATAGTGTATTCAAAGCATCAGACACTCAATGTCTAAACACAGGAGAGGACTGTGGTCCTGGATGGAGTTTCACAAACAAAATCACAATCAATGCACCACTATCTCTCCCAGGCATCAGAAGCATGTCCATTAATATGTGTGTGTGTGTGTGTGTGTGTGTGAGAGACACACACACACAGAGAAAGAGTTTAGGATTTACACACAGATTTCACCTCGGTGATTGCTTTCATTGTATTCTGTCAGAACGTCAGCTGGATCATGGGTAGTGAGAGCAAGGTTTCATCAGACTTATTGATCTGAACATAATCAGGGTGGGATTAAGAATAGGAGTTGATTGCAGCTGATGTGTGGTAGATTAGTGGGTTTTGTGGCTGCAGAGGCGTGGTGTTACAGGAAGCCGACAGAGACTGGCGCTGTGAGACACTGGCATGGTGTTACAGGAAGCCGACAGAGACTGGCGCTGTGAGACACTGGCATGGTGTTACAGGGAGCCGACAGAGACTGGTGCTGTGAGACACTGGCATGGTGTTACAGGAAGCCGACGGAGACTGGCGCTGTGAGACACTGGCATGGTGTTACAGGAAGCCGACAGAGACTGGCGCTGTGAGACACTGGCATGGTGTTACAGGAAGCCGACAGAGACTGGCGCTGTGAGACACTGGCATGGTGTTACAGGGAGAGAAGTGCTGTCTTGCATGTCGCAAGTCTCTTTCTCTCTCTCTCTCTCTCTCTCTCTCTCTCTCTCTCTCTCTCTCTCTCTCTCTCTCTCTCTCTCACTCTCTCTCTCTCTCTCTCTCTCTCTCTCTCTACCCCCCCTCTCTCTCTCTACCCCCCCTCTCTCTCTGTCTCTCACTCTCTCTCTCTATCTCTCTCTCTCTCTCTCGCTCTCTCTCTCTCTGCCAGGAAGAGCAGCGCATGCCTGACCAGGACATCACACTCACATGGACACAGAATCACACACACGCACGTAGAATCACACACATGCACGTGCATACACAGAAACTCACACAGAGAATCAGACGCACCTGTCCATATACACGCACCACGCCTACCCGCCTTACATACCAGTGAAAAAAGTTACTCTCCCAATACTTTCAATGCATATTTCTGCAAACTGCGTTTACTTGCGTTTACCCTCCGCTACACCACTGCTACACTTGACTACACACACACACGCACACACGCATACACACACATCATGAACATGAACTCAATACACTCACCATTCAACACACACACCTTACACACTCATCAGCATTGGTCAGGTCTCTACTCTACTCTACTCTACTCTACTCTACTCTACTCTACTCTACTCTACTCTACTCTACTCTACTCTACTCTACTCTACTCTACTCTCCTCTACTCCACTCCACTCCACTCTACTCTACTCTACTCTACTCTACTCCACTCCACTCCACTCCACTCTACTTTCCTTCCTCTCTTTAGAGCGTATTTCCTCTCTGTAGAGTGTCCTTGCTCTCTTTAGAGTTTCCTTCCTCTCTTTAGAGTGTCCTTCCTATCTTTAGAGTGTCCTTCCTCTCTTTAGAGTTTCCTCCCTCTCTTTAGAGTTTCCTTCCTCTCTTTAGAGTGTCCTTGCTCTCTTTAGAGTTTCCTTCCTCTCTGTAGAGTGTCCTTCCTATCGTTAGAGTGTCCTTGCTCTCTTTAGAGTGTCCTTGCTCTCTTTAGAGTTTCCTTCCTCTCTTTAGAATGTCCTTCCTCTCTTTAGAGTTTCCTTCCTCTCTTTAGAATGTCCTTCCTCTCTTTAGAGTTTCCTTCCTCTCTATAGAGTGTCCTTCCTCTCTTTAGAGTTTCCTTCCTCTCTTTAGTGTCCTTCCTCTCTGTAGAGTTTCCTTCCTCTCTTTAGAGTTTCCTTCCTCTCTTTAGAGTTTCCTTCCTCTCTTTAGAGTGTCCTTCCTCTCTTTAGAGTTTCCTTCCTCTCTTTAGAGTGTCCTTCCTCTCTGTAGAGTTTTCTTCCGCTCTGTATTTTCTGTCTCTCCATCCCATTCTCTGGGAGTGAGTGAGTGTCAGTGTAAGTGCATTCCCCTCTGTCTGTCTGTCCCACTGACCTGTAGGGTTAATACATTTATCCCATCATTACTCCTCTGTCTCATATTCCTCCAGTTCCCAGCTGACCTCAACACTTCAACAAGGTAAATAAGCACTGAGCCACACACACACACACACACACACACACACACACACACACACACACACACACACACACACACACACACACACGACATACACACGACATACACACTCTTGCATCAACATACTACACACACACACACACACAGCATACACACTCTCGCATTACAGTTTTTCTCAATCGCTTTGACACAATCGAATGACTAACAAACTTCGTAAACTATATGACTAACTATATGACCATTTGTTCACATGACTATAGTCATTTATAATTGCTTTGGCTCAAAATGCATTGAGTAAGTCTTGCAGATCGAAATAGTTTTCATTCATTTGCTATTGAATGATATTACTCTCAAATGCAATTATACACATGTTCATTGTGTAAATCCCTACATCTCTACATGCTACATTGTGTAAATTCAAGATGGCGTAACAGTGTAGACGTATTTTTGTTTCGTCCCGTCTCGTGTCCTGTGTAAATAGTTTGTAATTTGTCTTACCATACATTTTTATTTGTTCCCGATTTACCCCTCCTGCAAGCCACCTTACCCAACGTGAAACGGATCAAATATCGGGTCAAATATCCGTGCTTTTCCATTATTTAACCGAACCGCAGTCAAAAGTTAGCCTGCTAGCTAGCTTGCTAACCTTCCATCGCTAACCACTGCTAGCGGTCCTCACCACCGCTCGGGCTGCTCAGCTAGCTTTCAGTTCGGACAATATTGGCCAGTCTGCTCAGCGCGCTACCAATCCAGCGCTTATCGGACTGCGTTCCCTTCTACTTCACCGGATTTCCACTGAAATCACAGGACCACCACACCGGATCATCACAGCTAGCTAGCTGCATTCGAGTGACCGACGTTTATAGCTAACCTCCATTGTTTACATCCTACCAATGCTAGCGTGAGCTAGGCTCATCTCCCGGACAGCCGACGTGTGCTAGCTACTCTCCCGGGCCCCAGTACCTTGTCAACCTACCTGGACCTTCTACTGTCGATACGGAGTCCCACCGAGCCACCGTGACTGGTCTGCCGACTTAATTGTCCGACGTGGTCTCAACAGGGTTCTCCTCTGTGACGTCGCCGAAGATCCATCTGCTAGCTCCGGCCTCCTAGCTCCGGCCTGCTAGCCCGGCCTGCTTATACTCTGAACGCCGTGCCCATTGAACTGATCCCCGGCTCACCACTTTGCTATTTCATCGGATCCTATGATTGCTCAGCTCCACAGCTGATGCCTGCAGGACTGTTTGGTTATATGGTATTTATTTCTGTTTAACTACCAGGCCTCAGGTCCTGTGTGTAGTACATCACTTTTTCTAACTGACCCTCTTTGTTCTTTGTTCATTCATCGCCATTACCCGTCGTTGTCGTAGCCCTCTTAATTAACTGTCATTTTATTTATTTTATTTTTATTTCTTTTGCCCCTTATTTCAATATGCCTTGTCTTTTGTTGTTTAGGTTAGCTATTATTGTTTTATTTCATTGTAGAGCCCCCAGTCCTGCACAACTGGCCTCTGATAGCTTTTTTGTCCCTCCCCCCACACATGCGGAGACCTCACCTGGCTTAACTGGTGTCTCCAGAGATGCAACCTCTCTCTTCATTACCCAACGCCTAGGTTTACCCCCACTGAACTCACATCCTACTATACCTTTGTCTATATATTATGCCATTAATCTATTCCACCACGCCCAGAAATCTGCTCCTTTTATTCTATGTACCCAACGTACTAGACGTCCTGTTCTTAAAGCCCTTAGTCGAATACTGATTCTATTACTCCTCTGTTCCTCTGGTGATGTAGAAGTAAACCCAGGTCCTGTAACCCCCAGTACTACACCTATTCCCCAGGCGCTCTCATTTGTTGATTTCTGTAACCGTAAAAGCCTTGGTTTCATGCATGTTAACATTAGAAGCCTCCTCCCTAAGTTTGATTTATTCACTGCATTAGCACACTCCGCCAACCCGGATGTCCTAGCTGTGTCTGAATCCTGGCTTAGGAAGGCTACCAAAAATTCGGAAATTTCCATCCCCAACTACAACATTTCCCGTCAAGATAGAACTGCCAAAGGTAGCGGAGTTGCAATCTACTGCAGAGATAACCTGCAGAGTTCTGTCATACTGTCCAGGTCTGTGCCCAAACAGTTTGAGCTTCTACTCTTAAAAATCCACCTATCCAGAAATAAGTCTCTCACTGTTGCCGCCTGTTACAGACCCCCCTCAGCCCCCAGCTGTGCCCTGGACTCCATATGTGAATTGATTGCCCCCCATCTATCTTCAGAGTTTGTACTGTTAGGTGACTTAAACTGGGATATGCTTAACACCCCGGCTGTTCTTCAATCTAAGATAGATGCCCTCAATCTCACACAAATTATCAAGGAACCCACCAGGTACAACCCAAAATCCGTAAACATGGGTACCATTATTGATATCATCCTGACTAACTTGCCCTCCAAATACACCTCTTCTGTTTTCAACCAGGATCTCAGCGATCACTGCCTCATCGCCTGTGTTCGCAATGGGTCAGCGGTCAAACGACCACCCCTTATCACTGTCAAACGCTCCCTAAAACACTTTTGCGAGCAGGCCTTTCTATTCGATCTGGCCCAGGTATCCTGGAAGGATATTGACCTCATCCCGTCAGTAGAGGACGCCTGGTTGTTCTTTAAAAGTGCTTTCCTCACCATCCTAAATAAGCATGCCCCTTTCAAAAAACGTAGAACTAAGAATAGATATAGCCCTTGGTTCACCCCAGACTTGACTGCACTAGACCAACACAAAAATATCCTGTGGCGCACTGCATTAGCATCGAATAGCCCCCGCGATATGCAGCTATTCAGGGAAGTCAGGAACAAGTACACACAGTCAGTTAGGAAAGCAAAGGCCAGCTTTTTCAAACAGAAATTTGCTTCCTGTAGTACTAACTCCAAAAAGTTCTGGGACACTGTAAAGTCCATGGAGAATAAGAGCACCTCCTCCCAGTTGCCCACTGCATTGAGGCTCGGAAATACTGTTACCACCGATAAATCCACGATTATCGAAAATTTCAATAAGCATTTTGCTACGGCTGGCCATGCTTTCCACCTGGCTACCCCTACCCCGGCCAATAGCTCTGCACCACCGGCAGCTACTTGCCCAAGCCCCCCCCGCTTCTCCTTCACCCAAATCCAGACGGCTGATGTTCTGAAAGAGCTGCTAAGTCTGGACCCCTACAAATCTGCTGGGCTAGATAATCTGGACCCTCTCTTCCTGAAATTATCAGCCAAAATTGTTGCAACACCTATCACTAGCCTGTTCAACCTCTCTTTCGTATCGTCTGAGATCCCTAGAGATTGGAAGGCTGCCGCGGTCATCCCCCTCTTCAAAGGAGGAGACACTCTAGACCCAAACTGTTATAGACCAATATCCATCCTGCCCTGCCTTTCTAAAGTCTTTGAAAGCCAAGTTAACAAACAGATAACTGACCACTTCGAATCCCACCGTACCTTCTCTGCTATGCAATCTGGTTTCCGAGCTGGTCATGGGTGCACCTCAGCTACGCTCAAGGTACTGAACGATATCATAACCGCCATCGATAAAAGACAGTACTGTGCAGCCGTCTTCATCGACCTGGCCAAGGCTTTCGACTCTGTCAATCACCGCATTCTTATTGGCAGACTCAATAGCCTTGGTTTCTCAAGTGACTGCCTTGCCTGGTTCTCTAACTACTTTGCAGACAGAGTTCAGTGTGTCAAATCGGAGGGCCTATTGTCCGATCCTCTGGCAGTCTCTATGGGGGTGCCACAGGGTTCAATTCTTGGGCCAACCCTTTTCTCTATATACATCAACGATGTCGCTCTCGCTGCTGGTGACTCTCTGATCCATCTCTATGCAGATGACACCATTCTGTATACATCTGGCCCCTCTTTGGATACTGTGTTTACTAACCTTCAATCAAGCTTCAATGCCATACAACACTCCTTCCGTGGCCTCCAACTGCTCTTAAACGCTAGTAAAACTAAGTGCATGCTTTTCTATCGTACGCTGCCAGCACCCGCCCACCGGACTATCATCACTACTCTCGACGGATCCGAATTAGAATACGTGGACACCTACAAATACCTAGGCATCTGGTTAGACTATAAACTCAACTTCCAGACTCACATCAACCATCTCCAATCCAAAATTAAATCCAGAATTGGCTTCCTATTTCGCAACAAAGCCTCCTTCACTCATGCTGCCAAACATGCCCTTGTAAAACTGACTATCCTACCGATCCTTGATTTCGGCGATGTCATTTACAAACTAGCCTCCAACACTCTACTTAGCAAATTGGATGTAGTCTATCACAGTGCCATCCGTTTTGTCACCAAAGCCCCATACACTACCCACCACTGCGACCTGTATGCTCTCGTTGGCTGGCCTTCATTATATATTCGTCGCCAAACCCACTGGCTCCAGGTCATCTACAAGTCTTTGTTAGGTAAATCCCCGCCCTATCTCAGCTCACTGGTCACTATAGCAACACCCACCCGTAGCATGCGCTCCAGCAGGTATATCTCACTGGTCACCCCCAAAGCCAACACCTCCTTTGGCCGCCATTCCTTCCAGTTCGCTGCTGCCAATGACTGGAACGAATTGCAAAAATCATTGAAGCTAGAGGTTCCTATCTCCCTCAATAACTTTAAGCATCAGTTGTCAAAGCTGCTTATCGATCACTGCACCTGTATATAGCCCTTCTGTAAATAGCCCACACTACTACCTCATCCCCATATTTATTTTTGTTTATTTTCACTAATCTTGCACTCCAGTATCTCTATTTGCACATCATAATTTGCACATCCTTCATTCCTGTGTTAATGATGATAATTCTGTAATTTATTTCACCACTATAGTCTATTTATTGTCCTACCTCCTAACCTTACTGCATTTTTGCACTACATTTTGCACTCTGTATATAGATTTTCTATTGTGTTTTTGACTGTTTGTTTAATGTGTAACTCTGTGTTTTTTGTCGCACTGCTTTGCTTTGTCTTGGCCAGGTCGCAGTTGCAAATGAGAACTTGTTCTCAACTGACCTACCTGGTTAAATAAAGGTGAAATAAAAAAATAAAAAAATAAATACATGTGTTTTCCGTTTTTGTTTCCTGTATCATGGTTTCTGTTTGTATAGTTCATAACATTTGTGTTTATAGTTAATAATAAACCATGTCGAACTATCGCTGCGCTGCTCCTTGGTCTCTCTCTACACTCACTCGTGACAGAATGATCCACCACAACGAGACCAAGAGGCGCAGTGGAAAAAGTAAGTGACGGGCAAGGAAACAGCCTGGAGCCCTGGGGGGGCTATGGGGGTGGTCCGGGGTAGACGGTGAAGAGCCCCGGCCACTGCACTCGTGGGGGATCCAGGAGGAGCCCCTACAGCCATGGGAACAAAGGTACGGAGAGGAGTCGGAGGAAGACGACGAATATGTGCCTTTGTTTCCTCACTCGTGGGGGCTCCCGATGGAGTCCTCACAGGAAGGGGATTGGCGATGGAGAGAGGAAGATCGGGGCAGTCGCAGCCCTCCAACGGCAGTTCCCAACCCAGTGCCTCCAGCGTCGGCCCAGAGTCAGGTACGATCCGTGCCTGCTCCGCGCACCACACCATCGGGGCGCACTCACAGCCCGGCACGGTCCGTGCCGACTTCGCACACAACACCATCGGTGCGCAGCCAGAGCCCGGAGAGGCGGAAGGAAGAGGATCGCACACCGCTTTGTCTACCCACGATCTATGATCAAGAGAAACCCGAGGGGTTCTACGAACAATCGAAGGAGGAACAGAGGAGGTGGTGGAGAGCCTGGGTTGCTCTTCCTCTTGAAACGCATCGGGACTCGTTTCTACAAGAGATAGAGGAGGAGGACTTCGAACGCCGGCTGGCACTCGTGAATAGGCTGATGGATAGACGGGAGCGGGCTTATAATATCACGAAGGCCCGCACCTCGGAGCCTACAGCTAAGGTCAACAGCCCAGAACCTCCAGCGAAGGTCCGCAGCCCGGAACCTCCAGTGAAGGTCAGCAACACGGAACCTCCAGCGAAGGTCAGCAACCCTGAGCCTACAGCGAAGGTCCGCAGCCCGGAACCTCCAGCGAAGGTCAGCAACCCGGAACCTCCAGCGAAGGTCCGCAACCTGAGCCTCCAGCGAAGGTCCGCAGCCCGGAACCTCCAGCGAAGGTCCGCAGCCCTGAGCCTACAGCGAAGGTTCGCAGCTCGGAGCCTACAGCGAACGTCAGCAACCTGGAACCTCCAGCGAAGGTTCGCAGCCCTGAGCCTACAGTGAAGGTCCGCAGCCCGGAACCGCCATCGAAGGTCCGCAGCCCAGAACCGCCAGCGAAGGTCCGCAGCCCAGAACCGCCAGCGAAGAACCGCAGCCCGGAACCTCCAGAGAAGGTCAGCAACCCGGAACCTCCAGCGAAGGTCCGCAGCCCTGAGCCTACAGCGAAGGTCCACAGCCCAGAGCCTACAGCGAAGGTCAGCAACCCAGAACCTCCAGCGAAGGTCTGCAGCCATGAGCCTACAGCGAAGGTCCGCAGCCATGAGCCTACAGCGAAGGTCAGCAACCCGGAACCTCCGGCGAAGGTCCGCAGCCCGGAACCTCCAGCGAAGGTCCGCAGCCCTGAGCCTACAGCGAAGGTCAGCAGCCCTGAGCCTCCAGCGAAGGCCCGCATCCCGGAGCCTCCAGCGAAGCCCGGGCAACAATTATAGACCATGTCATCAACCATGGCCTAAGTATGACAGAGGCTGGTCGGAGACTGCAGCCTAATGTGGGCCGGTCCACGGTGTCGTCAATAGTCCAGACATTCAGGAAAGAAAACAGGTGTGTAATCAAATATTGTACCGCAATATTCCTTCACACTGGTAGTCCAGTAAACGTAGCCAATGCATGTCTCAGAATTTATGTAGATTACATTGACTTTACTGTGCTGTATATTCTCTCTAAGATTGAGCGTCCGCCCCATGGTGGTGGCAGAAGATCAGTTTTCACTGCTCAACAAGAACTTGAAATTTGTAATATGGTCATAGCAAACAATGCTATTAGACTAAAAGATATTCAAGGTGCAGTCATACAAGATGACGGCATCTTTCAAAATGTCAACACCGTCAGCCTCTCCACAATTGATAGACTGCTGAAGAGAAATCAGATTGCATTGAAGCAACTCTACAAGGTACCTTTTGAGAGGAATGGTGAGAGAGTGAAGGAGCTGAGGTACCAGTATGTACACGTAAGAATTCATCATTGTACACTACACAGTGCTGTAATCTCCTTGTCTTTCAGTATTGACAAGTACAACCTGTATATGCAGAATATGTTACACAATGTGGGATATGTGTAACTGTATAATTTACAATATCTACTGTAAATTATTTCCTAAATTTCTTTACTATCTTTTATAGAGAGTGATGGAGCTGGAGGCTGATGAATCCCCACACATTTTAATGTATGTTGATGAGGCAGTATTAAATTTGACCAAAGTCAGGAGACGTGGCCGTAATATCATTGGTCACCGAGCCACTGTTGATGTGCCAGGCCAGCGTGGAGGGAACATTACAATGTGTGCTGCCATATGTGGGAAGGTGTACTCAGCCACATTCCCATCATTGGGCCCTATAACACACAACTTCTCCTCAATTTCCTGGAAACTCTTTACATGGATCTCATTCTTGAGAATGAGAGGGGGTTGGTAAGAAATGACTTGCCAACGTACAGTGGGGCAAAAAAGTATTTAGTCAGCCACCAATTGTGCAAGTTCTCCCACTTAAAAAGATGAGAGAGGCCTGTAATTTTTTTTTCATCATAGGTACACTTCAACTATGAGAGACAAAATTAGAAAACAAAATCCAGAAAATCACATTGTAGGATTTTTAATGAATTTATTTGCAAATTATGGTGGAAAATAAGTATTTGGTCAATAACAAAAGTTTATCTCAATACTTTGTTATATACCCTTTGTTGGCAATGACAGAGGTCAAATGTTTTCTGTAAGTCTTCACAAGGTTTTCACACACTGTTGCTGGTATTTTGGCCCATTCCTCCATGCAGATCTCCTCTAGAGCAGTGATGTTTCGGGGCTGTCGCTGGGCAACACAGACTTTCAACTCCCTCCAAAGATTTTCTATGGGGTTGAGATCTGGAGACTGGCTAGGCCACTCCAGGACCTTGAAATGCTTCTTATGAAGCCACTCCTTCATTGCCCGGGCGGTGTGTTTGGGATCATTGTCATGCTGAAAGACCCAGCCACGTTTCATCTTCAATGGTTTTCACTCAAAATCTCACGATACATGGCCCCATTCATTCTTTCCTTTACACGGATCAGTCGTCCTGGTCCCTTTGCAGAAAAACAGCCCCAAAGCATGATGTTTCCACCCCCATGCTTCACAGTAGGTATGGTGTTCTTTGGATGCAACTCAGCATTCTTTACCAAAAAGTTCTATTTTGGTTTCATCTGACCATATGACATTCTCCCAATCCTCTTCTGGATCATCCAAATGCTCTCTAGCAAACTTCAGACGGGCCTGGACATGTACTGGCTTAAGCAGGGGGACACGTCTGGCACTGCAGGATTTGAGTCCCTGGCGACGTAGTGTGTTACTGATGGTAGCCTTTGTTACTTTGGTCCCAGCTCTCTGCAGGTCATTCACTAGGTCCCCCCGTGTGGTTCTGGGATTTTTGCTCACCGTTCTTGTGATCATTTTGACCCCACGGGGTGAGATTTTGCGTGGAGCCCCAGATTGAGGGAGATTATCAGTGGTCTTGTATGTCTTCCATTTCCTAATAATTGCTCCCACAGTTGATTTCTTCACACCAAGCTGCTTACCTATTGCAGATTCAGTCTATCCAGCCTGGTTCAGGTCTACAATTTTGTTTCTGGTGTCCTTTGACAGCTCTTTGGTCTTGGCCATAGTGGAGTTTGGAGTGTGACTGTTTGAGGTTGTGGACAGGTGTCTTTTATACTGATAACAAGTTCAAACAGGTGCCATTAATACAGGTAACGAGTGGAGGACAGAGGAGCCTCTTAAAGAAGAAGTTACAGGTCTGTGAGAGCCAGAAATCTTGCTTGTTTGTAGGTGACCAAATACTTATTTTCCACCATAATTTGCAAATAAATTCATTAAAAATCCTACAATGTGATTTTCTGGATTTTCTTTTCTAATTTTGTCTCTCATAGTTGAAGTGTACCTATGATGAAAATTACAGGCCTCTCTCATCTTTTTAAGTGGGAGAACTTGCACAATTGGTGGCTGACTAAATACTTTTTTGCCCCACTGTATGTTATAGTTTGGGACAACGTAAGTTTCCATCGTTCAAATACTATCAGGGAATGGTTTGTTGCCCACCCACGTACTCCCCATTCCTAAATCCCATTGAGGAGTTATTTTCTGCATGGAGATGGAAGGTCTAAGATCACCGTCCTCACGACCAGTTGTCCTTACTCGGTGCAATGGATGCTGGTTGTGAGGATATCACCGCAGATTGTTGTAGGGGGTGGCTGCGTCATGCCAAAAGATGTTTCCCTCGTTACATTGCAAGGGAGGATATCAGGTGTGCTGTAGATGAAATGTTGTGGCCAGATAGAGAGGAAAGATTGGATGACCCATGAGGTTGATGAACTTGCTCCATTTTTGGTTCCAGGCAGAACTATTTTGGGTTCCATGTAGAACCCTCTGTGTAAAGGGTTCTATATGGAACTCAAAAAGGTTCTGCCTGGAACCAAAAAGGTTCTGCCTGGAACCAAAAAGGGTTCTTCAAAGGGTTCTCCTATGGGGATAGCCGAAGAACCCTTTTAGGTCTAGTTTGAGAAACAAGTCCTCAACTGGCAGCTTCATTAAATAGTACCCACAAAACACCAGTCTCAAAGTCAACAGAGTTGCAAAGGGAAAAGTTTCATATACATATAGTTCAGTATACACAAGATCTCCTCATCAGAGAAAGACAGAGGGGGAATCTCTGGCTGGGTAAATAACTCTGGGTCTAAATAGATTTGTCTGTAGAAGTTTTTCATGGCAATGTATGTATGAGAACAAAAGAAAGAGAACAATGTGAAATATTTTCTTAAATTTGGGACTGGAATGAGAACGTGTTGTTGCTATAACCTCACATTCCCGTTTTTTTTTTGCAATTCTTTCTTTTCACAATTCATGTTGACCTTTATTGTTGACGTTGAGAGAATTAAACAGAACCCGACGTGTACAACATGACGTTCAATACTTCAACCTATTGACTCATACCCATTCCACTCATTGACCACAAACCCACTACGGCCTCCATTAACTCTTGTTGTTTTCCCAGGCGATGGCAGACACTCATGTCTCACACAGGCTGATCCATCAGAATAAACTGTTGTCTTGGACCAAACGCCTGCATTGACCCAGTCCACCACTGATCAATGAAGACTCAAAGCCATTCATATACATTCATTAATATAAATATATACAACTCCCACTGTATAAGATGTTACGGTCATATAACTTATACAGACACTACAGCTGAGTGTCTGGAATGGATTCCACATCAACACACAACAGTCTATTAATCTCACAGCTGGTACAGATCGCTTCACTAGAAGAAGGGAGGAACGGAGGGAGGACAGGGAGGAGAGAAGATTAGATAGGCCCACCTGTTTGCGAGGAAGTTTAGAGGAAGTATGAGGACCAGTGTGTTCCTCCTCTGACATGATGGAGGAACATTTGAGTTGTCATGTGCTTGATGTTGCTAGGCAATGGGCCTCAAGTAGGTCTTGACACACACACACACACACACACACACAAACACACACACACACACACACACACACACACACACACACACACACACACACACACACACACACACACACACACACACACACACACACACACACACACACACACACTATTCCCCTCTTCCCCACTTCCTTTTATCCTTCCCAACCCCCCAGGAAATTAGAGGTCTTGTGTCGTTGTTTTCCTTGGACCTGGTTTCTTTTATTTTCCTTTCCCCTCTCCCCCTCTCCCCCTCTCCCTCCATCAGTGAATTTGATCCAAGCCCGGGATGTCGGCGCGGGGTGACTAAATGAAATATTGATCCGCTGCTCTGTGGCCTTGCCTTCACCTTGTCCGGCGCGGTGAGTTACTGAGTCTTCCGTTCTGCTTGTTATAGGAATTATTACAGAGGGCCGGGGCGAGTAATTACTGGGCATGGTGGAGAGGGAGGAGAGGAGGGGCTCACCGTATATTTCTGTAAAGAAGTTATTTACCACACCCCCCATCCTCCATCCAAACCTCCCCCGCCTCCTACCTCCACTCCCCTCTGACCACCCTGCCTATCATGGCTCAAGGCCGCCCTGTTTTTCTTAACCTTGATTCAATTCTGCTAACTGTCATTAATCATCCAGGGTGTCGGGGGAAGTTTATCAAACGCAGGTTGGAGTGAGAGGCTAACACAGTAAAGCTCTTAGGGGGGACATGAAGGGAGAGTGTCTGAGGATCTGTGGGAGTGCTGGGGTGGTGGAGTGTATCTGTGGGAGCGCTGGGGTGGTGGAGTGTATCTGTGGGAGTGCTGGGGTGGTGGAGTGTATCTGTGGGAGTGCTGGGGTGGTGGAGTGTATCTGTGGGAGTGCTGGGGTGGTGGAGTGTATCTGTGGGAGCGCTGGGGTGGTGGAGTGTATCTGTGGGAGTGCTGGGGTGGTGGAGTGTATCTGTGGGAGTGCTGGGGTGGTGGAGTGTATCTGTGGGAGTGCTGGGGTGGTGCAGTGTATCTGTGGGAGTGCTGGGGTGGTGGAGTGTATCTGTGGAAGTGCTGGGGAGGTGGAATGTATCTGTGGGAGTGCTGGGGTGGTGGAGTGTATTTGTGTGTGTGTATGTGTGTGCATGTCTCTTTGAGTGTGTGCATCCCAAAGTGGGATGTTTTGTGTTGCTGTGTGTGTGTGTGTGTTTGCACTAAAATGGATGGTACTGTAAATATAACATCTGCGGCATTGACCTGCTAGTGTAGTGGAGTTTGATGTATCCCTGCGTCGCTCTGTGAGGATGCAGCCGTTTGTTTGGGTGATAGATCCGCTGCTGCTGCACCCATGCCTTGGCCCTGCCCTGCCTGACTCCTCCATGCCGGGGGTGTCGCGCAGCATTGGGACCCCACTGAAGGTCATCGCTGATGGAGAGACCAGGGTAGATCCATCCTGAGACCAGGAACTACAGGGGACAGAGAGGGTTTGGGGAGGGACTGAGAGAGCGGCAGAGGGGACATACGTTTCCTAAGGTGAAAAAAGAAGAAGGTTCATCAATTCCAGTGTATTCATTGTCATTCCATCCTCCTCAGAGGTTGAACATGGGTTAGAAGGAGAGAACAGTGCCATGTTCCTGGTGAATTTGACACAATATGAATGTCAAGAGGAAATGAAGTAGCAGTTCATAAATACTGTATGTGAGTAAAGTGTTTTCATTACAGTAAATGGCAGTGCTCTTAGGCTCTGGAGTCCTTATCTGTCGGCTTCTAACAATCATCCTCATAACAATGTTGCTATCACACTCATCTCATATTGTCCTCTGGCACTTAGAGACAACCATTAGTATTCAGAGAGAGAGAGAGAGAGAGAGAGAGGGAGAGAGAGAGAGAGAGAGAGAGAGAGAGAGAGAGAGAGAGAGAGAGGAGAGAGAGAGAGAGAGAGAGAGAGAGAGAGAGAGAGTGAGTGAGACAAGCAGAGACAGACAGAGAGGGAGAGAGAGAAAGAGATTGAAAAAGAAAGAGAGATAGACAGAGAGAGAGAGAGAGGGAGAGAGAGAGAGAGAGAGAGAGAGAGAGAGAGAGAGAGAGACAGACAGAGAGAGAGATATGCCCAGGCCGTGAGCAGAGCAACAGGCCCAACCCCCACTATTCCACCAGCCCAAGCACCATCCTGCGACCTAAGAGGTATGTATCAGATACTCAACATGCTCTGCTCACACCTACTGTGATGGTCCTGGCCTAAACCACACAAAAACAACACTAGACACTATGGAACACAAAGCTTTTACCATCTCATCCTGGAATATATAAGGTCTGAGGTCATCTGTCTTTGGCCTAAAGAGCAGGAGCCCAGACATTGTCTTCCTACAAGAAACATGGAGACGGACCACTGGTTGGAGACGGACCACTGGTTGCCCTCTAGGTTACAGAGATATGGTAGTCCCTTCCACCAAACTACCAGGTGTGAAACAGTGAAGAGTCTAAGAGAGTATGCTAATTGGATATAGAGCAGACCTAACCCACTCTATTGAATTAGTCAAAACAGGAACATTTTACATCTGGCTAGAAATTAATAAGGAAATGATCTCAACAGAGAAAAATGTGTGCTACAGTACCTATACAGTGGGGAGAACAAGTATTTGATACACTGCCGATTTTGCAGGTTTTCCTACTTACAAAGCATGTAGAGGTCTGTAATTTTGATCATAGGTACACTTCAACTGTGAGAGACGAAATCTAACAAAAATCCAGAAAATCACATGGTATGATTTTTAAATAATTAATTTGTATTTGATCACCTGCCAACCAGTAAGAATTCCGGCTCTCACAGACCTGTTAGTTTTTCTTTAAGAAGCCCTCCTGTTCTCCACTCATTACCTGTATTAACTGCACCTGTTTGAACTCGTTACCTGTATAAAAGACACCTGTCCACACACTCAATCAAACAGACTCCAACCTCTCCACAATGGCCAAGGCCAGAGAGCTGTTTAAGGACATCAGGGATAAAATTGTAGACCTGCACAAGGCTGGGATGGGCTACAGGACAATAGGCAAGTAGCTTGGTGAGAAGGCAACAACTGTTGGCGCAATTATTAGAAAATGGAAGAAGTTCAAGATGACGGTCAATCTCCCTCGGTCTGGGGCACCATGCAAGATCTCACCTCGTGGGGCACCAATGATCATGAGGAAGGTGAGGGATCAGCCCAGAACTACACGGCAGGACCTGGTCAATGACCTGAAGAGAGCTGGGACCACAGTCTCAAAGAAAACCATTAGTAACACACTGCGCCGTCATGGATTAAAATCCTGCAGCGCACGCAAGGTCCCCCTGCTCAAGCCAGCGCATGTCCAGGCCCGTCTAAAGTTTGCCAATGACCATCTGGATGATCCAGAGGAGGAATGGGAGAAGGTCATGTGGTCTGATGAGACAAAAATAGAGCTTTTTGGTCTAAACTCCACTCGCCGTGTTTGGAGGAAGAAGAAGGATGAGTACAACCCCAAGAACACCATCCCAACCGTGAAGCATAGAGGTGGAAACATCATTCTTTGGGGATGCTTTTCTGCAAAGGGGACAGGACGACTGCACCGTATTGAGGGGAGGATGGATGGGGCCATGTATCGCGAGATCTTGAACAACAACCTCCTTCCCTCAGTAAGAGCATTGAAGATCGGTTGTGGCTGGGTCTTCCAGCATGACAACGACCCGAAACACACAGCCAGGGCAACTAAGGAGTGGCTCCGTAAGAAGCATCTCAAGGTCCTGGAGTGGCCTAGCCAGTCTCCAGACCTGAACCCAATAGAAAATCTTTGGAGGGAGCTGAAAATCCGTATTGCCCAGCGACAGCCCCGAAACCTGAAGGATCTGTATGGAGGAGTGGGCCAAAATCCCTGCTGCAGTGTGTGCAAACCTGGTCAAGAACTACAGGAAACGTATGATCTCTGTAATTGCAAACAAAGGTTTCTGTACCAAATATTACGTTCTGCATTTCTGATGTATCAAATACTTATGTCATGCAATAAAATGCAAATTAATTACTTAAAAATCATACAATGTGATTTTCTGGATTTTTGTTTTAGATTCCGTCACTCACAGTTGAAGAGTACCTATGATAGAAATTACAGACTTCTACATGCTTTGTAAGTGGGAAAACCTGCAAAATCGGCAGTGTATCAAATACTTGTTCTCCCCACTGTATATCCCCAATAGAATACCCATACTTTAATGATGACAGCGTCTCCATCCTTGAGGGAAGATCAATCATTTCCAGGCCCAGGGACATGTACTAGTCTTTGGCGACCTAAATGCAATAACTGGACCTGACACCCTCAGCACACATGGGGACAAACACTTACCTGGAGGTGACAGGATTCCCTCCTCCATATGCCCCACTAGACACAACTACGACATATAACCAACAAAAACGGGTCACAACTCCTGCAGCTCTGTCGGACACTGGGTATGTACATAGTCAATGGTAGGCTTCGAGGGAACTCCTACGGTAGGTACACATATAGCTCATGTCTTAATAATATTAACAAATATTATATATGGAAGGAAAGTAGTGTTGAAATCTATCAAAACCTAAACAGTATATTTGACCTCTCAAATCAAAAAATGTCAAACAGAAAACTAACAACAATGACAAATGGTTTGATGAAGAATGCAAAAACCTAAGAAAGAAATTCAGAAACCTATACAACCAAAAACATAGAGACCCAGAAAACCTGAGCCTACTATGGTGAATCACTAAAACAATACAGAAATACACTACGGAATAAGAAGGAACAGCACGTCAGAAGCCAGCTCAATGTAATTGAAGGATCCATAGACTTTAACCACTTCTGAGAAAATTGGGAAACACTAAACAAACAACAACACGAAGAGCTACAGTTGAAGCCGGAAGTTTACATACACTTAGGTTGAAGTCATTAAAACACATTTTTCAACCACTCCACAGATTTCATGTTAACAAACTTTTGGCAAGTCGGTCTACTTTGTGCATGACACAAATAATTCTTCCAACAATTGTTTACAGACACATGTTTCACATATAATTCACTGTATCATAATTCCATTGAGTCAGAAGTTTACATACACTAAGTTGGCTGTGGCTTTAAACAGCTTGGAAAATTCCAGAAAATGATGTCATGGCTTTAGAAGCTGATAGGCTAATTGATAGGCTAATTGACATCACTTGAGTCAATTAGAGGTGTACCTGTGGATGTATTTCAAGGCCTACCTTCAAAATGCCTCTTTGCTTGACATCATGGGAAAATCTAAAGAAATCAGCCAAGACCTCAGAAAAAGTCTGGTTCATCCTTGGGAGCAATTTCCAGGTACCACGTTCATCTGTACAGTAAAGGACCTTGTGAAGATGCTGGAGGAAACAAAAGAGGGTACAAAAGTATCTATATCCACAGTAAAACAAGTCCTATATCGATATAACCTGAAAGGCCGCACAGAAAGGAAGAAGACACTGCTCCAAAACCGCCATAAAAACGCCAGACTACAGTTTGCAACTGCACATGGGGACAAAGATCATACTTTTTGGAGAAATGTCCTCTGGTCTGATGAAACAAAAATATAACTGTTTGGCACGTGGGTGGCAGCATCATGTTGTGGGGGTGCTTTGCTGCAGGAGGGACTGGTGCATTTCACAAAATAGATGGCATCACGAGGAAGGAAAATTATGTGGATATATTGAAGCCACATATCAAGACATCAGCCAGGAAGTTAAAGCTTGGTCGCAAATGGTTCTTCCAAATGGACAATGACCCCAAGCATACTTCCAAAGTTGTGGCAAAATGGCTTAAGGAAAACAAAGTCAAGGTATTGGAGTGGCCATCACAAAGCCCTGACCTCGAATTTGTGGGCAGAACTGAAAAGGCGTGTGCGACCAAGGAGGCCTACAAACCTGACTCAGTTACACCAGTTCTGTCAGGAGGAATGGGCCAAAATTCACCCAACTTATTGTGGGAAGCTTGTGGAATCCTACCTGAAATGTTTGACCCAAGTTAAACAATTTCAAGGCAATGCTACCAAATACTAATTGAGTGTATGTAAACTTCTGACCCACTGGGAATGTGATGAAAGAAATAAAGGCTGAAATAAATCATTCTCTCTACTATTATTCTGACATTTCATGTTCTTAAAATAAAGTGATGATCCTAACTGACCTAAAACAGTGAACTTTTACTAGGATTAAATGTCAGGAATTGTGAAAAACTGAGTATAAATGTATTGGGTTATGGTGTATGTAAACTTCCGACTTCAACTGTATCTATCCAAAATGGAGATGTATGGGTAAGTCACTTCTCCAATTTTTTTGGCCCTATAACAAAGAACAAAGAGCAAATAAATATACATGATCAAATGCAAATCCTAGAATCAACTATTAAAGACTACCAGAACCCACTGGATTCTCCAATTACATTGAAGGAACCACAGGACAAAATACAAACCCTCCAACCCAAAAAGGCCTCTGGTGTTGATGGTATCCTCAATGAAATTATAACATTTACAGACCATAAATTCCAATTGGCTATACTCTTTAACATCATCCTTAGCTCTGGCATCTTCCCCAATATTTGGAACCAAGGACTGATCACCCCAATCCACAAAAGTGGAGACAAATTTGACCCCAATAACTAGTGGGATATGCGTCAACAGCAACCTTGGGAAAATCCTTTGCATTATCATTAACAGCAGACTAGTTAATTTCCTCTGTGAAAACAATGTACTTAGCAAATGTCAAATTGGCTATTTACCAAATTACTGTACGGCAGACCACGTATTCACCCTGCACACCATAATTGACAAACAAACAAACCATTGATTTCAAAAAAGCATTTGACTCAATTTGGCATGAGGGTCTGCTATACAAATTGATGGAAAGTGGTGTTGGGGGAAAAATATACAACATTATAAAATCCATGTACACAAACAACAAGTGTGGGGTTAAAATTGGCAAAAAACACACACATTTCTTTCCACAGGGCCGTGGGGTGAGACAGGGATGCAGTTTAAGCCCCACTCTCTTATATATATCAACGAATTGGCGAGGGCCCTAGAACACTCTGCAGAACCCGGCCTCATCCTACTAGAATCTGAAGTCAAATGTCTACTGTTTGCTGACGTTCTGGTGCTTCTGTCACCAACCAAGGAGGGCCTACAGCAGCACCTAGATCTTCTGCACAGATTCTGTCAGACCTGGGCCCTGACAGTAGATCTCAGTAAGACAAAAATAATGGTGTTCCAAAAAAGGTCCAGTTGCCAGGACCACAAATACAAATTCCATCTATACACCGTTGCTCTAGAGCACACAAAAAACTGTACATATCTCGGCCTAAACATCAGCGCCACAGGTAACTTCCACAAAGCTGTGAACGATCTGATAGACAAGGCAAGAAGGGCCTTCTATGCCATCAAAAGGAACATAACATTCAACATACCAATTAGGAACTGGTTAAAAATACTTGAATCAGTAAAAGAACCCATTGCCCTTTATGGTTGTGGGGTCTGGGGTCCGCTCACCTACCAAGAATTCACAAAATGGAACAAACACTAAATTGAGACTCTGCATGCAAAGAAAATCCTCAGCGTACAATGAAAAACACCAAATAATGTATGGCAGAATTAGGCCGATACCCGCTAATTATCAAAATCCAAAAAATAGACATTAAATTCTACAACCACCTAAAAGGAAGCTATTCCTGAACCTTCCATAACAAAGCCATCACCTACAGAGAGATGAATCTGGAGAAGAGTCCCATAAGCAAGCTGGTCCTGGGGCTTTGTTCACAAACACCAGCAGACCCCACAGAGCCCCAGGACAACAACACATTTAGACCCAACCAAATCATGAGAAAACAAAAAGAGAATTACTTGACACATTGGAAAGAATTAACAAAAAAACTGAGCAAACTAGAATGCTATTACACCCTAAACAGAGAGTACACAGTGGCAGAATACCTGACCACTGTGACTGACCCAAACGTAAGGAAACCTTTGACTATGTACAGACTCAGTGAGCATAGCCTTGCTAATGAGAAAGGCCGCCATAGGCAGACCTGGCTCCCAAGAGAAGACAGGCTATGTGCACACTGCCCACAAAATGAGGTGGAAACTCAGCTGCACTTCCTAACCTCCTGCCAAATCTATGACCATATTGGAGACACATATTTCCCTCAGATTATACAGATCCACAAAGAATTCGAAAACAAACCCAATTTTGATAAACTCCCATATCTACTGGGTGAAATACCACAGTGTGCCATCACAGCAGCAAGATGTGTGACCTGTTGCCACAAGAAAAGGGAAACCAGTGAAGAACAAACACCATTGTAAATACCACTCATATTTATGTTTATTTATTTTCCCATTTCCCAACACTATATATACATAATATGACATTTGAAATGTCTTTATTCTTTTTGAACTTCTGAGTGTAATGTTTACTGTTAATTTTTATGTTTACTATCTACTTCACTTGCTTTTGCAATGTTAACATATGTTTCCCATGCCAATAAAGCCCTTAAAATCTAATTGAAATGTAATTGAGAGAAAGAGAGAAAGCCAATCATGTCTTTTAGACAATAACAGTCCCTCCATCCTCTTCTCCTCCATTCCCTCATGTGCCACCCACCACCTCCTTGGTTTCTGTGCCCTGCCCTGCCCTGTCCTGCCACACCACCCACTAACCCACCACCCAGGCCAGCCCTGTGGTGTGATGCTCCTCTCCACCCCCTCCTAACGAGATCAGCCCCAGCCTTCATAGATTCTATTACTGCACCACTGAAATACATTACATCTCCATTTACGGACCTTAAGGAGCTCCAGGCACTGCCTGGGGCTTCGACCTTGTCAGAGAGCAGAGACTGACCAGAGAGAGAGAGAGAGAAAAGATAGAGGGAGGGGGAAAGAGGGAGAGGGAGAGGGAGAGAGAGGGATTGAGAGATGTGGGGGGAGTGTGTTTGAGAAGATCACTTGGTGCATGGAGGAGAGGGGAAAGAGAAAATCGATACGGCGGGAGAGCAGTGATGAAGATTGAAGGGTGAGGAGAATGGGGTAGAAGGAGGAAAACAGGGATGGACGGAGGGGGGAGCTGAGATTGAGGAGGAGCCTTGGGCGCGAGTGATGGCCATTGCTGAGAGCATATCGACAGAAACCGCCGTGAGACAGGAGCGGAAATCCTGGAGGTGACCCGGACGAGCTGCAATGCCTCCTGGGACATTTATGGGTCAGAACGGTCTGTGTCTGTTGGACAGATGGAAAGATGAATAAAAATCTTTCACTGTTATTGAGTCCTTTACTTCCTCTAGACCCACAATGCATCCCTCTGAATGGAACTCAGTGTCCAAGATTTCTGACACTCCATTTGGTTCATGACCCATGAAAGAGATAGAGAGAATCACTTTGGCCTTTTCAAGGCGGTAGTCTAAAATACCTTGCTTGGACATTTTAAGTGGGGTCAAAAGAAATTTGTCTATCCAAAATAAAGAGACTGCCCTTTGAAAAATTAGGGTGGAAATTGGTACACAAAATGGCACTTGATAGCCAAGCTGGCACAGAAAGTTTTGCATACAGTATACATTAAGGGCATACTTTACACACACTGCATGTACATTGCAAATGAAAAATTCTAAAGAAACCAATGAAGTTTCTAATGCGTCCTTTCTAAGCCTTATATGCCATACAGTACAGGATTCTTCAGAAAGAGAGAAATAATGGAAGAAATTATACTAAATTCCCCATTTCACCAGAACGAGTGATTTCACATCAGAGCCGCCCGTCATTGATGGTGATGCATTCCCCTCTCTCAATAGATCTCAGAATGATTCTAACTCTCATTTCATTCTCATATTACATCACAATAAAGCATGGCAGGGCTTAAGGCCAAACATTACTTACCAACTAATGCACCAGCCCCCGACCGGCCCAGACGCCTTATCACAATGCCCTAATGCAGTCTGTTGGTCCATAATACAGCCGTTATTTGCAGGCAGCGCTCCTTAGATTGGGAAATAGGCTGAGGAATGGGTTTTAGCTGTGGCCTTACACACACATGCACACACACACACAAGTTCCATCTGCACGCCGTGTTCCATAGAGGAATCTAATGAATATTTCCCTTTGAGCGAGAGCAGTGGGCAAAACAAACAGCAGGCTGGTTCTCTGGGAGAGGGATGAGAAGAGAAGGAGAAGCATGAGTAACACTGTTTGAGTGAGGACCACATTTTGGGCGACCAGCTCATCCTCTCATCGCCTCCATCCCACTTCAATTCCCATATCGTTTCTGTCCAACATGACAACAACTCATGGCAACAGGCACCCTAGAGGGCTGTAGACGAAGGACTGTGACACCACTCCCAAATCCCCCAAACATGCATATCCCTGCTTCCGCTGACTACCCACTCCACTACTCCTCCGCCCCCCCCTCCCCTCCAGGGTGGCTGGCGAGTACATCAGGCCTCCCTGTGGACATGCCTGGTTGATCAGATCAGATCAAAGGGCTCAGACGGGGGAGATTACCCAGGGAGGGAGCACTCCAGCCTGGGTTCTCGCCGGGCACAGATGGCAGTGGCACACAGTGAGGCTGGAGGCCTGGGGCAGAGCATGGCTGGGAGGGAGGGAGAAAGGATGGCAGAGCTGGGGAATCAGAGGGATGGGTCAGGCCTTGGTGGTGCTGGAGGCGTACAGAAGGCAAACCTTCTTCTTTATCAGAAGCCTTCAACATGGATGAAGCAAAAGAGAGAAAGAGAGAGAGAGCGGGCAGAGAGAGGGGGGGGGGGGGGGGGGTGTTTTGAAGAGGAGAGCCAAGCAATCTTTCCTGTCCTTTGAAGCCTGTCTTGTAGTGTCTCTCCAGGGACAGACAGAAAGATTGGGTCTCTGCTGCTGGAATGTGTCAGTATTCTGAGGCTGAATTTGAAGACTGTTTAAAGCCTTTGGACAAGGTGGGCAATGCTACCAGCACTCACGGTCTCACGCCAAGGGTTAAGGTTTGGAATTGGCTTATAACAAAAATATCACAAACAACTTTCTATTGCTGGATTTGAAAATGCAACTTTTGGAATCAGAGGCAGTTGCTTACACTCATCTGCCATCCCCATCCACAATGCCCTAGCAAAACTGAAACCTACTTGAAGGTAACATCGCTCAATGTTGCCCCTAGTGGACAGTTTCCATGTCATCTCCGACTTGTATCACGGGTGACCTAGCTGGGGCAATGTGTGGTTTTATAAAGTTAGAACGTTTACAATTGGACACAACAACAACATGTGTGGCTTCTTGCTACTAAGACAGACTAAGGCAGGTAGCCTAGCGGTTAGGGTGTTGGCCATCAACCGAAAGGTTGCTGGTTTGAATACCCAAGCCAATAATGTGAAAAACCTGTTGATGTGTCCTTGAGCAAAGCACTTAACCCTAACTTGCTCCAGGGGCTGACCCTGTAGGTAGGCCTTCATTGCAAATAAGAATTTGTTCTAAACTGACTTGCCTAGTTAAATAAAGGTTAAATTAAAAATAAAACAAAGCATGATCCCTTCTCTTTCACAGACACACACTTTTGATCAAACCAGACAGGTAACGACAGGTGGAAGCGCAGCAGCCAATCAGATCATGGCCCCGATGAGTGACTTTGCTGAGCTGCTGCTGATTGCGCACAAACACACTGTTTGACTTGTCTGGCCTTATTAGATTTACATGTAAAGCTGCTATGAATGTCAACTCTTTTGGCATGAGTGTAGCATAGAATACAGTCTCTGTGCCAAGGGTGCCCACTTTTCATCATACCATAATCTCTCTGAGGTCTCCAGTGAGATGCCTCTGTTGTGGCATTGCACTGCAGGTCTGATGCAGGTCTGATGCAGGTTTGATTCTGCGGTCCCCCAGAGCAGAAGTAATGTGCTATGGATCAATAGCAGCAGCAGAGAGACCCAGCAGACCCAGCAGACCCAGTCTACCCAGCAGACCCAGCAAACCCAGTCTATCCAGTCAACCCAGTAGACCCAGCAGACCCAGTCTACACAGCAGACCCAGTAGACCCAGTCTACACAGCAGACCCAGCAGACCAAGTCTACCCAGCAGACCTAGTCTACCCATTAGACCCAGTCTACCCAGCAGACCCAGCAGACACAGTCTACCCAGCAGACCTAGTCTACCCAGCAGACCCAGTCTACACAGCAGACCCAGTATACGCAGGAGACCCAGTCTACCCAGCAGACCCAGTCTATCCAGCAGACTCTGTCTACCTAGCAGGCCCAGTCTACACAGCAGCAGCAGCAGTCATGCTACCCCCCCCCCCCCCCCCCCCCCCCCCCCCCCCATCCCCCCCCCCCCGGCTCTCACCACAGTGGCATTTTGTTAAGAAATCTCTGTGAACCACCTGCGTGTAATGCATTGTGAATGTATTTTCAGTGGTTTATATTGCGCCATAATGCATTACTCATACCCGCTCATAATCCTCTATAAAACTACAAAAGCTATACGGTAAATGTCTATAGATGCATTAATAATGGATTACACAGGTGGCTCATAACGTGTTCACCACAGTTTCCATAATGTGGGGTACTAAGCCTGCAGTGGGTCCTCCAGTGGAGGGCTAATCCCACATGCTTTAAGATGGCGGAGAACTCTAAAACCGAGGCCAAACGCATAATTCTCTGATAACCGTCAAGCTGTCCTTTAAGAGAAACTCTCTGTCTCTGTCTCTGTCCCTCCCTCCCTCCCTCCCTCCCTCCCTCCCTCCCTCCCTCCCTCCCTCCCTCCCTCCCTCCCTCCCTCTCATTAAACAGGTAGCTAGTAAATTGTTGTTAGATTGTCATGAAGGTGTATCAACTGTAAAACACATATAGCACATTTTTGTTAAAACTTGTTGCGACAAATAGTGACATTTTCATCCGTCAAATACTTTTGGTTGAATTTTTCCTCTTAAATCCCCCCATCCATTATTTTTTTCATCCTTCACTTTCTGTTCCAAAACGTATCTCTCAGATTCTCCAAGCTGTGGCATGACAAAGTAGTGGTATCTGTTGCTGCCGCACGCCTTCTATACTGCATGTCAGAGACGATTGTTTTGCGAGGACATCGCAAACAGATTGACAGATGCTGGTGAGCGTGGCAGACTCCTTGTCGACGCTGAGAGGGAACGGCGTTCCTCCACTCGGCTCTGCATCATCAGGCAGCAGATTGATTTCTGGGTCCATCTTGTTGCCCCTCCCTTTGTTTTTCAAAGCTCAATTTAGAGGGCATATGATGTATTGATGTGCGCGCCACGAATTACCCCGCTAAAAGATGCAAGTGCACAAAACATCTCTTTGGGATGGATAGGTTCTGTCCTTTCATTTGTGACGGTGAATTGTTGCTGTTCAGGGAGGGAGGTGGGTGATGTGAGAGGGAGGGAGGGAGGGAGGGAGGGAGGGAGGGAGGGAGGGAGGGAGGTGATGTGAGAGAGAGAGAGAGAGAGAGAGAGGGAGGTGGGTGATGGGAGAGAGATGGAGGGAGGTGGGTGATGGGAGAGGGAGGGAGGGAGGTGGGTGATGGGAGAGGGAGGGAGGGAGGTGGGTGATGGGAGAGGGAGGGAGTTGGGTGATGGGAGAGGGAGGGATGTGGGTGATGGGAGAGAGATGGAGGGAGGTGGGTGATGGGAGAGAGATGGAGGGAGGTGGGTGATGGGAGAGGGAGGGAGGTGGGTGATGGGAGAGGGAGGGAGGTGGGTGATGGGAGAGGGAGGGAGGTGGGTGATGGGAGAGGGAGGGAGGTGGGTGATGGGAGAGGGAGGGAGGTGGGTGATGGGAGAGGGAGGGAGGTGGGTGATGGGAGAGGGAGGGAGGTGGGTAATGGGAGAGGGGGGGAGGAGGGTATAGCGTAAATATGTTACAGTAGTCTGTACTGGGGTATAGACAGTGTAAATATATTACAGTAGTCTGTACTGGGTTATAGATATTGTAAATATGTTACAGTAGTCTGTACTGGGTTAAAGATAGTGTAAATACCCCACTCTACACCAAATCACACAATACCACACCACACAGCACAACACCAAACCACCATACACAACACAACACCACACTAGACTACACAACACCACACAACACTACACTACACAACACCACACAACACAACACCACACTACACAACACCACACCACACCACACCACACCACACAACACAGTATATTCCCTCTCTCTCTCATTCCATCTTCCTTCCCTTCATAAAGCAGGGTCTGTAGGTAATTATCCCGACAGACTGTTCGCAGCCTTACTGCTCCACATATAATTAAGAAACTTGGTTAATTAAAAAAGCGTCAATAAGGCTGTAATGGGCGGGGAAAATTAGTTATTTGTCTCTGAGGGAACCAATAACGATCATATGAAATACTTATGCGTGGATGGCCAGAGTAAACAGTCAGTTCCTTCTGTTGCTGGAACACCAGATGCACCGTACTGTATATCAACTGTATATCCCAGAACCCATTTGGTGTCAGTGGAAAAATGTGTATAATAGCAGGAAATGTGCTTCAACACGGCAACATTTTCTAACAGCCTCATGACAAAATGTGTTGGAAGGTGCCCCAAATGCTGTAGTCCGGCCCTGCAGAGCAGCCATTGATGTTAGGCCATGTGAATAGCTGTGGCTGTGTTGTTGCCTGAGATAGAGGCCTGTGCATCATTCACCATAACCACATGTATAATGGATCTCTAAAGCGTATAGATAGATAAACAGGCAGAACATTCATCCTTATGAGGATAGAGTGAGGTGAAGGCTACTTCTCTTGCAGGGTAGTGATTGGGGACAGAGGGAAGAGCGCTCCCTACTGGCCCTCCAACACCACAGCATCTGGTCTCCCATCCAGGGAGCAATCAGGACCAACCCTGCTTGGCTTTAGAGGGACAGCAGCAGAGGTATGGAGGGGGGTGCTGTAGGTCTACGGCTGCTGGCATATGTAATATATTATATAAAAATACTGTTCCCTGCATTTGCCTGGCATGTGAATGCATGTAAATACCTTCATGAATTCTAATAGCACGTTTACAATACAAAGCAGTGAGCACAAGTATCAGAAGCTGCTTAAACACAGCACATTCACCACATAACAAATTGAGATTTTGGGCTGTAAATTCACACACAAGGCCGAGAAATCTGCAACGCTATTACTATGCAGATGGAGTGGGAGAGGAGGAGAGGTGGATGGAGGGTAGGGAGTAAGATGAAGGAGAAGGAGGGTGAAGTCAATGATGAGTGTTTCTGCAGTCCTGTTCCATTAGCACTCGGCCGAGACCGGCCGTGATTGGTGGGCTTGGCACCTCAGAGTTGGATTGTTGATTGTTGTTGTGCTCCTGTGAGGTAATAATCAGGGCCGTCTAACAGTACAGTAGTACATGGAAGGTTGTGTTGATGTTTTGGTTATGGAAGATTGAAGGGAGAATCCTCAGGGTAGGGGAATGGGGTTGGGGAATTTGGAAATGGGTCCCCATTCTATCTATGATGGTGTGTGTAACCTGGACTCAGGGCACTTAGTAAATGAAAATCTGGGACACTCAAATGAGTATGATATGTTACGTATGTTTGGTATGTATTCATTTGTGGATGTCCTTCATCCATTTTGTATGATATGTTACAGATTACAATTTGCAATAGGTATGACATGTTAGGAATTTCAATTTGTTGTGGCAAACGTTAGCTAGGTGGCTAATGCTAATGTTAGCTAAGTTACCTAGGTGGCTAACATTAGCTAGGCGTTAAGGTTAGGGTTAGGAGTTAGGTTAAAGGGTTAAGATTAGAGGAAGGGTTAGCTAACATGCAAAGTAGCTAAAAGTTAGTAAGTAGTAATTGCTAATTCTATCACGCAACCTTTAGGTTGCTAGACATTCACGTTATATGCCTACCCATCCACCCCCCGCCAAGCACCTTCCTTTCATTTTTGCCTTAAGTAACCTTCTGTCTTATGTAACAATTCCAAACGTATCATACTAGTTTGTGTGTCCTGAATTTTAGTTTACTGTGTGTGTGTGTGTGTGTGTGTGTGTGTGTGTGTGTGTGTGTGTGGGAGAGAGGTCAGAGTTCAGTATAACCACACTTCATATCCCTGACCTTGAGCCACCCATCGTATACCAAAAGGGCACTAACTAGCAGACATGACAAAGTGGACCTGAACGCCCCATTTTTTTTTTTACCTCAGGCCTGGAAGTTTTCCCCGGTAATTTGATTGAACTTCTTTTATAACCAATCGAGGTAAGCGTGGTTTTACAAATGAAGATTGCATTTCCACATGAAAGGAAAATGTCAAAATGCCTCGGATAAAAGTGCAGCGTCAAATAATTCACGTTGGATAAAAGAAGCAGATGAGTGAGCACAGTCAAACAGTACCTCGTTTAGTTTTTATACAAAGGTGATGGAACTGCTTTGACTATGACCGTGTATGTAGTAAAAGAATAGCACACAGAGTCGACAGCTGCTGTATTGGATTCCACCGGAGAAGCTGAATCACAGCGGGGAGGAAAGAGCTTCAAGATACATTTTATAGATAATTTATCTACATACGTTGAGTTATTCAGAGAGGATGCAGAGACGGCAGGCTGTAAAACCTTTCAATCAATGTTGCCCTCAAATGTATCAAGTCGGAGGAAGATTGAGACTTTAGTACGTTTACTTCTTTTCAGAGTTACTTTCAGGAACATGGCAATAGAGCCTGCTGTACACATTCCTCACATTGATGTACTTACACCAGAATAACTATGAGTGAACTAGGAATTAATATGGTATATCTCTTTGTGTTTCGTGTTATGACAGTCCAAAACATTTTTCCTCTTCCTGTCCCTCGTTTCCTGTTCATGGTAATGTAGAAATAGAATAATAGACTACTCATACAAAAATATATTTTATGACAAAGGTAACAAGACAGTATCCATGAATCATTTGGCTGTTCCCTCCAGTCTTAGGGTTCTTCGTTAGATCGGGACGTGAGCACTTGGACAAAGGGACATAAAAAATAAACGACCATCGTACGAAAGATAATTCTTTACCTTCATGGTAGTAGAAAAGGCAAAATAAAAGATAACTACAAATAAATTATCAACGCATGCTGTCCTTAGTGCACAGATCCTTCTAAAGTCAATGGATGGATCCTTATTTGTTATCAGACCAACCTCTGCATATTCTGAAGGGCCTTTGTCAGTGTATGGATGAGGCTGTGCCTGGTGAGGCTGGGTTTGTGATTGCTGTTTTAATTTCCCCAGTGAAAGGAGTGGGAGCCCATCTTCCCAACCGTGGTGTGCGTTGGACAGCCCCTCCAAAGTGTGGCAGAGAAAAATGGCCTTATTAGCCCAGTTCATTAAAATCATTAATAGTCATGAAATGAGAAGCACCAGAGTCCAAAAGGTTTAATGCTCCATCCATATTAATTAGACAGCAGCAAAACTGAGGTGAGAGAAGCCTAAGCTCCTACCGTTAGTGTAGCGTGCTCATCCCACACACACAAAAATATACAGGCACCTATGCACACACACACACACGCGCGCGTGCGAACACGTTAGCAACCTGCTCGTTATAGAGTACCCCCCCCCCCCCCCCCCCCACGCTCCCGATTCAAATTCTGTTTAATTAAAATGTATCACATTAAGAAAATGATGTGGTTAATTAAGTGGACTCTGGCGGAGCCCCTTCCTCTACATCTGACGGCTACATTGTAAAACACTTCCCATCGGGGGAGGGGGGGGAGGGCGCAGCCTATACATGTAATACTACAGCCCCCTCTGTTCCTACATACAACACACCACCACTGTCTCTCTTTACCTCTGTGGAATCAAGCTATAAGACATTTTCTCAGTTCAGCTAAAGTTCTCCCTCTTTTGCAACCTCTCTCTTCCTCCTACTCCATCATTTTAATGTACATTTTATTATTTATTCCTCCATCTCGTCCTTCCTCTTTTCTTAGTTTCCTTCTTTTTTTCTTCCTCTCTCTCTCTCTCTCCTCTCTCTCTATCTCCTCTCTTCTCTCTCTCTCTCTCTCTCCTCTCTCTCTCCTCTCTCTCTCTCTCTCTCTCTCTCTCCCCTCTCTCTCCCCTCTCTCTCTCTCCTATCTTCTCTCTCTCTCTCTCTCCTCTCTCTGCTAGCAGTAGAGAGAGAGGAGAGTTATGGTGTGTGGCTGGGTAGCTGACAGGGGTACAGCAGCAGGGTAGATAAGGCTGTGACCTCTCTGGCTGACGAGGATGAGATGAATACATTAGTCCCCTGGTGATGGAGGGAGGTCGGGTTACTGGGGTGAATGAACTGCCAACGCAAGGGCTCACAACTAAATATGCTGCATCTGTAACAAGAGACACAGACAGGGCTATAGATAAGGTGAGGAGGGGGAGGTGGGGGAGGAGAAGGAGATGCAAGGGAGATCGGGGAATGAGGGGGTGATAGGGTGAGATGGGTGAAGATGGAGGAAGGAGAGATGGAGATAGGGAAAGGAGAGAGGGAGATAGGGAAAGGAGAGAGGGAGATAGGGAAAGGAGAGAGGGAGATAGGGGAAGGAGAGAGGGAGATAGGGGAAGGAGGGGGGGGGGGGATGGGGGAAGGAGAGGGAGATAGGGGAAGGAGAGAGGGAGATAGGGGCTTGATACTGGATGATGGTAGAAGGGACCATTCCATCAGCCATAAGCCATTTCTTGTACTTTTTATCTGTATTTGTATCAGTCTACCTTCCTGACAGGCTGACCCAAGAGTACATGTGTTCCCCGGGCGCCGAAGGCGTGGATGTCGATTAAGGCAGCCCCTGTACCTCTGATTTAGAGGGGTTGGGTTAAATAAGGAAGACACATTTCAGTTGAATGCATTCAGTTGTACAACTGACGAGTATCCCACTTTTATTTTGTATGTGTCTAATCTGTATCAGCCTACCTTTCTGACAGGCTGACTCCAGAGTACATGTGTTTATGTGTATTTTCTTACCTATGTTTATGTGTGGGCACATTTGTTTAGGAAAATGCTTTATTTTATGTCTTTGTGTTTGAGAATGTGTCTCTGTGTGTTTGTGTATGTGTTTGTGTGTGTGTGTGTGTGCGCACGTGCGTACGCAAGTGTGTACGCTCGTGCATACTTGCGTGTGTGTGCCCGCCAAGGGCATCATTTATCTAGTGGCCTAGAGACAAAAACAACCTGCTGCCAGTATTAATGGATCCTCCTGCAGCACCTGTGTGGATTGGGGTCAGGGGTCAGCAGTCACAGACTGAGTAAATGGAGGTTGTGTAGCACTAGACAAATGGCTAAGAGCTTTAGAACAATGCCAAGGCCATGGCCAACCATGTGAGTGTGTGTTGGGGGGTGGGGGAGGGGTCTCTGTGTGTGTCTGTGTGTGTGCGTGCATGTGCGTGTGTGTGTGTGTGTGTGTCTCATTGCTTTTACTGCTCCATGTCTCCCAGCCTAATCCACTATAACAAGATTAGCTAGTTTCTTGTTTATTATACAGGACTCTGACCTCTTCTATCCATTTAAATTAATCCTGTCTAAATTAACTTTATTGCATCGGATTCTATTACAGTATGTGTTTTATTGCTAACCTCGACAGAAATAAGTCCTTTTGACTTAATAACAGGATTGTAGTGTGAGAGATGCTCATCTGAAAAAGAGCCATAGGCTCTCTCTACAGGCTTATACAGGAGCATTCAATTATGTCTGGAAAGGAGAACAAGGAATGGAAAATAAACCAAACCTGCCTTAGTGATGTCTTTGATTGCTTACTACTGGTCACACACAAACACCTCTCATTGTGAGGGGAATCTACCTAGCTACTGTAGAATCTACTTAGTTACTGTAGAGTCTACCTAGTTACTGTAGAATATCCTTAGTTAATGTAGAATCTACCTGTGAGGGGAATCTACCTAGTTACTGTAGAATCTACTTAGTTACTGTAGAATCTACCTGTGAGGGGAATCTACCTAGTTACTGTAGAATCTACCTGTGAGGGGAATCTACCTAGTTACTGTAGAATCTACTTAGTTACTGTAGAATCTACCTGTGAGGGGAATCTACCTAGTTACTGTAGAATCTACCTGTGAGGTAATATACCTAGTTGCTGTAGAATCTAACTGTGAGGTGAATCTACCTAGTTACTGTAGAAGTATGTTTTTTATATGATCCAAAACCATTTTGTGATTTTCTTTGACCACAGGAAAAATAGCTATAGTGTAATTACAATGCACATTTATCTACAAGTGTTTAAATCCCGGCCTTTTAAAGGAGGGGTTTAAATCCCAGCCTTTAAAAGGAGGGGTTTAAATCCTGGCCTTTTAAAGGAGGGGTTGGAGGGATACATATCAAAGTAGCATTAAACACATTGATCCAACATGGTTTAAACACTGCCTAGCATCATCATAAAACATCCTCCAATTTCCCTGCACAATCAGAGAGGAAATATAATTAATTTACATAATGCATCGTCTTCACTGTGCTAATTCAGTGCGGGCAGTGCGCAAGGGATATGTACAGTGGGGAGAACAAGTATTTGATACACTGCCGATTTTGCAGGTTTTCCCACTTACAAAGCGTGTAGAAGTCTGTAATTTTTATCATAGGTACTCTTCAACTGTGAGTGACGGAATCTAAAACAAAAATCCAGAAAATCACATTGTATGATTTTTAAGTAATTAATTTATTTATCCGTCTCGCACAGTTGAAGTGTACCTATGATAAAAATTACAGACCTCTACATGCTTTGTAAGTGGGAAAACCTGCAAAATCGGCAGTGTATCAAATACTTGTTCTCCCCACTGTATGTATATGTCTGTGTGTGTGTCTATCTGCGTGTGTGTGTGTGTGTGTGTGTGTGTGTGTGTGTGTGTGTGTGTGTGTGTGTGTGTGTGTGTGTGTGTGTGTGTGTGTGTGTGTGTGTGTGTGTGTGTGTGTGTGTGTGTGTGTGTGTGTGTGTGTGTGTGCGTGTGTGTTTGTGTGTGTCTCTTAGCATGTGTGTATGTGCATGCTGTATAAACTAATGGGGGCGAGTGGGGTTTTCAAAAGCCCTCCAAAAAGCTCTCCATACCTGTTGGAGTGTGTGAGAGTGAGCGCTTGATGCAAGGCCAGACACACACACGGCACACTTCAACCAGAGATAGAGGCTGAGAGAGGAGCTCGACTACAGCTCTTTACCGGCAGACGGGAACACATCACAGGAGAAGTTAAGTCACCAACACAGGACAATGGAGAATGAACAGAAGTCCTGTAGAAAGTAAGGAGTATAATAGTAGCTAAAAGTCATCGCTATTTCACTGTAAATAATTCTAAGTAGTCATACAGTATAGCGATGTGGAAATAAACAGATGCTAAGGGCCAAAGTTTACAAATAAGCCAGTGAATTGTCATGTTAATGTATGTATTTTCACCATTGATTTCATTGTTGAGGACACAATGTCCAGGACACAAACTTCTGTTTGTGCGAGAGAACATGGGCAGCAACAGCAGAGGTGATTGGGCCACGCTGTCCAGTGACCTCTCTGCATAGCTTCATACAGTGATTCTGATTGGATGAACTCACCTATGTCAAGGCCTCATACAGGTCCCAATGGTCACCCTGTTCTATGTGACCTGTCTGGACAGGACACATACACACACACGCGCACACAACACACACACACACACACACACAAGCTAGAGTAGGTGATTTTCATTGCCAATTATCTGAAGCGTTTGGTCGCCACATAACCTAAATGACAACCCTGTCGTCGTTTATTACCGCGTGACATAAAGAAAAGGGATTCATGCTGTGTCCCTGTTCATTACATGACAGCGATGACAGATGTGGAGCACAATCTGCCTCAGTAGGAGAGACATGTCTGTGCCTCATACCTGTTTCTGATGGCTTCCTCTGATGATCTAACTCCTGATGTTTCCAGGAGAGAGACGGCAAGAGAAACAGCTGCGCATTGTATTTTTTTTTTATCATGTTTGTATGTGTCATTTAGAACATATGTCGCTGTACAAGAAGAGCAACACACAGAAAGATTTGCGCTACGACCGTCGAATAGGAAGCTACAGACCCATTGAGATATGGGAGCTATTGCACATGAATGGTTATTGCTCCCCCTGCTGTTCATGTAAAAATCACATTATCAATAGAGAACAGAACGATCGAAGTAAGGAAAATATAAATGTGAATCGATTAGTTACTTAGAACTGTTGTGACTAGGCTAATATGGAAATGTGGTAGTGATATATATATATAGTAGTATAGTAATGGCTCTGTCTATCTGGGAAATGAGTGGCTAACGTTGCTGGTGCTAGATTACTTCCCACACAGCATCATCATGTTGGTGCATGTTGAGATGTTTAGGATTCTTTCATCTTGATAAAATCCTCATCCCCACCACCCCATCAAAACATATATTTGTAGGAGAACTTATGACTTTTAACTAATATGTCTATTTGTATTTTATATTGATTTTTCTTTACCATGCTTTTATGATCTTAACTGTAGCACTTTGAGATTTGATCCAAATGTAAAGTGCATTACAAATAAAATATATTATTATTATTATCTATCCCAACAAGCTTCCCAAGCAAGGAGAAAGTGGGGGCAAACAATTTATGCTTGATCCGAAAATGTGGTCTGGGGGCCGAATGAATGGAAGAGGCCAAATTGAGCTCTGTATCGCATCGATGTGCGCCTCTCGGATTTTTTAACAACGCGTAGGGCTCCGTATAGCTCCGCATTGACATGACGGGTTGACCGTAGGTGGGGGCGGGAGGTCCTATATAAACGCAAACTCGCTTCCTTGACAACTTCCTTCACAACAGCGCTGCGCTGCTTGGCGAAGCGTAAACATTATTAATTCCCTGACTGCTGCGGAGGCCATATCACTGTAAATGCTGCACGGCCAATGCAGACGTCGAATTGACCATGCAGCCTTTCAACCCACCAGTTCAGTGGCCTTGTGGTTAGTGTCTGCCCTGAGGTTGGGGTTTGATCCGCTGTCTAGCCAAAGACTAAAAATGGTTCCTGATGCCTCTTTGCTTGGGAGTCATCATTAAGGAGATGGAATGGTGGTGAGGCCCTGCCATAGACTAGCATCCTGATTATGTAGCCTCACCCTACAGAATCATTCTGGCTCAGACAAGGCTTATGTACTTACCCTAACCTATGCTTCCCCTGGAATACTTCTCAGACTTAGAGTACAACTTTATCAAAAGCTAGAAATTATGTTAGATGTATTTCCAGACAACTCTGTAAAGAGAGGCCTTCAGGTGGTGTCTGCCATCTCTGTCTTCATGGGAGGCCTGAGAATGAGAGAGTGGAAGTATGAATGTTTATGTGTTCATACTATATTATACTGGCCAGTATTATAATCCATATTTATATGGATACTTTACACCCTGATCCGCTATTCTTCAGTAGTTGTATGAAAGAGAGTATGATGTCATGTTGTTATTCTTCAGTAGTTGTATGAATGAGAGTATGATGTCATGTTGTTATTCTTCAGTAGTTGTATGAATGAGAGTATGATGTCATGTTGTTATTCTTCAGTAGTTGTATGAATGAGAGTATGATGTCATTTTGTTCTCACTTTGTTCCTTCTCTCTCCTCCCTCTAGTTCTGCAGCTGATGAACTGCACCTGTGACAGAGGGAAAGCATTTATTTGGGTGCTATGGGGTCGGGCTTCAATTCTCCTGGGTTCTGGGCCTGGGGGAACAATGAGATATGTTGTCTCTGTGAGGAACCCTTCTGTATTGCCACCCATAACATGAGTTGTTTGTTGTTTTCAGCCTGAGGGCTCCCGAGTGGTGCAGTGGTCTAAGGCACTGCATCTCAGTTCTAGAGGCATCACTGCAGACCCTGGTTCGATCCTGGGCTGTATCACAACTGGTGTGATCGGGAGTCCCATAAGGCAGCGCACGATTGGCCCAGTGTCATCCGGGTTAGGGGAGACCGCGATAGGCTGTCATTGTAAAAAATAATTTGTTCTTAACTGACTTGCCTAGTTAAATAAAGGTTTATAAAATAAAGAAGCTATATTAAATCTCCCTTTACTTTAGCTATAATACAACGTGGTCCTGAGTTTCATTCAATATGGTCCAAGCAACGGGCTGTCAGTGACATTTGGTGGCAGCGGCGTAGAGGATTCTAGTGCACTTAACAGAAAGCGCACGGACCCCGTTTACCATTCAAAACACCTGTAGCCTTCTTTTGAGGAGAATGTCAGTGAATTAGGTGTAGCCTAGCACAACATGTACCGTGCTTAGCCTATGGCTGTAGCAGAATGCTAATCTCTTGCCCGGCGTGGTCTGTGCTTGTTTTGTGATAATAACCCGTGAAGTGAATAAGTGAATTAGCGGCTAATTGCTACGCATGTTTGTTCAGGGTCGCACCGAGCGATCTTCACCTGCCAAGGCGGCGGCGCGCCCACACAAATCTAATTAGCGCTGGGCAGTCCTCTGGGGCTGGCATGAAATGGACCATTAGGAGGTTCTAACACACACACACACACACACACACACACACACACACACACGGCAAGTATGTGTCTCTAATTGGTACTATACACATGAGAGAAGGAATGGCCAGTACTGTCCCCCTACCGTCCTCTATATCACTCTCTCTCAAGCTTAGACTGTTCCACCTCACATTAGAATTAAGTATTCAACTAAAACTACCAGCTCTAGCGTTCACAATGTGTCACACTTATTTTGTACGTGCTGTACAGTGTACAGTATTATGTGAAAGGTTCCCCTATGACAATGAAACAGTATTTATAATAAATATGTTGTACAATGGTAAGTCTGAGTATGAGGATAACTTCTTAGAAAAAGGTACCCATCTAACTTAAGTCAGAATGCCAGAAAGGTTGTACTTTTTTACTGACACTTTCCAGAATTATATCGTTCATTCACCGGAAATGGAGGATGTATGCATCAGCAACTCTAATTTCAGGCTTGGCTTTACCTGGCCTGTTCATTTGGGTTAATATCTGACTGGCTGCTCATCGTTCACTGAAGGCAGGTAAAGGCATGATAAAACACTGATGCAGTTATTAACGGCCAATGAACTGCAGCCCATGTGATTAGTTTGAGATCAGACATATTCCAGCGTGTCATTTAATGATGTCTACTGTCATTTCCAGTAATGAAATAGGAAGTGTGACATGGCCACTAGATGGAGACAGACCACTGTCGATCTGCTTGTGCTGTCTCTGCTCTCCCCCACACTCTTCCCCCCGAATCTCAATCCCTCCTTTTCTCGCTCTTATTACTCACATATATACACACACACACACACACACACACCTCATCATGTAAACCTTTTAGCGTCTGTGTAGGTGTGTCAGGTGGGTGTGGCTGGTCCATCAGCTCAGGCACTTAAGTGTGGTGGCGGCGGGAGCAGAGGGAATTATGGGATGGTAGTCGACGGCTGTAGACAACAAACCCTGCTGGGATGATTATAGAGGACTGATACGCTCAAAAACAGCAAGGAGAGAGTGAGAAAGACGTTGAGTTGCAACAATTCTTTATTGCACCATTAGGGATTGTCACAGACAGAGCCTCAGTGGAACAGTACAATATATACCAAAACAAACTGAGGAGAAAGACTGTTGTGAGTTGGAAAGATTAAAAAAATCACAGGTTTATAGTTCAGTATTGTTCCAAAGTGCTTTATTTGCACAACAAGTACACATGTGTTGCAAAGACAATCTCTTAGAATTACATATTAACCTACAAAAATATAAAATGTTCAACAATACAACAGTTTAGTCAAGAAACCTGATGCCTGCATAGGAAATACATAGACAACAGCGACATCCAGTGGACTAAATAGGATATTCAAGTCAATTTATGTCCACATTCACATGACCAAATAAACCTGCTTAGATAGATAGGTCCCTCTTTTTGAATGTCCAGTATTTTAAAGCAATCAATGTGCAGTTTCAGAAGAAGGAGGAGAAGTTGACTCAATATGCAGGTTTTGTACCGGTGTAGTATGAATACAGAGACTGCAAGCACATGTCACATATGTCACCCTCCCTGTCAAACACAAGGCCAATAGAAGAGAAGCAACACAGACAGCCACAGACATCTCAGAGACAACAGCGCTCCATGTTCACACCTCTGTCTCTGTTGTGATTAATACCAGGCAGGACCAGTGGTGCCCAGGCCTTAAGATACCCTCCTCCCTCCACCCCTGTCTCTATGGGTGCTGATGGTGCAGAGGTATGAGACCAGACAGATATGCACTCTGACAGGGATGAAGACACATACACACACATACACACAGACACACAGACACACACACCCTGTGGCACTAACGCCGGACCTGCCACTCGGACGCTCAGCGAATCAGACGGACAAATCTCCAACAGACGGCTTCTGACAAAGAGATTAACGCCCTGACAGGAGAATTGTGAGCACACACACACACACACACACACACACACACACACACACACACACACACACACACACACACACACACACACACACACACACACACACACACACACACACACACACACACACACACACACACACACACACACACACACACACACACACACACACAGATAATAAATTGGTACAGAATCATCTGGTGAATCTCTATTGCATTGACAGCATAATGAAGACTGATCCTTTACAATATGAGGTGTGGATTGAACCCATAAGACATGATGCATATATGAGCTGTTGTACCTGTTACTGGGGTCTAATAGCTGAGTACACTAGAGGGAACTCACCTCCAACCTCCAAAACGTTTGCTGATGGAGGATATTGGAGGCTTTCCAGACCAGAAAGTCGATTAATGTTCTCTCTCTTACCCCTCCTTCCTCCCTCTATAAAAGCTTAATTTACCTCCTATGGAGAAGAGATAAAAAAAAAACAGCATTAGGGAGATGATGGCTGAGCAGGAGAAGACAAGGGGGAATCTCACAGTTGGATGAGCTGAGTAAGGCCCCCATGTCTGGCCATATGCAGTGTGAATGTGTGTTTGTGTGTGTGTGTAAATGTGTGTGTGTGAATGTGTGTGTGTGAATGTGTGTGTGTGTGTGTGTGTGTGTGTGTGTGAATGTGTGTGTGTGTGTGAATGTGTGTGTGTCTCTTCCTCATCAGCATCTCTGAGACGGAAGAGTAGCTCAAATCCTGAGTACAATAATGGAAGAAGAGAATAGAGGAACTGAGCAGGAGGAGGAGAGGAGGGTTTGTTAGGGGGGAGGAACTGAGATAGGATGAGGAGGAGGAGAGGAGGGTTTGTTAGGGGGGAGGAACTGATATAGGAGGAAGAGGAGGAGAGGAGGGTTTGTTAAGGGGGAGAAACTGAGATAGGAGGAGGAGGAGAGGAGGGTTTGATAGGGGGGAGGAACTGAGATAGGAGGAGGAGGAGGAGGAGGAGGAAGAGGAGGAGGAGGAGGAGGAGGAGGAGGAGAGGAGGGTTTGTTAGGGGGGAGGAACTGAGATAGGAGCAGGAGGAGGAGAGGAGGGTTTGTTAGGGGGGAGGAACTGAGATAGGAGGAAGAGGAGGAGAGGAGGGTTTGTTAGGGGGGAGGAACTGAGATAGGAAGAGGCGAGGTGAGGGGGGTTTGTTTGGGGGGAGGAACTGAGATAGATAGGAGGAGGCGAGGTGAGGTGAGGGGAGTTTGTTACGGGGGAGGAACTGAGATAGGAGGAGGAGAGGAGAGGGGGGTTTGTTAGGGGGAGGAACAGGGGAGGAGAGGTGAGGGGGTGTATAGGTACAGGGAAGCTGGGGCAGGTGAGGGATACTGCATGTTGGGATCAGACTGGTGGCAGATGAGGGATACTGTATGTTGGGATCAGACTGGGGGCAGGTGAGGGATACTGTATGTTGGGATCAGACTGGGGGCAGATGAGGGATATCATATGTTGGGATCAGACTGGGGGCAGGTGAGGGATACTGTATGTTGGGATCAGACTGGGGGCAGATGAGGGATATCGTATGTTGGGATCAGACTGGGGGCAGGTGAGGGATATCGTATGTTGGGATCAGACTGGGGGCAGGTGAGGGATATTTTATGTTGGGATCAGACTGGGGGCAGATGAGGGATATCGTATGTTGGGATCAGACTGGGGGCAGGTGAGGGATACTGTATGTTGGGATCAGACTGGTGGCAGGTGAGGGATACTGTATGTTGGGATCAGACTGGGGGCAGATGAGGGATATCGTATGTTGGGATCAGACTGGGGGCAGGTGAGGGATACTGTATGTTGGGATCAGACTGGGGGCAGATGTGGTATTGTATGTTGGGATCAGACATGCTCCAGCTGTAGAGGCCCCCGAGCCCCATTTACAATTCAACCCCCGTCCCCCTGAGTGTGTGTGCCACTCGGGCTACCAGCAGGTCAGTGTGTGTGTGTGCAGGCGTGTAAAATGCCAATGAGCATAGCTTTGCTTCACTGGACTATGCTATCAAGAGCACCACTCAGTGTGAGAGAGTGCAACAAACGCACACACACACACACACACACACACACACACACACACACACACACACACACACACACACACACACACACACACACACACACACACACACACACACACACACACACACACACACACACACACACACACGTGGGAAGTATGGTTCAGCATGCATATGCCAGTTACAGTTTTTTACAATCACTTTGTTACTATTTTCAGAACCTTGATGTCATTTTTCACAACTCTAGACACAAAACTCACAACCAATGATCAAAATGCACATTTTTCAAAACTCTTTTTCTCAATTGCTTGGATACAATCCACATAAAACTTAGTTCATTTGTTCATTCAACAAAAATCACCTGTTCAATATGACACAACTTAACATCAAAGTACTACTATTTCAAAAGGCAATTCACACATTACATTTCAAATGAGTGTCTATTCATTTCCTTACAATGATCTAACTATCAATTGATACAACTGCTCAAAATGATAAGTAACTGTTGCATTACTCTTAATGCATAGTTGTATGGAAACAGACAAACAATCGTCCATGTTTACAGTAAATCATGAAAGTTTCAAGATAACGAGATTCATTGTCACCAATTAGCGTGGAGCATGAACCAATTAGACTACAATATCCATGGATGTAGCCTAATATTTTATCATAATGCTTCATCAGACACTGTGTCTATGGTCCCAAATACTGTACCACCTTTTCAGACTATTTACAGTATTGACAGTACTGCACTGTATAGATGCAGGCCCTTGTAATTGCTTGTCCAATTCTGCCAACTCGTTACTGATGATTGAGTGCACATTGTGGAATGAGTATATAAAGAGTTGATTGGGATCCAATTGCAAGAGCATAGTGATACGTAACATGGAGCCGGCAGGTGATCAAGGTCACAATGGAGGTCAAGCAGTGGTGGGAGGAAGACGTGTTGGTCAAAGGAATGGCAGGGGACAGGCACCCCTTTTGAGAGGTGTGGGGGAACGTGGTAGAGGGCAAGGCCACGGACCAAGACAGCGGCAGCAACAGCATAGAGTGTCCAATGAAATTCGGGCAATAGTTGTAGACCATGTCATAAATCATGGCATGACGATGACTGAGGCGGCTACAATGATACAACCAAACCTCAGAAGGTCAACGATGGCCTCAATAATCAGAACTTTCCGCAATGAGAACCTGTAAGTTATCAGCATGCACTAAACATTATGCTACTCTCAATTGTCAAATGACTGCATACCAATGTGTATCACAGAATAGGTGATGTGACCAAGTGTCTTCTTACTCTAATGTTCCCTGTAGAATTGTGACCAGGCCAAATAGTGGAGGCAGAGGCAAAATTCTAAAAGACCAACAAGAGCAGGCTGTGGTCGATTTGGTTCGGGCCAGAAATGATATTCGCCTTACAGAAATTCGCCAGCATATCTTGGACAATGAAGACATGTTCAACAATGTGGGATCCATAAGTTTGCCGACTATTGCACGCATACTGAAAAGGCACCAGGTATCTATAAAACAACTATACCGTGTGCCTTTCGAAAGAAATGCAGACAGAGTGAAGCAAATGAGGACTGAGTATGTTCAGGTAAGTTCAGTTTCAAGATGGCTGTTTTAAAAACATTCCCAAAAATTCTACATTGTACAGTAATCTCTAAATCTCTTTCCAAAATATATTTTTAGAGGGTGATGGAGCTGGATGCTGATGACGACCATCACAAATTCATATATTTGGATGAGGCAGTTTTTAATCTGGCCAAGACAAGGAGGAGAGGTCGGAATTTCATTGGCCAGCGGGCAACCATCCAAGTACCTGGACAACGTGGGGCCAACATTACCATGTGTGCGGCTATATCAGAAGATGGTGTGGTGGGATGCAGACCTCATATTGGACCATATAATGCAGCTCTCCTTGTCACCTTTCTTGATGAGCTCGATCAGGTTTGTAGAGCTGAAGGTGTGACCTATGTCATTGTGTGGGACAATGTCAGGTTCCATCATGCTCATGTGGTGCAAGCATGGTTTCAGGCCCATGCACAATTTACCACCCTGTATTTACCCCCATACTCTCCCTTCCTTAACCCGATTGAGGAATTTTTCTCCGCATGGAGATGGAAGGTTCATGATAGGCACCCTTATGAACAAGTCACTCTTCTCCAGGCCATGGATGACGCCTGCAATGACATCACAGCAGACCAGTGTCAGGCCTGGATTCGCCATGCCCGAAGGTTTTTCCCAAGATGTTTGGCTAATGAAAACATCAATTGTGATGTAGATGAGAACCTGTGGCCAAATCCACAACACAGAGTTGATGACAATGTAGAAGTACAGTAATCACTCCTGTTTTGTTTCTTACAGTACAAGCAAGCAAGTTGAGGAACACTGCATTTGATGTTTTACAGTACTGTCTTTTCTTTTCTATTTCATAGCTAATTATTTTTGCTTTGATTCAAATAAACCTATGTTGTGACTGTACTGTAGTGTTTTGCATCAATATATTACAAACTTTGTTCAATGATTCCACTGTGTCTGTAGTATTCTCTCTACTACTGCAGTACTTTTACAGAGATGTATTTACTGTACATGTAGTACCATAATGAAACCTGTATCACCTATTTTGTTCTACAATATTTAATGATTGTACGAACAATGACACATTGAAACTATCGGTTGCTTGTGTGTGGGTGATCTATAGTTATGTTTCAATGGTATTTCACAGTAAATTTGTTTTTTGAACCAATGATTGTGCAAGTGTAAGATTTCTTTAAAGATGTGAATAAACAATGCAATGTTTTGAACATTAGACAGCCTGTGTTACAAGTGATAACCGTTTTGAGTTTTATGTCTAGAGTTTTGAAAAATGACATCAAGGTTCTGAAAATAGTAGCAAAGAGATTGTAAAAAACTGTAATCAGACAATGTACTAATCAATCATTTGTTTGTGTCTCTTTGTGTGAGTGTGTGTGTGTGTGTGTTTCTTACAGTACATTATTAGGCTGCTCTATTGTTGACAACACATCAGTTCAATTACATTAGTTAAACTATATTAAAACAGTTACACTATATTACACCAGTTACACTATATTACAGCAGTTACACTATATTACACTATCTTACACCAGTTACACTATATTACACTATCTTACACCAGTTACACTATATTACACTATCTTACACTATATTACACCAGTTACAATATATTACACTATATTACACCATATCACACTATATTACACCAGTTACACTATATTACACTATATTACACTAGTTACACCATATTACACTATATTACACCAGTTACACTATATTACACTATATTACACCAGTTACACTATATTACACTAGTTACACTATATCACACTATATTACACTAGTTACACTATATTACACCAGTTACACTATATTACACCAGTTACACTATATCACACTATATTACACTAGTTACACTATATTAAACTAGTTACACAATATCACACTATATTACACTAGTTACACTATATTACACCAGTTACACTATATTACACCAGTTACACTATATCACACTATATTACACTAGTTACACCATATTACACTATATTACACCAGTTACACTATATTACACTATATTACACCAGTTACACTATATTACACTAGTTACACTATATCACACTATATTACACTAGTTACACTATATTACACCAGTTACACTATATTACACCAGTTACACTATATCACACTATATTACACTAGTTACACTATATTACACTAGTTACACAATATCACACTATATTACACTAGTTACACTATATTACACCAGTTACACTATATTACACCAGTTACACTATATCACACTATATTACACTAGTTACACTATATCACACTATATTACACTAGTTACACTATATTACACCAGTTACACTATATTACACCAGTTACACTATATCACACTATATTACACTAGTTACACTATATTACACCAGTTACACTATATCACACTAGTTACACTATATTACACTATATTACACTAGTTACACTATATTACACTAGTTACACTATATTACACCAGTTACACTATATTACACTATATTAAACCAGTTACACTATATTACACCAGTTACACTATATTACACTATTTTACACCAGTTACACTATATTACACCAGTTACACTATATTACACTATATTACACCAGTTACACTATATTACACCAGTTACACTATATTTCACCAGTTACACTATATTACACTATATTACCCCAGTTACACTATATTACACTATATTACACCAGTTACACTATATTACACCAGTTACACTATATTACACTATATTACACCAGTTACACTATATTACATCAGGCCTTATAAACTATATTAAAACAGTTACACTATATTACACCAGTTACACTATATTACACTATATTACAGCAGTTACACTATATTACACTATCTTACACCAGTTACACCATATTACACTATCTTACACCAGTTACACTATATTACACTATCTTACACTATATTACACCAGTTACAATATATTACACTATATTACACCATATCACACTATATTACACCAGTTACACTATATTACACTATCTTACACCAGTTACACTATATTACACTATCTTACACCAGTTACACTATATTACACTATCTTACACTATATTACACCAGTTACAATATATTACACTATATTACACCATATCACACTATATTACACCAGTTACACTATATTACACTATATTACACTAGTTACACTATATTACACTAGTTACACTATATTACACCAGTTACACTATATTACACTATATTAAACCAGTTACACTATATTACACCAGTTACACTATATTACACTATTTTACACCAGTTACACTATATTACACCAGTTACACTATATTACACTATATTACACCAGTTACACTATATTACACCAGTTACACTATATTTCACCAGTTACACTATATTACACTATATTACCCCAGTTACACTATATTACACTATATTACACCAGTTACACTATATTACACCAGTTACACTATATTACACTATATTACACCAGTTACACTATATTACATCAGGCCTTATAAACTATATTAAAACAGTTACACTATATTACACCAGTTACACTATATTACACTATATTACAGCAGTTACACTATATTACACTATCTTACACCAGTTACACTATATTACACTATCTTACACCAGTTACACTATATTACACTATCTTACACTATATTACACCAGTTACAATATATTACACTATATTACACCATATCACACTATATTACACCAGTTACACTATATTACACTATATTACACTAGTTACACCATATTACACTATATTACACCAGTTACACTATATTACACTATATTACACCAGTTACACTATATTACACTAGTTACACTATATCACACTATATTACACTAGTTACACTATATTACACCAGTTACACTATATTACACCAGTTACACTATATTACACTAGTTACACTATATTACACCAGTTACACTATATTACACTATATTAAACCAGTTACACTATATTACACCAGTTACACTATATTACACTATTTTACACCAGTTACACTATATTACACCAGTTACACTATATTACACTATATTACACCAGTTACACTATATTACACCAGTTACACTATATTTCACCAGTTACACTATATTACACTATATTACCCCAGTTACACTATATTACACTATATTACACCAGTTACACTATATTACACCAGTTACACTATATTACACTATATTACACCAGTTACACTATATTACATCAGGCCTTATAAACTATATTAAAACAGTTACACTATATTACACCAGTTACACTATATTACACTATATTACAGCAGTTACACTATATTACACTATCTTACAGCAGTTACACTATATTACACTATCTTACACCAGTTATACTATATTACACTATCTTACACTATATTACACCAGTTACAATATATTACACTATATTACACCATATCACACTATATTACACCAGTTACACTATATTACACTATATTACACTAGTTACACCAGTTACACTATATTACACCAGTTACACTATATTACACTATATTACACCAGTTACACTATATTAAACTAGTTACACTATATCACACTATATTACACTAGTTACACTATATTACACTAGTTACACAATATCACACTATATTACACTAGTTACACTATATTACACCAGTTACACTATATTACACCAGTTACACTATATCACACTATATTACACTAGTTACACTATATCACACTATATTACACTAGTTACACTATATTACACCAGTTACACTATATTACACCAGTTACACTATATCACACTATATTACACTAGTTACACTATATTACACCAGTTACACTATATCACACTAGTTACACTATATTACACTATATTACACTAGTTACACTATATTACACTAGTTACACTATATTACACCAGTTACACTATATTACACTATATTAAACCAGTTACACTATATTACACCAGTTACACTATATTACACTATTTTACACCAGTTACACTATATTACACCAGTTACACTATATTACACTATATTACACCAGTTACACTATATTACACCAGTTACACTATATTCCACCAGTTACACTATATTACACTATATTACCCCAGTTACACTATATTACACTATATTACACCAGTTACACTATATTACACCAGTTACACTATATTACACTATATTACACCAGTTACACTATATTACATCAGGCCTTATAAACTATATTAAAACAGTTACACTATATTACACCAGTTACACTATATTACACTATATTACAGCAGTTACACTATATTACACTATCTTACACCAGTTACACTATGTTACACTATCTTACACCAGTTACACTATATTACACTATCTTACACTATATTACACCAGTTACAATATATTACACTATATTACACCATATCACACTATATTACACCAGTTACACTATATTACACTATCTTACACCAGTTACACTATATTACACTATCTTACACCAGTTACACTATATTACACTATCTTACACTATATTACACCAGTTACAATATATTACACTATATTACACCATATCACACTATATTACACCAGTTACACTATATTACACTATATTACACTAGTTACACTATATTACACTAGTTACACTATATTACACCAGTTACACTATATTACACTATATTAAACCAGTTACACTATATTACACCAGTTACACTATATTACACTATTTTACACCAGTTACACTATATTACACCAGTTACACTATATTACACTATATTACACCAGTTACACTATATTACACCAGTTACACTATATTTCACCAGTTACACTATATTACACTATATTACCCCAGTTACACTATATTACACTATATTACACCAGTTACACTATATTACACCAGTTACACTATATTACACTATATTACACCAGTTACACTATATTACATCAGGCCTTATAAACTATATTAAAACAGTTACACTATATTACACCAGTTACACTATATTACACTATATTACAGCAGTTACACTATATTACACTATCTTACACCAGTTACACTATATTACATTATCTTACACCAGTTACACTATATTACACTATCTTACACTATATTACACCAGTTACAATATATTACACTATATTACACCATATCACACTATATTACACCAGTTACACTATATTACACTATATTACACTAGTTACACCATATTACACTATATTACACCAGTTACACTATATTACACTATATTACACCAGTTACACTATATTACACTAGTTACACTATATCACACTATATTACACTAGTTACACTATATTACACCAGTTACACTATATTACACCAGTTACACTATATTACACTAGTTACACTATATTACACTATTTTACACCAGTTACACTATATTACACCAGTTACACTATATTACACTATATTAAACCAGTTACACTATATTACACCAGTTACACTATATTACACTATTTTACACCAGTTACACTATATTACACCAGTTACACTATATTACACTATATTACACCAGTTACACTATATTACACCAGTTACACTATATTTCACCAGTTACACTATATTACACTATATTACCCCAGTTACACTATATTACACTATATTACACCAGTTACACTATATTACACCAGTTACACTATATTACACTATATTACACCAGTTACACTATATTACATCAGGCCTTATAAACTATATTGAAACAGTTACACTATATTACACCAGTTACACTATATTACACTATATTACAGCAGTTACACTATATTACACTATCTTACACCAGTTACACTATATTACACTATCTTACACCAGTTATACTATATTACACTATCTTACACTATATTACACCAGTTACAATATATTACACTATATTACACCATATCACACTATATTACACCAGTTACACCATATTACACTATATTACACCAGTTACACTATATTACACTATATTACACCAGTTACACTATATTACACTAGTTACACTATATCACACTATATTACACTAGTTACACTATATTACACCAGTTACACTATATTACACCAGTTACACTATATCACACTATATTACACTAGTTACACTATATTACACTAGTTACACAATATCACACTATATTACACTAGTTACACTATATTACACCAGTTACACTATATTACACCAGTTACACTATATCACACTATATTACACTAGTTACACTATATTACACTAGTTACACAATATCACACTATATTACACTAGTTACACTATATTACACCAGTTACACTATATTACACCAGTTACACTATATCACACTATATTACACTAGTTACACTATATCACACTATATTACACCATATCACACTATATTACACCAGTTACACCATATTACACTATATTACACCAGTTACACTATATTACACTATATTACACCAGTTACACTATATTACACTAGTTACACTATATCACACTATATTACACTAGTTACACTATATTACACCAGTTACACTATATTACACCAGTTACACTATATCACACTATATTACACTAGTTACACTATATTACACTAGTTACACAATATCACACTATATTACACTAGTTACACTATATTACACCAGTTACACTATATTACATCAGTTACACTATATCACACTATATTACACTAGTTACACTATATTACACTAGTTACACAATATCACACTATATTACACTAGTTACACTATATTACACCAGTTACACTATATTACACCAGTTACACTATATCACACTATATTACACTAGTTACACTATATCACACTATATTACACTAGTTACACTATATTACACCAGTTACACTATATTACACCAGTTACACTATATCACACTATATTACACTAGTTACACTATATTACACCAGTTACACTATATCACACTAGTTACACTATATTACACTATATTACACTAGTTACACTATATTACACCAGTTACACTATATTACATTATATTAAACCAGTTACACTATATTACACCAGTTACACTATATTACACTATTTTACACCAGTTACACTATATTACACCAGTTACACTATATTACACTATATTACACCAGTTACACTATATTACACCAGTTACACTATATTTCACCAGTTACACTATATTACACTATATTACCCCAGTTACACTATATTACACTATATTACACCAGTTACACTATATTACACCAGTTACACTATATTACACTATATTACACCAGTTACACTATATTACACCAGTTACACTATATTACACTATATTACCCCAGTTACACTATATTACACTATATTACCCCAGTTACACTATATTACCCCAGTTACACTATATTACACCGGTTACACTATATTACACCAGTTACACTATATTACACTATATTACCCCAGTTACACTATATTACACCAGTTACACTGATAATGTGTGTGCTGTTACTTGTTTTGGAAATGACGAGTTTCTGACTCTTATTGTGTGTGTGTGTGTGTGTGTGTGTGTGTGTGTGTGTGTGTGTGTGTGTGTGTGTATGTATACATTATGTTTGTGTGTACGTGTGTGTTTGTGTGTACACATTATGCTTGTGTGTACGTGTGTGTTTGTGTGTATACATTATGTTTGTGTGTACGTGTGTGTTTGTGTGTATACATTATGTTTGTGTGTACGTGTGTGTTTGTGTGTATACATTATGTTTGTGTGTACGTGGCTGTTGAGATGGCATGCAGCATGTTAACGTCAGGCCTTATATTACAATAGTTACACTATATTACACTATATTACACCAGTTACACTATATTACACTAGTTACACTATATTACACTTTATTACACTATATTACACTTTATTACACTATATTACACCAGTTACACTATATTACACTTGTTACACTATATTACCCCAGTTACACTATATTAAACTAGTTACACTATATTACACTTGTTACACTATATTACACCAGTTACACTATATTACACCAGATTACACTTGTTACACTATATTACACCAGTTACACTATATTACACCAGTTACACTATATTACACCAGTTACACTATATTACACTATATTACACCAGTTACACTATATTACACCAGTTACACTATATTACACCAGTTACACTATATTACCCCAGTTACACTATATTACACCAGTTACACTATATTACACCAGTTACACTATATTACACCAGTTACACTATATTACACTATATTACACCAGTTACACTATATTACACCAGTTACACTATATTAAACTAGTTACACTATATTACACTATATTACACCAGTTACACTATATTACACCAGTTACACTATATTACACCAGTTACACTATATTACACCAGTTACACTATATTACACTATATTACACCAGTTACACTATATTACACCAGTTACACTATATTAAACTAGTTACACTATATTACACTTGTTACACGATATTACACCAGTTACACTATATTACACCAGTTACACTATATTACACTTGTTACACTATATTACACTATATTACACCAGTTACACTATATTAAACTAGTTACACTATATTACACTTGTTACACTATATTACACCAGTTACACTATATTACACCAGTTACACTATATTACACTTGTTACACTATATTACACCAGTTACACTATATTACACCAGTTACACTATATTACACTATATTACACCAGTTACACTATATTACACCAGTTACACTATATTACACCAGTTACACTATATTACACCAGTTACACTATATTACCCCAGTTACACTATATTACACCAGTTACACTATATTACACCAGTTACACTATATTACACTATATTACACCAGTTACACTATATTACACCAGTTACACTATATTAAACTAGTTACACTATATTACACTATATTACACCAGTTACACTATATTACACCAGTTACACTATATTACACCAGTTACACTATATTACACTATATTACACCAGTTACACTATATTACACCAGTTACACTATATTAAACTAGTTACACTATATTACACTTGTTACACTATATTACACCAGTTACACTATATTACACCAGTTACACTATATTACACTTGTTACACTATATTACACTATATTACACAAGTTACACTATATTAAACTAGTTACACTATATTACACTTGTTACACTATATTACACCAGTTACACTATATTACACCAGTTACACTATATTACACTTGTTACACTATATTACACCAGTTACACTATATCACACCAGTTACACTATATTACACTATATTACACCAGTTACACTATATTACACCAGTTACACTATATTACACCAGTTACACTATATTACCCCAGTTACACTATATTACACTATATTACACCAGTTACACTATATTACACCAGTTACACTATATTACACTATATTACACCAGTTACACTATATTACACTAGTTACACTATATCACACTATATTACACTAGTTACACTATATTACACCAGTTACACTATATTACACCAGTTACACTATATTACACTATATTACACTAGTTACACTATATTACACCAGTTACACTATATTACACCAGTTACACTATATCACACTATATTACACCAGTTACACTATATCACACTAGTTACACTATATTACACTATATTACACCAGTTACACTATATTACACCAGTTACACTATATTACACTATATTACACCAGTTACACTATATTACACCAGTTACACTATATTACCCCAGTTACACTATATTACACTATATTACACCAGTTACACTATATTACACCAGTTACACTATATTACACTATATTACACCAGTTACACTATATTACACCAGTTACACTATATTACACTATATTACCCCAGTTACACTATATTACACTATATTACCCCAGTTACACTATATTACCCCAGTTACACTATATTACACCAGTTACACTATATTACACCAGTTACACTATATTACACTATATTACCCCAGTTACACTATATTACACCAGTTACACTATATTACACCAGTTACACTGATAATGTGTGTGCTGTTACTTGTTTTGGAAATGACGAGTTTCTGACTCTTATTGTGTGTGTGTGTGTGTGTGTGTGTATGTATACATTATGTTTGTGTGTACGTGTGTGTTTGTGTGTATACATTATGTTTGTGTGTACGTGTGTGTTTGTGTGTATACATTATGTTTGTGTGTACGTGTGTGTTTGTGTGCATACATTATGTTTGTGTGTACGTGTGTGTTTGTGTGTATACGTTATGTTTGTGTGTACATGGCTGTTGAGATGGCATGCAACATGTTAACGTCAGGCCTTATATTACAATAGTTACACTATATTACACTATATTACACTAGTTACACTATATTATACCAGTTACACTATATTACACTTGTTACACTATATTACCCCAGTTACACTATAATACACCAGTTACACTATATTACACCAGTTACACTATATTACACCAGTTACACTATATCACACTATATTACACCAGTTACACTATATCACACTAGTTACACTATATTACACTATATTACACCAGTTACACTATATTACACCAGTTACACTATATTACACTATATTACACCAGTTACACTATATTACACCAGTTACACTATATTTCACCAGTTACACTATATTACCCCAGTTACACTATATTACACTATATTACACCAGTTACACTATATTACACCAGTTACACTATATTACACTATATTACACCAGTTACACTATATTACACCAGTTACACTATATTACACTATATTACCCCAGTTACACTATATTACACTATATTACCCCAGTTACACTATATTACCCCAGTTACACTATATTACACCAGTTACACTATATTACACCAGTTACACTATATTACACTATATTACCCCAGTTACACTATATTACACCAGTTACACTATATTACACCAGTTACACTGATAATGTGTGTGCTGTTACTTGTTTTGGAAATGACGAGTTTCTGACTCTTATTGTGTGTGTGTGTGTGTGTGTGTGTGTGTGTGTGTATGTATACATTATGTTTGTGTGTACGTGTGTGTTTGTGTGTATACATTATGTTTGTGTGTACGTGTGTGTTTGTGTGTATACATTATGTTTGTGTGTACGTGTGTGTTTGTGTGTATACATTATGTTTGTGTGTACGTGTGTGTTTGTGTGTATACATTATGTTTGTGTGTACATGGCTGTTGAGATGGCATGCAACATGTTAACGTCAGGCCTTATATTACAATAGTTACACTATATTACACTATATTACACTAGTTACACTATATTATACCAGTTACACTATATTACACCAGTTACATTATATTATACAATTTACACTATATTACATAAGTTACAATATATTCCACTAGTTACACAATATTACACCAGTTACACTATGTTAAACTAGTTACAGTATATTACACCAGTTACACTATATTACACTTGTTACACTATATTACCCCAGTTACACTATAATACACCAGTTACACTATATTACACTATATTACACCAGTTACACTATATTACCCCAGTTAAACTATATTACACTAGTTACACTAGTTACACTATGTTACACTATATTACACTAGTTACACTATATTACAATATATTACACTAGTTACACTATATTACACTTTATTACATTATATTACACCAGTTACACTATATTACACTTGTTACACTATATTACCCCAGTTACACTATATTAAACTAGTTACACTATATTACACTTGTTACACTATATTACACCAGTTACACTATATTACACCAGTTACACTATATTACACTAGTTACACTATATTACACTTGTTACACTATATTACACCAGTTACACTATATTACACCAGTTACACTATATTACACTATATTACACTAGTTACACTATATTACACCAGTTACACTATATTACACTATATTACACCAGTTACACTATAGTACACCAGATACACTATATTACACTATATTACACCAGTTACACTATATTACACCAGTTACACTATATTACACTATATTACACCAGTTACACTATATTACACCAGTTACACTATATTACACTAGTTACACTATATTACACCAGTTACACTATATTACACTATATTACACTATATTACACCAGTTACACTATATTATATTACACTAGTTACACTATATTACCCCAGTTACACTATATTACACTTTTTACACTATATTACACTATATTACACTATATTACACTATATTACACTAGTTACACTATATTACACTATATTACACTATATTACCCCAGTTACACTATATTACACTTGTTAGACTATATTTTCCCAGTTACACTATATTACACTAGTTACACTATATTACACTATATTACACCAGTTACACTATATTACACCAGTATATTACACTATATTACCCCAGTTACACTATATTACACTAAATTACATTATATTACACTATATTACACTATATTACACTAGTTACACTATATTACACTATATTACACTATATTACCCCAGTTACACTATATTACACTTGTTACACTATATTACCCCAGTTACACTATATTACACTAGTTACCCTATATTACACTTGTTACACTATATTACACTATATTACACTAGTTACACTATATTACACCAGTTACACTATATTACACCAGTATATTACACTATATTACACCAGTTACACTATATTACACTATATTACACCAGTTACACTATATTACACCAGTTACACTATATTACACTATATTACACCAGTTACACTATATTACACCAGTTACACTATATTACACCAGTTACTCTGATAATGTGTGTGCTGTTACTTGTTTTGGAAATGACGAGTTTCTGACTCTTATTAGAAGTCCAATACCTGCACCACAGAGAACCTCTCCATCGCTTCTTACTGAACCACAGACTACACACACACACACACACACACACACACACACACACACACACACACACACACACACACACACAGAGAGAGAGACATAAACACACAATACTGTATGTGCGAGACTATGGAGGACTAGAACAGGAGAAGTAGAGAGGTGGTGTGTACTTGGTGTGTGTGCGAGTAGAGTTGGCACGGCCTCCTAGCTGCCTCTGCCCAGTCCAGGCTCAGTGTGGCAGCTGGGACTACCACTAGAGAGAGCCCCCATAGAGGAGGGCCTTAGCTCAGCCATGATAGAGGGATAGAGAGAGAGGAGGATGGAGAGAAAGAGATGAGGATAGTTAGATAGATAGATAGAGAGAGAGAGAGAGAGAGAGAGAGAGAGAGAGAGAGAGAGAGAGAGAGAGAGAGAGAGAGAGAGAGAGAGAGAGAGAGAGGAGGATAGATAGAGAGAGAGAGGAGCATGGATAGATAGAGAGAGGAGGATGGATAGAGATCTGTCTGATCACAGCCAAATTACCCTGTTCCTCAAAAGATCAGACATAGAAGCAACCACAAATTCACAGCCCAATAAGCTGTACAACATCAAACATTCATACAGATGGGCTCAAAACAGCACAGAGGAATACCAGAAAGCAATCAGTAACCAAAAAATCCAATCAACCCTAAACAACTTTCTGGATACAATGTACGCTCACAGTAAAGAAGGCGTCAATCTAGCTGTAAATAACATCAATTATATATTTAGGCAAACAGCAAAAACAGCACAATTAAAGCTGGGATCAAACAAACCAAACAGAAATACAGAAGACAAATGGTTTGATACAGATTGTAAAAACATTAGGAAAAAACTTAGAACACTATCGAACCAAAAACACAGAGACCCAAACAACAGAGAACTACGCCTTCAGTACTGTGAGACATTAAACTCATATAAACGTACACTCAGAATCAAGAAATCCCAGTACAACAGAAAGCAACTGACACTAATTGAGGAGTCCATAAATAAAAACAACTTCTGGCAAAATTGGAAAAACCTAAACAAACCCAAACAACAGGAATTAGCCATACAAAATGGTGACATTTGGACAAATCACTTTAAAGCACTCTACAACACTGTTGACACTCAGGATAATACTGAACTGTGCCAAATTTATGAAAAGTTAAACAAACTGGAAAAATCTATAAAGGACTACCAAAATCCTTTAGACTCCCCAATTACTGAGCAAGAGCTCCTTAAAAAACTTCAAGCCCTCAAATCAAAAAAAGCATGCGGACCAATTGGCTATATTAAAATTGTTTAACTTGATCCTGAGTGTAGGTTACTTCCCTGACATCTGGAACCAAGGACTCATAACACCAATCTTTAAAAACGGAGACAAATCTGACCCTAACAATTACAGAGGGATTTGTGTGAACAGTAACCTGGGGAAGGTTTTCTGTAGTATTATAAATGTAAGAGTCCTAAACTTCCTTAATAAGCACAATATCCTGAGTAAAAGCCAAATTGGATTTATACCAAAACATAGAACAACAGATCATATTTACACCCTACACACCCTAATAGATAAACACGTCCACAAAAATAAGACAAAACTCTATACTTGCTTTATTGACTTCCAAAAAGCATTTGATTCTATCTGGCATACAGGACTGTTCTACAAAGTCATTGAAAGTGGTGTAGGGGGTAAAACATATGACATTATAAAATCAATGTATACAGGCAACATGTGTAGCATAAAAATTGGCAAGAAACAAACTGAATCATTTAACCAGGGGCGGGGCCTCCGCCAGGGTTGCAATCTCAGCCCTGTGCTATTTAACATTTACATCAATGAATTGGCCAATATTCTAGAAAAGTCCTCAGCCCCTGGTGTTAGTCTCCACAATTCGGAAGTTAGATGCCTGCTCTTTGCAGATGACCTGTGCCTGCTTTCACCCACAGCACATGGTCTACAGCAGAGCTTGGACCTGCTAGAGCAGTACTGTCAGACCTGGGCCCTGACAGTAAACCCCAAAAAGACCAAAATAATGATTTTCCAGACAAATTCCAGATCCCAGGGAATAAAACCAAAGTTCTCAATTGGTGCAAAACATATAGAGTATTGCACACAATACAACTATTTAGGTTTAAAAATAAGTTCGACTGGACACCTAAATAATGCAGTGAATGAACTGAGAGACAAAGCACGCAGGGCATTCTACGCCATTAAAAAACAAATCCAAATTGAAATACCTATCACAATTTGGCAAAAACTAATTAAATGTGTGATTGAACCAATCGCACTCTATGGCAGCGAGGTGTGGGGTCCACTTACAAAACAAGATTTTACCCACTGGGACAAACATCCCATTGAGACCTTGCACGCGGAACTTTGTAAGATTCTCCTACATGTCCAGAGGAAAACTACAAACAATGCATGCAGGGCAGAATTAGGCCGATATCCACTAATATTAAAAACTCAAAAAAGAGCAATTAAGTTTTGGAAACACCTAAAACACAGTGACCCCCTCTCATATCATTACCAAGCCCTGCAATACCAAGAGTTGAGCAAAGATAAGAGTCCCTTCATCCAACTGGTCCGGGGGCTGAGTTCACAAACTTGTTCCACTAACACACTGAAGCCTCAGGACCAGAACATCCAATCAATAAGAATTAACCAAATTACAAAACATCTAAAACAAAACTACATTACCTATTGGAAAACACAAACATAAGCACAAAGCAAAATGCAGTGCTATTTGGCCCTAAATCGACAGTACACCATGGCAAACTATCTGACCATGGTGACTGATCAAAACCTCAGGAAAACCTTGACAAAGTACAGGCTCAGCGAGCACAGCCTTGCTATTGAGAAGGGTAGACACAGGAAAACCTGGCTCCCTGTAGAGGAAAGGCTGTGCAACCACTGCACCACAGCAGAACCAGAGACAGAGATGCATTTCCTGACAAAATGTCAAAAATATAAAACTATCAGAGAGAGTCACTTCCCCAAATTTGAACAAGTAGTCCGGGGCTTTGAGGACCTCTCTGAAATAGAAAGGCTGCCGATCCTTTTGGGGGAAGACATGGACAGCTGTGCGCTGGCAGCATGCTATGTTGCTGCCTGCCACAAGTTGAGGGACAGTGCCTGACATATTTAATGCATTTTTTTTTTTTCCTGTTGTTATTTGTTCTTTGATGTAATTATATATTTTTTTAAAATATATGTGTATGTATGTATGTATATATATATATATATATATATATATATATATATATATATGTGCGTGTGTATATATATGTATATATATATATAAAATAGAAACAAATATATATATAGAAATATATAGAAATAAAAATAAAAAAATAATAAGAAAAAAAAAAAAGGTTTGGAATGATACTTTGGCAATATGTACATTGTTGCGTCATGCCAATAAAGTGAATTGAATTGAATTGAATTGAGAGGGAGAGAGAGAGAGAGAGGAGAGAGAGAGAGAGAGAGAGAGAGAGAGAGAGAGAGAGAGAGAGAGAGAGAGAGAGAGAGAGAGAGAGAGCATAGTCAGCTGATCCTGAGACTAAACTCACAAACCAACAGTAACCCAACAAAGCCTCAGGACAGCACTCAGAAAGGCCCAACCAAATTATCAAAAAACAAAAAGAAAATTACATTACCTATTGGAAAGACACCACAAAAAATCTAAGTAAACTTCAAAACATTGACTATGTACATACTCAGCGAGCACAGCCTGGCTATAGAGACCGGTCGCCGCAGACAGATCTGGCAACCCAGAGATGCCAGGTTGTGTTTACTCTGCCCACAAAACGCAATTGAAACGGAAACACACTTTCTCCTAAAATGTGATAATTATGCAGACATACGGGCAACTTTCTTTCCCCAAATTAAAAATAGAAATAAAGAATTTGAAACAGGAACAGACGATGAAAAATTACAATGCCTATTGGGTGAAAAGGTCCATTGTGCCATTTATTGTGCAAAATATGTTGCATCATGCCACACCCGTAGGGACAACCAGTTGACCCAACTGCAATCAATAATCCCGTAAGGACAACCAGTTGACCCAACTACAAACAATAATCTCCCAACAAACTTACACACACATACAACTATTTTTAATATGTTTGGTTGTGTATGTGATAATCAATATGTAATGGATCTATATTTCTGTTGTTGTTAATAATAGTATGAACCTTCTTTTCTTTTTATTGTTACATTGTAAAGTGCTTTGGCAATATTGTTAAGTTGTAACGTTCATGTCAATAAAGCCGAATTTGAATTTGAATCTGAATTTGAGAGAGAGAGAGAGAGAGAGAGAGGAGGATGGATAGAGAGAGAGGAGGATGGATAGAGAGAGAGAGGAGGATGGATAGAGAGAGAGGATGGGTAGAAATAGAGAGAGGAGGATGGATAGAGAGAGAGAAAAAGAGAGAGAGAGAGCGAGAGAGAGAGAGAGAGAGAGAGAGAGAGAGGATGGGTAGAGAGAGAGAAGGATAGATAGAGAGAGAGAGGAGGATGGATAGAGAGAGAGGAGGATGGATAGAGAGAGAGGGGAGGATAGATAGAGAGAGAGAGGAGGATAGATAGAGAGAGAGGAGGATGAATAGAGAGAGAGAGAGGAGGATAGATAGAGAGAGAGAGGAGGGTAGACAGAGAGAGGAGGATGGACAGAGAGAGGAGGATAGATAGAGAGAGAGAGGATGAATAGAGAGAGAGGAGTATGGACAGAGAGAGAGAGGATGAATAGAGAGAGAGGAGGATGGACAGAGAGAGGAGGATGGACAGAGAGAGGAGGATGGACAGAGAGAGGAGGATAGATAGAGAGAGGAGGATGGACAGAGAGAGGAGGATAGATAGAGAGAGAGAGGATGAATAGAGAGAGAGAGAGGAGGATAGATAGAGAGAGGAGGATGGACAGAGAGAGGAGGATGGACAGAGAGAGGAGGATAGATAGAGAGAGGAGGATGGACAGAGAGAGGAGGATGGACAGAGAGAGGAGGATGGACATTGAGAGGAGGATGGACAGAGAGAGAGGCATATAGAGTGTGTTCTAAAGGAGTTTGAAGGTCTAAGTCTAAGTCCACTTCTCTGTTTTGGATGCTACTGTTTATTTTATCTGTGTAATTCTGTACTGAAAAATAAGCAATGATTAAATGATCAAAGTTACTAATGACTAACTGTGTTTCTGAAAATTGAACTGAAACAGAAGCAAATCACTAACAGCTCATCAGCCGCCAATATCGAACAGGCCTTGACGTCACAACCCAGTGACATCATTCTTAATTTAGATCAATAGAAAGCTCCAGCCCCCTGACGGGACATCCTGACAGGGAGAAAGGTGTGGGGGGGACGGCGACCCCTAGTGACCCCATATTCCCTTAGCCTGCTCCCCTGTAACCAGCTCTAATCACCAGGCGTTGGCTCTTTGTCAGAGGTTTCTATGGAAGGTGTGAGGGAGGGCAAGAAGACAGTATGTCATGAATGAATGACACAGGGATGAAAAGAAAGAGGGATTGAGGAGAAGAGAGGAGAGGAGAGGAGCTGTTGAGCCTTATAGGATTAGGTCACCATCCCTCCTTTCTCTGAGACGATGACAAGAGTTAATGATTCTAACGAGGTTCGTAACGAGGGCTTAGATGTGTCAAAGATCTCTGACCCCTATAGAAGGAACAGGGGAGAGAAGTTAGTTAATACATGAGGAGAACAAGAGAAAACAGAGCTCCTCCACACTGACAGTGGTGTAAAGTACTTAAGTAAAATAATTTAAAGTACTGCTTAAGCAGTTTTTTGGGGTATCTGTACTTTACTATTGATTTTTTTGACAACTTTTACTTTTACTCCACTGCTTTTTTAAAGAAAAGAATGTACTTTTTACTCCATACATTTTCCCTGACACCCAAAAGTACTCATTACATTTTGAATCCTTAGCAGGACAGGAACATTTTCCAATTCACGCACTTATCAAGAGAATACGTGGTCATCCCTACTGCCGTCTGCTTTGCTTAATATAAGGAATTTGGAAATTATTTATACTTTTGATACTTAAGTATATTTTAGCAATTACATTTACTTTTGATATTTACATATATTTAGAACCAAATACTTTTAGACTTTTACTCAAGTAGTATTTTACTGGGTTACTTTCGCTGTTAGTTGAGCAACTTTCTATTAAGGTATCTATACTTTTATTCAAGTAATACAATTGGGAGGTTTTCCACAACTACACACTGATAATAAAGAGAGAGGATGAGAAAAAGAGAGAGAAAGAGAGAGAGCAGAGAGAGAGCAGAGAGAGAAAGAGAGAGAGCAGAGAGAGAGCAGAGAGAGAAAGAGAGAGAGCAGAGAGAGAGAGAGCAGAGAGAGAAAGAGAGAGAACAGAGAGAGAGAGCAGAGAGAGAAAGAGAGAGAGCAGAGAGAGAAAGAGAGAGAGCAGAGAGAGAGAGCAGAGAGAGAAAGAGAGATAGCAGAGAGAGAGCAGAGAAAGAGAGAGAGAGAGAGAGAGAGAGGGAGCAGAGAGAGAAAGAGAGAGAGAGAGAGCAGAGAAAGAGAGCAGAGAGAGAGAGAGAGATGCTAGCCCTGGTTGGTAACAGCTTGTCCTCCCTTTTTTCTCCCTCTTCCACCCTCCCCCCTCATCCCCCCCTCTCTCTCTCTCTCTGAGGGCCTGCTGTGGGCTGGGTGGAGGAGTCACCACAGCTATAGGAACACAGTGGAGGATAGAGGAGTCACCACAGCTATAGGAACACAGTGGAGGATAGAGGAGTCACCACAGCTATAGGAACACAGTGGAGGATAGAGGAGTCACCACAGCTATAGGAACACAGTGGAGGATAGAGGAGTCACCACAGCTATAGGAACACAGTGAAGGATAGAGGAGTCACCACAGCTATAGGAACACAGTGGAGGATAGAGGAGTCACCACAGCTATAGGAACACAGTGGAGGATAGAGGAGTCACCACAGCTATAGGAACACAGTGGAGCCCCCTGTAATCCCCATTGCACCCCCAATATACTTCCCCTGACCTCCTCTCTCCTGCATGGCACCCCAAATATACTTCTGTCCCCTTCCATTCCTCCATTCTGCTCCCCTCTTTCCACTCTTACCCTGCCCCTCCCCCTATCCCTCATCCGTGCTCCCCTCTCTTCTCGCCATACCCTCCTCTCCTACTTCCTCCATACTCTCTCTCTCTCCCCCTCCCTCTGTCTCTCGGTCCCTGGCTGGAGCAGGCTGGGGCAGCTGTGCCGGGAGCTGTGCTGTCACAGGCAGTTAGGGTGACAGCCACTCACACTTCATAATGCCCCTGTCACAGGTCACTGGGCAACAAGCTTGGTCGCCACGCTCCAGCGGATAGCCCCAGGGGGAGGAGGGCTGGGGTTGGGGGGCACCACATCTCCATCAACACCCCAGCCCCCAGATCTTCTCCTCCCTCCCTCTCCCCCCGTGGATGGGTGAGTCTGGAACAGTGGAGCAAGGCTACGCTTGTCCTCCTAACTCACTAGCATAGATACATACAGAGATATTTACATGGTTTACAGCAGGGTCAGATATCATAATAAATATTTCTACATGGTTTACAGCAGGGTCAGAGGTCATAATAAATATATCTACATGGTTTACAGTAGGGTCAGAGGTGATAATATATATATCTACATGGTTTACAGCGGGGTCAGAGGTGATAATAGGCCCTGTCACATCTTCTACATGCCACACAAATGATGCTGTCAGTAGGCTGTCAGATAGAGAAACATGAACTACATGTCTACAGGCCTACATAGGAATACTGTAGAAGTCTATTCCAGGGTAAAACAATATGCTTAAACACTATAATTACAAACTCGACTAGTTGCCAATGTCGCTCATTAAAGCTAAACGATGTTGTGATGTTGTGATGTCATCTATTCAGTAATTAGGGATCAGTTAATAAACGAGCCCTCAGTCTCGATCTCAGTTGATGTCTGTATGTACAGTACAAAAGTTTGGAATATTACTAATTCAAGGGTTTTTCATTATTATTTCATCATGTTTTACATTGTAGAATAAAAGTGAAGACATCAAAACTATGACATAACACATATGGAATCATGTAGTAACCAAAAAAGTGTTAAACAAATCAAAATATATTGAATATCTGAGATTCTTAGCCACCCTTTGCCTTGATGACAGCTTTGCAAACTCTTGGCATTCTCTTAACCAGCTTCGCCTGGAATGCTTTTCCATTAGTCTTGAAGGAGTTCCCACATATGCTGAGCACTTGTTGCCTGCTTTTCCCTCACTGTGGTCCGACTCCTCCCAAACCATCTAAAAGTGGTTGATGTGGAACCAAAAATCTCAAATTTGGACTCCAGACCAAAGGACAAATTTCCACCAGTCTAATGTCCATTGATCGTGTTTCTTGGCCCAAGCAAGTCTCTTCTTATCGGTTTCCTTTAGTTGTGGTTTCTTTGCAGCAATTCGACCATGAAGGCCTGATTCACACAGTCTCCTCTGAACAGCTGATGTTGAGATGTGTCTGTTACATGAACTCTGTGAAGCATTTATTTGGGCTGCAATTTCTGAGTTTGGTAACTCGAATGAACTCATCCTCTGCAGCAGAGAGTGTGTCAAGAGGGTGCAAAGCTGTCATCAAGGCAAAGGGTGGCTATTTGAAGAATCTCAAATATAAAATATATTTTGATTTGTTTAACACTTTTTTGGTTACTACATGATTCCATATGTGTTATGTCATAGTTTTGATGTCTTCACTTTTATTCTACAATGTAAAAATTGTGCAAATAAAGAAAAACCCTTGAATGAGTAATATTCCAAACTTTTGACCGGGGGTGTATATATTCTGCTCTGTCGTTATGACAGGCACTGCGCCATATGCTGCTAATGCCTGTCATCAAACTGTCATTAATGAGTATTACCTCAGTGTTTTAATTCATTACCAAGACTAATATATCCTAGTCCAGGGTTGAGGACACATTCTGACGATAACAACATGGTTAGCATTATTAACAGTCGTTGGTGAGCTGTTGCTACTTAACGCAGAGTTTTCAGGTTTGTATATGTTATCATTATGGACTGATAGAGTATGTAGTTGACGTTGTCATTTGTTATCGAAAGAACGTCAGTTGAAATCAAGTGATTGTATATTCAAAACATTGTGCAGTTTAAAATATTTAGGACATTGCACTTATTATGAAAATAGTAGTTTTGGTTCATAATAAACCATTTGTAAGGCATTTACAAACAGTTTGCTCAACATTTACAAATCATTACTCCCCAAATGTGTAAATGTTAGTAAGATAGTTATTCAGCATATATATTTCCTTAAACATCCTGTGTTGTGTGATTGTTATTTTACCAGGTACTGATGGAATGTCTACCAATGGCATGCCCATCTTTTTGCAAGAAATTATATTGGTCATTAAAAACATTATTAAAGTATTTATAAAGTATGAATAGCACTCACTTTAGATTAGGGACGGCAAAAATACTTTACTAATGATTAGTAAATGGTTCATAAATGTGGGAGAAATTATATATAAATGGCGAAAACACACTTTTTCACATACACTTCTAGATCTACTGTCAAAACATGCTCTAACCAGCAGTTGAAAAATATTTATTCTGAAACAATGATATTTGGACAGAAATTGTTGTACAATATCTTGGGTAAACTTAGGACATCGTTTTTCATTTTAACACTGTTAACAGAGTAAGGCATTATCTGGTAGAAAAGCATATTAAAACATCATGCCTATTTAAAGTATGTTTGTAACAAAAATATTTTCCCCTTTTACGCGCAGCCAAACTCCAAGTTAAGCATGCGGATTGGGGGCTAGATACGCTAATTGGATGCAACGCCTGCGTTTGGTTTCAGCTGTGAGTGAGACGCTTCGTACCTAATTTCCGTGAGGCGGACCGTCGGAGAGCCCTGACTGCGGTTAATTCGCTGAAGGTGCCCACACACCCACTGAACAATGTGAAGCAATTAATTTCGCTCTCCCTCCCACATCTGCCGCTCTACGGTGTGGCCCTAGCGTCGCCGTGCCGACCGTGCCGTTGCGCCAGGGCGAGGCGAACCCCGGCGATTTCACACGTAGGAGACCCCAATGAAACGTGAAGAGAATACGTTGCATTGTTAAATTGCATTAAAGAGTTTAAAAAGGAGGGAATGTGAATATGCGATGCACCACAACTCTAAATAACAAACAGTTAATGTATTCAAATGCTCAGTGATAGTGAAACATAATGCAGAGTAATGTGCACAGGGGAACGCTGAGCTTTGTCGGAGAAGATAAACAATTTATCAGGAGGCAGTCCAATTATAGAAGTCACTCTGAGAGGGCTATCACAGAGTACTGTAAAAGGCTGAAAGATAATGGTCATGCAAGCATCACATCAGTTGTTTATGTATGGGCCTGTGCCCAAATTGGTTCTGATTGGTTTCAATAGCTCTTTTAGAAAAAAACTCAAAAGTGATGCTTTTGATTAATTAAAAAAATCTGACTCAGAAGTCATGCCAGTTAAAGTCGATTATTTTTCTCTCAGGAAATGTCTTTGCTCTATTGAGGCAGGGAGACAGGATTGCCTATAGTGCACTTTGGGAATTGTAATTGCCATGATATTTATTCTGCCATCTATTCTCAGTGTTTTTTTTTATGTATAATGCTTGTACCCTTACTACCCTCTCTCATACTCACAACCCCTCCCCCTCTCTCTCTTTCCTTCTATCTCTATCTCTCTGTCTCTGTCCCCCCCCTCTCTCCCGTTCCTTCTAACTCTCCATCTCTGTCTCCCCCTTCTCTCTTTCTCTGTCTTTCTCTCCCTCTCTTTTCTGTCAGTACCACAGTGCCAGTCACCCTGCTCTAGGGTTCTGGAGATATTTCAAACATATCTGAGAAATCAATCTTACAGGAAACTGAAGGAAAGCATGGAATGTCATTGAGCAATAACTATCAGGGCTGTCAGAGGTGGAGCTCAGAGGCCAGCCTGGGGGATGTTTGGCCTGCTAGTGTCCCAGAGAAAGACCTTGTCAGCTGGGCTCCCCCTGACCTCCCACTCCCATATACACACATACTGTATGCAAGCACACACATGCACGCAAGCACACACACACACACACACACACACACACACACACACACACACACACACACACACACACACACACACACACACACACACACACACACACACACACACACACACACACACACACACACACACACACACACACACACACACACACACACACACACACACACACACACAACTTACTCATATAACCCACCCTTATCCACCGCACAAACACATGCACACACTCTCAACCCCCTTACCACTTTCCCACCCCCAAACACTCTCAGACCCCCCCACCCCAGGGTCCATGGTGACTCCCCACCCCAGGGTCCATGGTGACCCCCCCACCCCAGGGTCCATGGTGACCCCCAACCCCAGGGTCCATGATGACTCCCCACCCCAGGGTCCACTTTTATCCCCACCCCAGGGTCCATGGTGACCCCACCTCCCAGGGTCCATGGTGATCCCCACCCCAGGGTCCAAGGTGCCCCCCCCCCCAGGAGTGAGGAGGAATGAGGAGAGGTGAGGAGGAGTGAGGAGGGGTGAGGAGGAGCACAGAGAAGTGAGGAGGGGTGAGGAGGAGTGAGGAGGAGCGAGGAGGGGTGAGGAGGAGTGAGGAGGAGTGAAGAGTGGTGAGGAGGAGTGGGGAGGATTAAGGAGAGGTGAGGAGGAGTGGGGAGGATTAAGGAGAGGTGAGGAGGAGTGAGAAGGAGTTAGGAGGGGAGTGATGAGGGATGAGGAGGAGTGAGGAGGAGTGAGGAGAAGGAGTGAGGAGCGGTGAGGAGGAGTGAGGAGGGGTGAGGATCATCCCATTCCTAGCAGTCTACTTTAATCAAATGAGTCACAACAGAGTAATTTTGCCTGTCCCAATGCTTTGGCCACCCCATGAATTAAAAAAATGTATGAATTACATATTTGGTTTCTGGTAGTTATTCAGTCACCAAAACGAATTGGCATTCAGCATCAAACAAACATGATTCATATGGCTTTTCAAATAAAAAACATATCACCTATTTTTCGGTGGGGAAATTATTTTGCCTCGATTAGAATGTCAGAATGGTGCTGCTCTGTAGTGACCTTCTCTTTCATCCCAAAGACAGATGGGAGGGAGAGGGAGAGGGAGAGGGAGAGGGAGAGGGAGAGGGAGAGGGAGAGGGAGAGGGAGAGGGAGAGGGAGAGGGAGAGGGAGAGTGAAAGAGGAAGAGGGAGAGTGAGAGAGGGAGATATGGAGAGGGAAAGATGGAGAGGGAGTCCAGGCACTGAAAGACAAGTGAAGAGAAGCAGAAGTTAATGGAACAAGATGTTGTGAATGACGGGTCATCACGCTCAAGTAAGCAACAGGACAATAGCTGGGGCTGCAGACACACACACACGCGCGTCCATCTCTGACTCTGCTCTCCTACCTCCCATACAGTAATGCTGACCACTGGAAGAACCCTTCACAGTTCAATGCAGCCTACTCCTAATTGGCCATCTCACAGCGTATTCACTTCCTGCTACGTACTGTATACACCCCTCCATCATCCTGCTACGTACTGTATCCACCCCTACATCATCCTGCTACTTACTTTATCCACCCTTCCATCTTCCTGCTACGTACTGCATCCACCCCTCCATCATCCTTCTACGTACTGTATCCACCCCTCTATTTTCCTCCTACGTACTGTATCCACCCCTCCATCATCTTCCTACATACTGTATCCACCCCTCCATCTTCCTGCTACGTACTGTATCCACCCCTCCATCATCTTCCTATATACTGTATCCACCCCTCCATCGTGCTGCTATGTACTGTATCCACCCCTCCATCATCCTCCTACGTACTGTATCCACCCCTCCATCATCCTCCTACATACTGTATCGACCCCTCCATCATCCTGCTACGTACTGTATCCACCCCTCCATCTTCCTACTATGTACTGTATCCACCCCTCCATCTTCCTCCTACATACTGTATCTACCCCTCCATTTTCCTCCTATGTACTGTATCCACCACTCCATATTCCTCCTACGTACCTTATCCACCCCTCCATCTTCCTCCTACGTACTGTATCCACCCCTCCATCATCCTGCTATGTACTATATCCACCCATCCATCTTCCACCTACGTACTGTATCCTCCCCTCCATCTTCCTGCTGCGTACTGTATCCACCCTTCCATCGTCCTCCTACGAACTGTATCCACCCCTCCATCATCCTGCTACGTACCGTATCCACCCCTCCAACTTCCTGCTACGTACCGTATCCACCTCTCCATCATCCTGCTACGTACTGTATCCACCCCTCCATCATCCTCCTACGTACTGTATCCACCCATTCATCATCCTGCTACGTACTGAATCCACCCCTCCATCTTCCTGCTACGTACTTTATCCACCCCTCCCTCATCCTCCTACGTACTGTCTCCAATCCTCCATCATCCTGCTACGTACTGTATCCACCCCTCCATATTCCTCCTACGTACTCTATCCACCCCTTCATCTTCCTCCTACGTACTGTATCCACCCCTCCATCATCCTGCTACATACTGTATCCACCCCTCCATCTTCCTGCTATGTACTGTATCCACCCCTCCATCTTCCTGCTATGTACTGTATCCACCCCTCCATCATCCTTCTACGTACTGTATCCACCCCTCCATCTTCCTCTTACATACTGTATCCACCCCTCCATCTTCCTGCTATGTACTGTATCCACCCCTCCATCATCCTGCTATGTACTGTATCCACCCCTCCATCTTCCTCCTACATACTGTATCCACCCCTCCATCTTCCTGCTACGTACTGTATCCACCCCTCCATCATCCTTCTACGAACTGTATCCACCCCTCCATCTTCCACCTAAGTACTGTATCCACCCCTCCATCTTCCTCTTGGAAGGTGTTACAATATTTTGGAATGAGTCTGGGTGCTGAATATCATTACCAAACACTTCAGGGACATCAACCGCAACAAATCAGGTGAATCCAGTTAGAGTGACGTGATGACGCCCCTATCTAACACATTCACTCTCACAGTGTGAACCATCCTGTTGCTCATCATCATGACTCCAGGCGATGCATATTGAACAGAGTTTAGTCCCTGGGAGAGGAAGTCAACAGAATATGAGATCATGAGAGCGAGACTAATTTACACACATTTACATTTTAGTTATTTAGCAGACGCTCTTATCCAGACGATTTACAGTTAGTTAGTTAGTTAGTTAGTTAGTTAGATAGTGCATACATGGTCATACTTTTTCGCAAGCGCCATGCTCTACCATCTAAGCCACACACACACACACACACACACACACACACACACACACACACACACACACACACACACACACACACACACACACACACACACACACACACACACACACACACACACACACACACACACACACACACACACACACACACACACACACACACACACACACACACACACACACACACACACACACACACACACACACACACACACACACACACACACACACACACACACACACACACACACACACACACACACACAGTGTGAGAGCCCAAATAGGAGAAGTGACAATATCATGTCCATATTACACACCCATTGACCACATACTGAGGAGTAGCCACTTCAGACTAGACGAGGCAGTCATTGGGGTGAATGTGTACAGGGGAAATTGAGATGTTCATATTAGTAAAAAAATGCTCATTTCTGTGTTTTGAGGTGTTGCTAATAGGTCTGTTGTTGACTTGATCGGAGGATGCTGTGTTGATGTACAGTGGCCTGTGAGTGTGTGTGATGGGGTGAGAGTGTGATACAGGGATTGGAGGAGATTATGGATGAGGTTTTTTCAGATTAGCCGGCCCTTAGGTGCTCAGTGGCAGAGAAGAGCAAGATCAACAGTTTATCATAATAGGAGAACAGATGCACTTAGCAACTCTGAATGTGTGTGTTTACATTGTGTATAAATTGTACAGAAAAGTTTATAGTGTTGAGTGTTCTGTTTGTCACAGTATTCTGCAAATATATGCATGTATAATTTCTTGTTGACAAGAATGTTGTCATGTACGACAATGTGTGTGTGTGTGTGTGTGAGAGTGACTATAAACCGCCCACACCCCACCTCATAAACCCAATCATATTCACACCTTCAAAGCTTCACAAATCAGTCACAGCGTAAACAAGCGGACGTGAAACTAGTTAGTGTCACCCAACCCAACACATACACTTCTAAACAGCAAGGAGGAGAGATGGAGATATAGAAGGGTAGAGAGATGGAGAGATGCTTCACAGCTTCCGGGTTCACGTTTAGACCAGTGACTGGAACTAAAACCTGGTTGAGACAGCAATACGCTACAGCAGCCACTATATTAACCCTGCTGTTAGAGACAGTCTAATGTTCACTGATCTGGGTACAGGGTGATAATCCACCGCCAGAGGCTGAGGGGTGAGTTTAACTGACCTTGATGCAGTCTGCATGGTCCACTGGTGCGGAGGAGTGAGGAACACCACACCACTACGTGGCCAAGACGCGGTACTGTGAGATAAGAGAAGGGTGTGAGAGTGGAAGACTCAAACAAGCATGAGGCGAGAAGAGCATGAAACGTGTGTCTAACTTCCCTGTTGAAAAGCTCAGTAGCCAGTCTCCTTTCTGTTGTACTGTAGATAATGTGGCATCTTTGTGTCTAGCTTGTTAAAAACACACAGTACTGAACTTTATCCTTATGATAATCACAGTGTTTTAAAGCCAGTAAAATGATCTATTTGTTGCCTCAGAATACTCCTTCAACTGCCATAGCCTCAAATCACACCAATAAACCTACCTGAGGTCTACATGTACACCGAGGTCCACTACCACACACTCAGACAACACAGACATGCACACACACACACACACACACACACACACACACACACACACACACACACACACACACACACACACACACACACACACACACACACACACACACACACACACACACACACACACACACTCACACGAACACACACACGAACACACACACACGAACACACACACACACACACATCCTTAAAAAGTAATTTTAAATTCTTGTTACCTTAACCTGGAGAGCAATGGGCATCTTGGTGGCTGGCTAAAGGCAGAAGCTCCAGTCTATAAACAGTTGTATGCCCATGGCCACAGTGATCCAGTCTGTAAACAGTTGTATATCCATGGCCACAGTGATCCAGTCTGTAAACAATTGCATATCCATGGCCACAGTGATCCAGTCTGTAAACAATTCCAAACCCATGGCCACAGTTATCCAGTTTCTAAACAGTTGTATATCCATGGCCACAGTGATCCAGTCTTGTAAACAGTTGTATATCCATGGCCACAGTGATCCAGTCTGTAAACAGTTGTATTTCCATGGCCACAGTGATCTAGTCTTGTAAACAGTTGTATGTCCATGGCCACAGTGATCCAGTCTGTAAACAGTTGTATGTCCATGGCCACACATATAGACAGGCAGTCACAGAGAGCACCCACAGGACCAGGCATGGGCTGGGAGAGAGAGCAGGTCTGCTGTACTCACTACCCACCAGGCCTAGTTATACCCAGCCTGTTTGAGGTACACTGATTACTTAGTGATATTACACACACACATACACACATTCACGCTCAGACCACCTTCACTGCAGGGTATGTGTAACCTCACCATGCAGAAGCAGGTCACTGCATTAAACACAAGCATATGCTATTGAGGAGTCTTGATGATCATGATCTTTCACACAACACTTCACTAGACTGGGCTTCAGCAGTACGCTACGCTAGGTGTGCGTTACAGTGGTCTAAGGTAGGCTAGGCTAGTTAGCGTGATACCATATGACTACATTGGCCCATGCTAGCGTAAGGCTAGGCTAGGCTAATGTAGGCCTCCTGCAGTCATTGGTGTGAAAGCCCATTTTCACAGTTCACACCCGACCTGCTAATGACTGATCTTTTATTCACGCTCTCTGTTGATTGTGCAGGCAGGGGGTCAACTAATCGTACAGTCTGCTAATGCTAATGCAGCGTATGTAGCGGGGATAATCTGTCAGGGCAATATGCATGCTAATGTTCTCTTGGCCATGGTGCACTAACCGTGGTCTACTAACTTTGCAAAACAGAATCTGAACTCTTAGGGACGGTTCTGATTGGAAATGGGGAGTTCAGATGGATTATGGGAGATTTGTTTGTGTGAATATATAATGTTTTGTATTATTTGGTTATATTGCAAGCATTCTGTTATTCAAACAATGCCCAACAGCAGATAAACCTACTTGTGAAAAATGCCCAGGCTTTATCAAAAGATGCATCCAGAATAACGTATCCTGTTTCACAAGACAAAATAGGCATAAATAAAGCGTACACATATACATTTATATTCCTCATTATCATCAGTTTAATTTACATCAATTATTATATTGCATTAATCTATTTTCTCTTTAGGGCTAATAAGGCTAATTACCAATGAGAGTCTTTTCAGAGTCAGTAAAAAGCTCTCATGCGTTTCAATCTGGAACATGCTGCATTCCTGGGCGCTCATATTAGCAGAAGGTTCTAGAAGCCGTCTTGGAGATCACACGAATTCAGTCTCTCCCTTCCTGTCCTTCTCCATATCCACTTTCATCCTTTCATCCTGGGATATCTAACTTAGCCAAACATGACAAACTTCCTCTAGTGGATTGGATTATACCATAGCAAGAGAGAGAAATAGAGAGAGAGAAAAAGAAAGAGAAAGAGAAAGAGAGAGAGAGAAAGAGAGAAAGAGAGAGAAAGAGAAAGAGAAAAAGAAAGAGAGAGAAAGAGAAAGAGAAAGAGAAAAAGAAAGAGAGAGAGAAAGAGAAAGAGAAAAAGAAAGAGAGAGAGAAAGAGAAAGAGAAAGAGAAAGAGAAAGGGAAAGAGAAAGAGAAAGAGAGAGAAAAAGAGAAAGAGAGAGAAAGAGAAAGAGAGAGAGAGAAAGAGAGAGAGAGAAAGGGAAAGTTGGGGGCATAAGGCCATAACCACAGTCTTGGTTAAATACTCTCCAGGCAAAAAGAGAGAGCGATAGACTTGGAGCCAAGGAAGCATAATTAATCCTGTTAATTAGGCCTAGACTTACAGTAGTGACTGATACGTCCACTCAGAGCTCGTTAATGACTGGAGGGACACTGCCGTGTGCTGTTCATAACGTGTGTTGTGGGCTTGTCTGATCTCATATTGCGTCTGTCCCCACACATCCTAATGTGAATCTGTTTCAGCCAACCCTAAGCTCCACTCTATGCTACTCATGCTAGAAATACTCCCAGCTACCATTATTCTTGTTTTAAACTACCTTGACAAAGACAATTCAGGGAGTAAACTGAAGTTTACTGAAGTAAATTCAAGGAGTAAACTGAAGTCAATTCAGGGACTGAGTGTGCACCCTCTTACTGGGTTGAGGATGGGAACAAACGTTGGTGAGAAAATGGAGTTCCCAAGTCTTTGTCCCTCTCTCTCTCTTTCTATACTCCTCTCCCTCCTTTTTATCTTCTAGTCTCCTCTTTCTGCGGAGCATGGAATCACGTTGAGCCACGTTGAGCAACGTCGAATCCCAATGAGCCCCGCTGAGCTCCACAGTGTCTCTTTTGATCTGGATCTTTGTTCAGTACCAGATGGGTTCAACCCACTGATCCTTTTCTCTTGGCCTTCTGTAACACCACAGGACTTACCTACTTACAACCCCCTCTCTTCATCCCTCCATCCCCTGACCCAGGGATTTAGAGAGATTAAGGCTGTAACAAGGTGTAAATCCAGTGTTCTGTTTACACCCCCTCCTCAACACCTCTCTCTCTCTCTCTCTCTCTCTCTCTCTCTCTCTCTGATCCGCGACAGAGAAGCTCTGTTTACTTATAGCTTACTAAGAGTTACTTACTGACTTAGAGTTTATTTAGAGCTTTATGTTAGCTTTGACTGATAGAGGAACATAATTTATTTCACTTAGTCATGCATGTCGGAGCCTAAGATTTTCACTGAACCCTGCAATCACACCTGCAACCCTGTACATGTGACCATTAAACACTGAATCTGAATCTGAATGTATAGCATGTCAAGAGACAGTTGGTTCAATCTGATTGTCATTGTGTTTCACCAGCAGGGGGCACTAGCGTACTGTTGCCGATAGAGTTGTGGACCAGCCACAGACACAAACCTCAAGCACATGAATATCTGCTTAATTTCACATATATGTATTTAGTTATATGCCCCACAAATACACTTTGGCAGTTTATATGATGTAAAACTGAACTGGCATGTATTAATATAGTCAGGAGAATAACTCTAAAACAAGGGCATGGGTTAATGAATGCAGTTATAAACACTGTTTGGAATAAATAATTTAATATGAGGAAATACAATTACCAAGTTACATTATCATTAAGTAAATAATACATTAAAAACCTTAGCAACAGGGCAGTTCTGTTATTTTTAATTGCAATGATTATAGGTCTGTGTAGGTTATGTAGGTTATGTAGGTTATGACTAACGGAGATATGATGACAAGAATGCATAGCAGTTGACCAATGAGGAAATAACTCCCAAAAATGGGTTGATTGAATAATATATAACTCGATTTAAAATATTAAACTCAATTAATTCATTTTTTAACAAAGCTTTCATTTAATTCAATTAATTTGTTTCCAAATAAATAGACTTTAGAATGCATTAATAGCATTACATTTTTGCTGTAATTCTCTGGGTAGAACACGATATAATATATTCATAATATTATGAATGTTTAACAGTCGCATAAGACATTTTACACGATTAGAAGGTTTGTCCACAATGAATCAATTGCAACCTGACTAATGTTTTCTCAAATACTCACAATCAGTCACAGACTAAAAAAAACGACTATTCTTTTATTATTATTGTACTAGCTATACTAATAATATAAAAACAGTTACAATTCCAAATGAAGCCCTTAGATAGTTGATCAGTTGATCAGTATAGAGTAATGGTAATGCAGCAGAGTTAAGTGTTCCACAGAGAGACTGTAGCTGTAGTAGCCAGTATAGAGGGGGTCTGACACACTTTCTCTCTGTGGCTTCACCCCCAGGCACTGAGATAATTAGGACTGTGGTTTTATTTACTGCCAGCTCCTCTGGGTCCCAGGGACTGTGTGTGTGTGTGTGTGTGTGTGTGTGTGTGTGTGTGTGTGTGTGTGTGTGAGTCATCCCACTCTCGCCCTCCTCTGTCTAAGAGCGTCCTCAGTCACACTAGTTTAGTATGGCCCTGCCGTTTTGCCCACATTCAGCCGATGGCAGTGGTGCTGACCATTATCTATTGAGCACAGTTCATTTTACATGGCTACAGTGCAGGGACAGGCTAGGCAGTTATAGCCCTGTGGGTAGAACTGTAATCACTGTGGCCTTAATATGATAGTGATATAGGATGTGGTCATGAGGTCTCCAAAGGTTTGTTTTAGTATTAGCATCAATTGGGAGGCTTTACTATGCTAATGGGACAAGCCCCCGGAAAAATATGATTATTTTATATAATATTATATTTTCATTATATATTTACTGCAAATATAAATACTTTTTTCCTGGACTTTTTTAAAGTACTTACAGTATAAGCCTGCCCAGGCAGGCAGAGGCAAGAAAACTGGAGATATTTTGAAAAGAAAACAAAACCCATCCTGATAAAGACAAGGTAGTAAACTGAAGTTAATTCAGGGAGTAAACTGAAGTCAATTCAGGGAGTAAACTGAAGTCAATTCAGGGAGTAAACTGAAGTCAATTCAGGGAGTAAACTGAAGTCAATTCAGGGAGTAAACTGAAGTCAATTCAGGGAGTAAACTGAAGTCAATTCAGGGAGTAAACTGAAGTCAATTCAGGGAGTAAACTGAAGTCAATTCAGGGAGTAAACTGAAGTCAATTCAGGGAGTAAACAAATTCCAAATCAATAATAAAAAAGGGCATCTTCTCAACATTTTTATATATATATTTTTGTAACATTTATTTATTCAGGAGAAACCAATTGAGACAAGTGTCTCATTTACAGTGGTGCCCTGAGGAAAAAAATTAACTGAAGAGCAGAAGCTATTTATTTCAAAACTGTTTTAAATTCAAATAACTTCCTAAATTGAGTGACATCAATTCGAATTGACCCCAACCCTGATGAAGACTATAACGAAACCCTGAATCCAAATCACTTTGGCGATCAGCAAAACAGTGAACTACTGCAATATTTACTGGGCTTTTTATTCCTCTCCTTTTATAAATGAGGACATTTCTCCTGGTTGTTGAAGTTGATCAAACAGAACCACAACACTCCAGCTCCCCTGCTGACTACAACAGTACCTCAGCAGGTCCAGACCTCAGGTCTCTCTGCAGGTCTCCACTGAGGCTCCACTTGTTGGTGACAGCGTTGCCGCGGTGCTAGCACAGCACAGTGTCAGGCCCAGCACCCCCTCCCTGACACCCTCCCTCACCAGTAGCAGTAGTGTTCACATGTGCAGCACACCATGAGTTTGAGTTAATAAACCATAGGGGGTCGGACACAACAACAATAACGGTGGCCTTCCAAGGTGCCCAGCTCCAGGAGTTGAAAACACAGTTAGGTTGTACTACAATGGGATGGTCGCCAAGGGTTACTGGTTCTGCTGGGTTCTGAAGTCATGGAACAGACAGACAGACAGACAGACAGACAGACAGACAGACAGACAGACAGACAGACAGACAGACAGACAGACAGACAGACAGACAGACAGACAGACAGACAGACAGACAGACAGACAGACAGACAGACACTAAGGGAACTCTGTCCTGGTAAATTATGGGCTGTTGTTTCCAACGGCATTGGTGCTGCAACTGTTATGGGGAGCCAATGACCCAACTGACCCACCCAGCAAGGCATGGCCTTAACAGCTGTGGTTACCATAGCAATTTAACCCAATGAAATTGCACACTCTGAGGTGTGTGCATGCATGCATGTGTGTGTGTGTGTATGTATGTGTGTGTGTGTGTGTGTGTGTGTAGGGTCTCTACAGATGATTACCATCAAAAGTGAGCTACAAGCTGACAACAGAGGGCTATGGGTAATTTCCCATCATGCCTCATCAGGAACAGCAGGGGGCCGTGAGCCTCGCCACATCAGCTCACACTCCGACCAGGCTGGAAAACGACCATAATTAAACAGCAGGGAAAGAGAGGAGAGTGTGTGTGTGTGAGAGAGAGAGAGAGAGAGAGAGAGAGAGAGAGAGAGAGAGAGAGAGAGAGAGAGAGAGAGAGAGAGAGAGAGAGAGAGAGCAAAGAAAAGAGTCCCCTCATCAAGCTGAGTTCACAAACCTGTTCTACTAAAACACTGAAGCCTCAGGACCAGAACATCCAATCAATCAGATCAAAACAAATTACAACACAGTGAAAACAAAACTACATTACTTACTGGGAAACACAAGCACAAGCACAATGCAAAATGCAGTGTTATCGACAGTACACCGTGGCAAACTATTTGACCATGGTTACTGATGAAAACCTTAGAAAAACCTTGACAAAGTACAGGCTCAGTGAGCACAGCCTTGTCATTGAGAAGGGTAGACACAGGAAAACCTGGCTCCCTGTAGAGGAAAGGCTGTGCAATCACTGCACCACAGCAGAACATGAGACAGAGCTGCATTTCCTGACAAAATGTAAAAAATATAAAACAATTAGAGAGTGTAATTTCCCCAAATTTGAAATCCTTATTAAAGGTTTCAAAGACCTCTCTGATGAGGATAGGCTACTCGTCCTGTTGGGGGAGGACGCAGAGAGCTGTGGGTTGGCAGCGCATTGCTGCCTGCCATAAGATGAGGGACAGTGTCTGACAGACCAACCAACCTGCTTATTGTTATTGTTCAATGTATGATTATTTTAAACATTGGTTATTGTTATTACTGTTGTCCCGTTGACAATATTGACTATTATTATTACTACAGTTTTTTACAATCGTTTACACACTAAAATAAACATTTCTACACAATTTGCAAAATTCTACTCCAATGAGCAAAACACCTCCATAGATTTGCAAAACATTACACACAATGTCTGCTTCACCCTTTTTGCTAAACATTACACACAGTGATTTGTAAAACTCTACACACATTTTCACACCTTAGACACAGATAAGGATTGTGAGGTTACTTCCTTGTCATTACAAAGCCCCGGATTGCCAATGACCACACTAATGAACGAATTGGATAATCACATCCACCAGGTGTGGAAGCACACATGTGCTAATTTGAAAACGCAGCACTCAGGAGTGCTATAAAAGGCAGCAGGTGAGTTCACCTGTCTTCAACAAAAATGGAAGGAGCAAGAAGAAGAAGAAGAAGAAGAAGAGTGAGAATGAGAGGGGGAGCTCAAAGAGGAGATGAAGTAGGTAGAGGAAGAGGATAAGGAGGTAGAGGAGGAGGCCCAGGTAGAGGAAGAGGAGAAGAAGGAGATAGAGGAGGAGGCCCAGGTAGAGGAAGAGGAGAAGAAGGAGATAGAAGAAGAGGCCTAGGTAGAGGAAGAGGAGATAGAGGAGGAGGCCCAGGTAGAGGAAGAGGAGAAGAAGGAGATAGAGGAAGAGGCCTAGGTAGAGGAAGAGGAGAAGGAGGTAGAGGAAGACCATGTTATCAACCAGGCTGGATTTAACCTTGCGAAAATAATAAGAAGAAGGAGAAATGTAATTGGACACAAGGCAATCACCAATGTGCCAGGGCAGCGAGGGGGTAACATCACCCTTTGCGCTGCTATTACACAAAATGGGGTCCTCCACCACCATGCTAATCTGGGACCCTACAATGCAAATCTAATACTTGCATTTCTTGACAGATTGCACGAGATTGTCACAGCATTAAACCAAGTGGACCAGATGCGGTACATTGTCGTTTGGGACAATGTCTCATTCCATCGGGCTGCTCTGGTCCAGAGTTTTTTTCAGCATGGCAGTGGAAGGTATACGACCTGCGGCCCTATGACCGTTTGCCCCTCATTCAGGCCATGGAGCAGGCCTGTGATCATATCGAAGCAGCTTCTGTGCAGGGGTGGATTCGTCACACGAGGCGATTCTTCCAACGGTGCCTTGCCAATGCAGCCAGACGGAGAGATGATGAATAGTTACAGTATTCTTGTTGCTTTTACAGTAGTTTTTCTTCAGAGTCAAAGTGTATGTACTTCATGCAGTAATTTTTATTTGTCTA
>CM042381.1:19558723-19686223 GCA_023634145.1 Thymallus thymallus
ACCCGTCACAAGACCCATTGGTTGATGCTTATTTATAAAACCCTCTTAGGCCTCACTCCCCCCTATCTGAGATACCTACTGCAGCCCTCATCCTCCACATACAACACCCGTTCTGCCAGTCACATTCTGTTAAAGGTCCCCAAAGCACACACATCCCTGGGTCGCTCGTCGCTCGTTTTCAGTTCGCTGCAGCTAGCGACTGGAACGAGCTGCAACAAACACTCAAACTGGACAGTTTTATCTCAATCTCTTCATTCAAAGACTCAATCATCACTGACAGTTGTGGCTGCTTTGCATGATGTATTGTCATCTCTACCTTCTTTCCCTTTGTGCTGTTGTCTGTGCCCAATAATGTTTGTACCATCTTTTGTGCTGCTACCATGTTGTGTTGCTACCATGTTGTTGTCATGTTACGTTGCTACCATGCTGTGCTGTCATGTGTTGCTGCCTTGCTGTTGTTGTCTTAGGTATCTCTTTAGGTAGTGTTGTTTTGTCTCTCTTGTCGTGATGTGTGTTTGTATTTATTTTAATTTTAATCCCAGCCCCCGTCCCCGTCCCTGTAGGAGGTATTTTGCCTTTTGGTAGGCCGTGTGTTACTGTTCCAGTACTGTTATACTGTACATTAGGCCTGTTACTGTTCCAGTACTGTTATACTGTACATTAGGCCTGTTACTGTTCCAGTACTGTTATACTGTACATTAGACCTGTTACTGTTCCAGTTCTGTTATACTGTACATTAGGCCTGTTACTGTTCCAGTACTGTTATACTGTACATTAGGCCTGTTACTGTTCCAGTTCTGTTATACTGTACATTAGACCTGTTACTGTTCCAGTTCTGTTATACTGTACATTAGACCTGTTACTGTTCCAGTTCTGTTATACTGTACATTAGGCCCATTACTGCTATACTGTACATTAGGCCTGTTACTGTTCCAGTTCTGTTATACTGTACATTAGGCCTGTTACTGTTCCAGTACTGTTATACTGTACATTAGGCCTGTTACTGTTCCAGTTCTGTTATACTGTACATTAGGCCTGTTACTGTTCCAGTTCTGTTATACTGTACATTAGACCTGTTACTGTTCCAGTTCTGTTATACTGTACATTAGGCCTGTTACTGTTCCAGTACTGTTATACTGTACATTAGGCCTGTTACTGTTCCAGTTCTGTTATACTGTACATTAGACCTGTTACTGTTCCAGTTCTGTTATACTGTACATTAGACCTGTTACTGTTCCAGTTCTGTTATACTGTACATTAGACCTGTTACTGCTCCAGTACTTTGATACTGTACATTAGACCTGTTACTGCTCCAGTACTTTGATACTGTACATTAGACCTGTTACTGCTCCAGTACTTTGATACTGTACATTAGACCTGTTACTGCTCCAGTACTTTGATACTGTACATTGGCCCGCTACTGTTGTACTGTACATAATTTTTTTTTTTCACCTTTATTTAACCAGGTAGGTCAGTTGAGAACAAGTTCTCATTTGCAACTGCGACCTGGCCAAGACAAAGCAAAGCAGTGCGACAAATAACAACACAGAGTTACACATTAAACAAACAGTCAAAAACACAATAGAAAAATCTATATACAGAGTGCAAAATGTAGTGCAAAAATTAGACCTATGTAAACAGTAGCATACATAGAGGTTATTAATTTCATGCAAATGTCAACAATTGTAATATCCTCATTCAGCATCTAAGAACCCAACAAAAAACAGCAAGACGTCTGTCTGTTTGGTCCGTGGAAAGATAATCAGGTTCCTTATTATCAACGACTTACACCATATGAAGATGTTTATCCAGAGACTCCTCATCACTACCAAAGCATGTCATTAAAATGCTGAAAGTCCAGTTGTTCATTCTGTATAGTTTGTCCTAAACATACTCATTAAGAATCGTGGGTTATTTTTAAATTGCTGGGATCAGATAGGGAGCAAACAGCGTTTTTTACTGCAGCCTTCCTCCTGGTGAGACCTAGTCAACTAACTAATGACACGGAGTTCATTTACATCAGAAAACATGAACATGAATATATCTAGAAGAGGGAAAAGCGTAGGGAAGGTAAATTAGCCCGTAACAAATGACCAATATAGGAGTAGGTCTCCCTGGCATTAATTGTCATCTAAAGAGTACGGTTCATTAAATTACTATTAAAGGGTTTGATAAAATATACTCTCTGCTCATCGGGGTTTGCACGCTTTGTCCTCCAATCCTCCTACGATGTAAAATGTATAAATAACATGAATAACGATAGCGGTGTCTATGAGCTATTCATGTCAGATGGATTCAGGAAACCTATTGGCCGAGACGTTATCAAGGGTTTTGAACTAATAACAATCCTATATTTCCTTCTCCTTGAATACATAGAAGTAATGCAAATTATATGAATTGATATCAAATTAATAGCCCGGACGAGATGGGGACAGTATAATTTGATTGAAATGGAATGATAATAATGGTATTAATTATTCAAGATGTATGTGTTGAATATTACTGAATACATCTCTATGCAAAGTTATTTGTGGTTGGAGGTCTGCTCCACATTTTATACTGTATTAAGATATCAGGGACAGCTATGCAACAACCCCTCCAGCAAACATCTGCTCACACACACACACACACACACACACACACACACACACACACACACACACACACACACACACACACACACACACACACACAAAAAGACTTCCGTTTGCATGTGTGTGTTTAAGAGAAATAGTGAAAAGGAGAGAGAGTAAGAGATGGATGGAGAAAAAAGATAGAGAGAAAGAGAGAGAGAGAACAAGATAGAGAGAAAGAGAGAGAGAGAACAAGATAGAGAGAGTAAGGATGAACAAATTGAGAGACAGGGACAGGACTCGGGTGGACAGACAATGATTCCCCCAGGTGCATGTTGGGTAAGTCTTGGATAACTAGGAGTGACAGAGAACAGAAGATGGTGATCCCTCCTCTCATGTCATATCTCTTCTCACTTCCTGCCCAACTGTCAACAGGACTTTAAACTGCTGTTTGCTGAATTGGGACGTCAGGGTCAACCAAAGGAAGGATTTGTTACACCCAATGACGCTGGTGGAGAGACTCTAAACTAGTGTGTGTGCTGTTGCGTTTTACATGGTGTGGTGTGTGTGTGCGCACGCGTATGTGTCTTACAGCATGCTGTGGACACAGAAACATGTTGTCGTCCAGGGTTAGTGGGGACTGAGCTGGTGAGTGAGAGACTGCCTCTAAAGTCCTTAGCTCCAGACATCAAGCAGCCATACTGGAAGAATAGGATTCACACAAACGTTATTCATCTGTCATTCATTCGGTGGGCTGGCGTCGTTTGCTTCACTGGATAGAGTCAAGGATATGCTCTGCATTATTCTAAAGGCCTACTGCAACATGTAGCATGTTCTAGTTTCCCTTACAATACATGTGATTAGTAATAGTTATAGTAAATAAAACAGTCCCATAACAGCTTACGTAAAAGAGAATGGTATCAAGTCACGCGGTCAAATTACTTGCTGCTGATAAATAGGCAGAACACAAACTCATCATTACACAATTGTTTTTCTAAATTATATCAACCTCTTCACCCTCCTTCTCATTCAGTTAGGCCTCATTTAAATTAAATCGTGGTGTAAGGTGCACAATGATCGCCCATTTATCTATTCGTCATTCATTCAGGGAAGGAGCAGCTTTTTTCTGTGGTAGAGTTTCTTTTGGGTGGGGCGGCTCTAGTGTTAAAACATCCAGCAGCCATACTGAAGGAATAGGATACACACAAACACTTAAAATAGTTACTATTTCAAATCACTGTCCTCCTAACCACACTGGAGTCTCCTGAACCATGTAGAATATAGATCTAACCACACTGGAGTCTCCTGAACCATGTAGAATATAGATCTAATCCCACTGGAGTCTCCTGAACCATGTAGAATATAGATCTAACCACACTGGAGTCTCCTGAACCATGTAGAATATAGATCTAACCACACTGGAGTCTCCTGAACCATGTAGAATATAGATCTAATCACACTGGAGTCTCCTGAACCATGTAGAATATAGATCTAACCACACTGGATTCTCCTGAACCATGTAGAATATAGATCTAACCACACTGGAGTCTCCTGAACCATGTAGAATATAGATCTAACCACACTGGAGTCTCCTGAACCATGTAGAATATAGATCTAACCACACTGGAGTCTCCTGAACCATGTAGAATATAGATCTAACCACACTGGAATCTCCTGAACCATGTTGATTATAGATCTAACCACACTGGAATCTCCTGAACCATGTTGATTATAGATCTAACCACACTGGAATCTCCTGAACCATGTTGATTATAGATCTAACCACACTGGAATCTCCTGAACCATGTTGATTATAGATCTAACCACACTGGAATCTCCTGAACCATGTAGAATATAGATCTAACCACACTGGAATCTCCTGAACCACGTTGAATTTAGATCCCCTGGAGCGTCCAGTGTACACCCCTGTCTGTGGAGCAGGTCCACCATGTCTGTCTCTCCAGGAACCTACCGATGAGTATTGCCCCTGGACATCCCTGTTAATCACTCAACCCTAAACAAGCACTTCTAAATGACCTCAGTGAGGAGACTAGAGACAGACAGAGCACAGAGCCAAACAAGGCCCTCGGGCCCTACACCAATCTACTGTAAGTCCCAATTACCCTTCCATCTTGCCCTTTTCTGTTTGTATTTTGTGTGTGTGTGTGTGTGTATGTGTGTGTGTGTGTGTGTGTGTGTGTGTGTGTGTGTGTGTGTGTGTGTGTGTGTGTGTGTGTGTGTGTGTGTGTGTGTCAGACAACCAGTTCCATATAACTAACAGCAAAAGTCATGCCCTGTGTATGTTGTCCCCATTAGTGTGTGTGATATTGTTTTGACCGCTATTGTAACAGTCATCAGAGCAAATGACCGAGAATACAGGGCCAAATAACCATCACTGTCAATGTCTCTCTACATAACCAGGTGATACCATTTAAAAAGAAGCATTAAAACCACAAGTTGGGAGAGCGGCAGCCTGAGAGGATCAGTGTGACTCAACCCTGCAAGTTCGCATCAGAAGCCCCCTACCTACCAGATATTGGAAATCAAAGACTCTCCATGGATTTATATAAAGCGTAGTTATACATGACTTGTTTGGCAGTTACCTATCTGTGCATTATGTCATGTTCTTTCTACATTTTACAGGACATTTCAGTCATTTAGCTAGCAGACACTCTATCCAGAGCGACTCGCAGCAGTGACTGCATACATTTTCAAACTTTTTCGCACTGGTCCTGCATAGGAATCAAATCCACAATTTTGACATTGCGAGTGCCATGCTGTACAAACTGAGTCATTCTGTACAATCTGTCCACAGCTTTATGTAGCAATATGCTATATATACACCCCCAACCCCCCCAAAACACACACACACACACACACACCCACACACATACACACACACACACACACACACACACACACACACACACACACACAGCAAACACACACCCCACTAGGAGGGCAGATGGATCCTCTTCCCCTCTCGCTCCAGGGTTCCCATGGTGACAGGTCAAAACAGACCCCACCTGAACTGACCCTTTCTGGTTCATAGGTGAGCCCCCTCTCTTTGTTTCTATCTATCTCCCTCTTTCTAGTCATCCCCCCCATCTCTCTACCTCTCTGATGGTTGATGAGTGCAAGTCAGGATGGGGTCTTCTGTTGGCCAGGTGGGTTCAAAGGGTAAGGCATTTGGTAGATGACCCACTTGATGCAACCATATTGCAGCTAATCCCTAACACACACACACACACACACACACACACACACACACACACACACACACACACACACACACACACACACACACACACACACACACACACACACACACACACACACACACACACACACGTGCACCCACTTCAAATGTTTTCACAGTAATATATAGAATAAAAACAATGCATTGCTACAAACCAGGATGAAATCCAGTGCTGTTATTGTGAAGGGCTGATATACTGCTGAATAGGGGTGTTCAGTAATCACTTCTGCTTATTTGGAGCAATGCATGAGCAAGATCAAATCACACATAGACTCCTTTCCCCAGAGTCCTCTAGGGGGCAGTGTTGCCATGTCAACTACCAACACTGAGTGGCCGAGCTCAGAAGCCACATAAATCCCTATAACATAGAATCTGTTTATAATTTGAACTGCCGAGCCACATATACCTATAACATAGAATCTGTCTATGATTTAAACTGCCAAGTCACATAGCCCTATAACATAGAATCTGTTTATGATTTGAACTGCCGAGCCACATAGACTTATAACATATAATCTGTCTATGATTTGAGCTTACAAACTGTGTATATCTATGGTTCTGACACCAATCATCCATCTGACACCTTTTCATTATGGCAGGAATACTGTGAACACAGCTAAAGGCTGATTATTGGAAACACCTTCTGTCTAACTCCTTCTCTGTTTTACAGCCCTTGACACACACACACACACACACACACACACACACACACACACACACACACACACACACACACACACACACACACACACACACACACACACACACACACACACACACACACACACAGGGGGGCAATACCTCTCTCTCTCTCTCTCTCTCTCTTTCTCTCTCTCTCTCTGTCTCTGTCTCTGTCTCTGTCTCTGTCTCTGTCTCTGTCTCTGTCTCTGTCTCTGTCTCTCTCTCTCTCTCTCTCTCTCTCTCTCTCTCTCTCTCTCTCTCTCTCTCTCTCTCTCTCTCTCTCTCTCTCTCTCTCTCTAGTGAAGCAACCCAGGTGACTACTAGCTGTAGATACTGTAGATAAAGAGGTATGATGGAGGAAAGGGATGTGTGATGTTAGATTACATACACACACATACACATATTGTACGTACACACACACTTACACACACATAGCTACGCTGTAAATATTGTTTGGGGCATATTGTGTGAAGTTTATCATGTTGTATTTACAGTACACGTTATGTACAGCAGGGTGTGTTCTTACTGTAGGTTGGGGTGTGAACTGAACAACACATCCATACAGTTAAATACCTCCTCAACCCCCAACAGCGTCTAAACAATCTGTCGAAGAGAATACCAACCATAGAGATCATATTAATTGACACATCCCTAATTCTATGATGCCAGCATGACTCTATGCATGAGGATCTCCTCCTAGGGGTGGCAGGTAGCCTGGCAGGTAGGAGCGTTGGGCCAGTAACCGAAAGGTTGCTGGATCGAATCCCTGAGCTGGTAATAATCTCTTGTTCTGCCCCTGAGCAAGGCAGTTAACCCACTGTTGCCTGGGTGCTGAAGATGTGGATGTTTATTAAGGCAGCTCTCTGATTCAGAGCAGTTGGGTTAAATGAAGAAGACACATTTCAGTTGTACAACAGACTCAGGTATCTTCCTTTACCTCTCTCTTCCCAATCCTAAGGAAGTGTTTTCAATAGAATACCACCACAAACATGTGAATGTACTGAAGTTGAAAACACTTGTGTGACATTGAGGCAGCATTGGGTATGTCGTTTGGGTCTTGGCGTGTCAAAAAAGATACACATTAATTTGACACGTCAAATAACACAATTCTGTTATAGAATGTTGTGTGTGCTGAATGTGCATGTGTAAGCGCCAACACTACTATCAGTAGCACTGTTAAAGCTGTACAAAAAAGTCTGCAAACAAGCATCCACTGGCCACGAAGATGTGTTTACAATACCGCGTTGGTAATAAGGCATTATTTGTTCGACCGCAACTTCTGAGGTAGATAGCTAGCTTAACTTGGTACCTAGCTAGCACAAATGCAACTAGCCTGAAAAATGTTTTATTTGACCTTTATTTAACTAGGCAAGTCAGTTAAGTACAAATTCTTATTTACAATGACTGAAAACAATGACCAGTAGAAACTGCAGTCATTTTCAATATCCTTAGCAATGATTTAGGACTCCTTGTGAGTGAGTATTAGGTAGGTAGCCACTTGTTGTTCGCCTATTGAAGTTGAATTTCAGTTCATGAAAATAAATAGCTAGCCAGCTACTTAACCCTGTTGTCTAACGTTATAAGCAGCCAGCAACGTCCTCTGGCTAGTGAGTAGATAATGTTAAACAAAGTTGGAATGTGGAGCAATGAAATGGGGTATCAGTCTACTCGGTGACACCCCCAGAACACAACTGTGAAGAGTTTACACAAATATTAGTGTTGCAGCTCTTATCGCGGGACTGTGACTGTGTGAAATCACCTCCCCAGTCAGCCTATTGTGCATATTGACATTCATATTGCACTGTACAGCTTTACCTAAGGATTGGGGATCAATGAAATGGTTTATCAGTCTACTCAGTATCCAAGAGCTTTTTTCCTAACGTCCTCCTTAGAGTTATCGGACGCCAAAACATCCACTCTGTATTGTTTTCCCTCTGGAATAGTTTTCGATACACATAGTAGGTTGACAATAAATGTGTCTTGAGTCACAGTTGTTTCAGAGTCCCCCAATAAGAGCTACGACGCTAATGTTCTCTGGGTGTCACTGAGTAGACTGATCCCATGTCATTGATACACAAATCATAAGTAAGGCTGTACAGTGAAATAAGTTTGCCCCAATGCAATTCTAGTCCAATATATCCAGTGTGATTTCAACAGGTTTTTGTAAAATTAACAAATTATTGTCTTTTGTTGATTTTATATAACAATATTACAACCTCATTTAGCATGATCTAAATGGCTTATGGCTTAATTCTACCATTTGAATTAATTTGCATCACTGTCAATCACATACTTTTATTTTGAAGGCTAACCGCAAGTCCACTATTGTGGCTAATCTTTATTGTGGCTAGCTTCACATAGATGTGTCCGATCAGTAATCAAATAAGAACTGTCTTATAAATTAGGGTTATTTTAGATGATGACGGCTAGCTAGATAGTTAGCTAGCTAACTATAGCTACTGAAACAGAATGTCGTTTTGCTATGTTTTTGGGGAAGAGCATTGTTTGCATCCATCAGCTAGCTAGCTTTTTTTATGTCCAGCACTGTAGGTGCGCGAGACAAAACTTTACCAGCATCATAGCATACGTATGGATGAACCGTTGTGACATATGAAATACTAGTTATTGTGTAATCAATGTGTAATAACTACGCAACAATTGTATGAACGCGTTAAATTAGGATGTGACGTGCAGTCATATTCAGGTCCTGATTGGTCAACAAGCTTATTGTTATTTGACGTGTATTTTTTTTTACACTCAAAGACCCAAACGGCGTTCCAGAGCAGCACTGTGTTCGCATTCCAATTCATTCTGTTGAACCATGAATGTGTGCCACTGGCCTTGGGGCGACCCTTCGTTGCCCGTAACGATAGATGCCCACTGGATTATAACCCCTCTACTCTACATTCTATGGTTGATGACACAAGCACAAAATCCCACTCATGAAGTCATTATTATTTCTGGAAATAACAGCTAAGTGAGTGATTAGGTTGTGAGGCCTAGAAAGTGAAGGAGTCAACAGGATTTAATAATGTTAATGTGTCTTATCTTCCTGACATAGCCATCAGTCTGTGGTGTGTTTTTGGTTAGAGGTTTCTGTTTTAAAGTCCCAGTGCAATCAAAAACGTATGTTTTGAATGTTTCCTGTGTTTCATATATATTTGCACACTATGAGGTTGGAATAATGCCCTTTTTGTGTAAGAGCTTTTTTTTAAGAAAGAGAGTTCCAAACCTCTCTGCCAAACCTCTGCTAGTTTTCAGTTTTCCCCTCCACCACTCCCAGACAGTCCTAGCTACATTTAGATTGAGAAATTGCTCTTTGTAAAGAAACAAATGTTCTTCACAATTTTAATTGAAAAAAATCATAGTAAGGTACTTAATTGTTACCCAAAAATTATTTGATATTGAAATAAAAATGTCTGCATTGGACCTTCAAACTTAGAGGCCCAACCCTGTATTGTTAAGAGAGAGAAAGAGAGAGAGGGGGCAGTGTGAGAAGAGAGATAGAGAGAGAGCGAGAGAGAGAGAGAGAGAGAGAGAGAGAGAGAGAGAGAGAGAGAGAGAGAGAGAGAGAAAGATAGAGAGAGAGCGAGAGAGCGAGACTGAGAGCGAGAGAGAGAGAGCAAGAGAGAGAGAGAAGGCAGTGTGAGAAGAGAGAGAGCGGGAGAGAGAGAGAGAGAGAGACAGGAAGGGTGGAATAACGATTGCGTGCAAAGCAGTGCTCTGATGGGAAAAGCGAGAGGGAGACGGGTCGAAACGAGACACGTGACAATATGGACAACAGAGAGACACACAATTAGACTCATTATTGTTCCCGGGAGATCAGAGAGCTGCATTGTGGGTGCCCCCTGCTGTGTCCTGGCACCCCAACTGGTAGGGAGTCACGTACCCACGTAGCTTCATCTAGAGATCACCTGGGAAACACACTCCTCCTACACCATGCCATCACACACACTCACTGCTCATCTATAAAACACCATAAAATTACACCACACATTCACTGCTCATCTATAAAACACCATCAAATTGCACACACACTCATTACTCATCTAGAAAACACCATAAAATTACACCACACATTCACTGCTCATCTATAAAACACCATCAAATTGCACACACACTCACTACTCATCTAGAAAACACCATCAAGTTACACACACTCACTACTCATCTATAAAACACCATCAAATTACAGACACTCATTACTCATCTAGAAAACACCATCAAATTACACACACTCACTACTCATCTAGAAAACACCATCAAATTACACACACACTCACTACTCATCTAGAAAACACCATCAAATTGCACACACACTCATTACTCATCTAGAAAACACCATCAAATTACACACACACTCACTACTCATCTAGAAAACACCATCAAGTTACACACACTCATTACTCATCTAGAAAAACACCATCAAATTACAGACACTCATTATTCATCTAGAAAACACCATCAAATTACACACACTCACTACTCATCTAGAAAACACCATCAAATTGCACACACACTCATTACTCATCTAGAAAACACCATCAAATTACACACACACTCACTACTCATCTAGAAAACACCATTAAATTACAGACACTCATTACTCATCTAGAAAACACCATCAAATTACAGACACTCATTATTCATCTAGAAAACACCATCAAATTACACACACTCACTACTCATCTAGAAAACACCATCAAATTACACACACACTCATTACTCATCTAGAAAACACCATCAAATTACACACACTCACTACTCATCTAGAAAACACCATCAAATTACACACACACTCATTACTCATCTAGAAAACACCATCAAATTACACACACTCACTACTCATCTAGAAAACACCATCAAGTTATACACACTCACTACTCATCTAGAAAACACCATAAAATTACACCACACATTCACTGCTCATCTATAAAACACCATCAAATTGCACACACACTCATTACTCATCTAGAAAACACCATCAAATTACACACACACTCACTACTCATCTAGAAAACACCATCAAGTTACACACACTCACTACTCATCTAGAAAACACCATTAAATTACAGACACTCATTACTCATCTAGAAAACACCATCAAATTACACACACTCATTACTCATCTAGAAAACACCATCAAATTACACACACTCATTACTCATCTAGAAAACACCATCAAATTACACACACTCACTACTCATCTAGAAAACACCATCAAATTACACACACTCATTACTCATCTAGAAAACACCATCAAATTACACACACTCACTACTCATTTAGAAAACACCATCAAATTACACACACACTCATTACTCATCTAGAAAACACCATCAATTTACACACACACTCATTACTCATCTAGAAAACACCATCAAATTACACACACACTCATTACTCATCTAGAAAACACCATCAAATTACACACACACTCACTACTCATCTAGAAAACACCATCAAATTACACACACTCACTCGCTGTCCTGCCACCCTCCCTCCAGTTGGTGCTCTGGTGCTCTCTGTCAGCCAGACTCTCTCCAACACAAGGCCCTGGTGCACTCTGTCAGCCGGACTCTCTCCAGCACGAGGCCCTGGTGCCGGACTCCCTCTCCTCCCAGCCTCCCTCTCTGAAGGACTAGTGCCTGTAGTACACTCCCCACAGAGCGCTACACTGGTAGATAACAGTGCACTGTGTCATCCTGGTGTAAGATGGTTGTCTTATCCTCTCATTGATCCCAGTGGATTTGGAACTAGCCTTGCTTGAAACCTGCTTTAAGTCTGAATTCAGCCAACCGGTGTACAGACACATAACTCTGCTGTTACTGAGCCTTCAGGAACTAGTGTGTGAAAACAGTGCAAAGATTGTTGAAATCAAAACTCAGATATCAGTTCACTAAGGCCCCAGTGTAACTTCAGTAACAGGATTGCATTGTACTGATGGTCATCGGGGGGAAACGGTGCAAGAATCAGGAAGCAATTACACGATTCAGGTATATTTTGGCTGCAAGTAAAATTACACTATTTAGCGAGACCTCAGAACATACAGGCACATCAAATCAAATCAAATCAAATTGTATTGGGAGGCAGGTAGCCGAGTGGTTAGAGCGTTGGGCCTGTAACCACAAGGTTGCTGGATCGAATCCCTGAGCTGACAAGGTAAAATTTGAACAAGGCAGTTAAGCCACTGTTCCTAGGCTGTCATTGTAAATAAGAATTTGTTCTTAACTGACTTGCCTAGTTAAATAAATACACATGTTTAGTGAAATGTAATATCTAACTAATCTAAAAGTAAAATAATGGAATTAAGAACTATATAAATATTAGTAACTAACTTCAGACAATACCAGCACATACAATGACTGTAATTTCCTTCAGACAATGCCAGCACATAAAATAAAAGTATTTACATTGTAACTACCTTTAGACAATGCCAGCACAGGGGGTGGTTTGGTGACCATTATGTTTCTACAATACATGCCCAAAGCCTAATGCCCATACCCAGGCTGGTTCACCTGATTGGCTAAGCATTGCACGTGCCTTCACCTGATTGGCTAAACATTGCACGTGCCCTCAGATCATCAAGACTATTAAGTATGGGTGTTTCCACACCATTAGATTTGTTTCTGAATTGCCTCCAATGCCTTTGGTGCGGTAAATGCTTTAAATTGCACTGACTACCAGTATGAATGGAGTGGTTTGTAGTGTAAAGCTGTCTGTCCAAGTTGGTTTGCGCACAACCCAGTACTGCTGTCCTCTGTCAGAGCTCATTTAGGTAAACACTGACGTCTGTCTGGTAGAGCAGAGTGACAGGCACATGACTTAGGTACTTAGAAATCGCCCCTCTCAGCAACTCTCCCTCTACGTCTCTCCATGATATTGCTCCATACTGGTTCTCTCACTCTCTCTCTCTCTCTCTCTCTCTCTCTCTCTCTCTCTCTCTCTCTCTCTCTCTCTCTCTCTCTCTCTCTCTCTCTCTCTCCTCTCTCTGTGACGACAATTCTCAATACTGGCATACTGTATGCATACTGTCTGCATATTCTCTCTCCCTGTCTCTCGCTCATAACCTACTCCAGCAGACAGAGCAACCCTTTGGTCCTCAAAGAGTATGACACCCTCTCTTTAAAAGCTGTGTGTCACTCTCTCTTCTACTCTTGAAGACTGCAGAACAGTAGCTAAGCGTCTTTAAAATGAGCGGTAAAAGACATACATTAAATATGCCTCCGCATCTTCTGCTCGGGCGAGTGGACTGAATCCGAATGAATGGCTAATGTGTTGCAATGACGGCAAGCAACACTAGATTGATCACTCATGGCAATATCTGCTCTATTGGCCATTAACACCCGGGAGGAGCCTAACCACGACCCCATCACACACCAGGTTTAATTTGAGAGTGAAGAAGAAGTGTGGCTGAGAGAAAGAGAGTGTGTGTTTCCAGGATCCACTTAGAGTACAGCAATGATACATGGTCAGAAGAAGGGTATAGGGAGAGAAGAGAGAGAGAGAGAGAGAGAGAGAGAGAGAGAGAGAGAGACAGACAGACAGACAGACAGACAGACAGACAGACAGACAGACAGACAGACAGACAGACAGACAGACAGACAGACAGACAGACAGACAGACAGAGAGAGAGAGAGAGAGAGAGAGAGAGACAGACAGACAGACAGACAGACAGACAGACAGAGAGAGAGAGAGAGAGAGAGAGAGAGATGCAGAGACGGCACGTTAAAGGTCCAGGTGTCTTGTACTGTATGTAGCCAGGTCTCTCATCAGGGATACAGTGTTCTGCATTTATCACAGTGACTAAACACAGTATGTCAGAAAAAATCAAAGCATCATCAACACAGATGGTAGTTGAATAGATGAAAGTTATATTATTAGATATAGGCTGGCTTGACAAAACCTATGGTTAATGGATGGTCATAGTTCTGAGTTGGATCAGCTCTCACACTGGCAGCCTCTGCTCACAGCTGATCCAGGGAGTGGATGAGACAAATGTAAACCCAAGAGCAAGTTAGAAGGTGTTTCTGTTCAAACGACAAACGCCACAGGGCTGTTGACGAGAGAGCAGAATTTAATAACCTGGTTTTGACACCTGACACAAGCATGCACGCATGCAGACGCACACACATTCTCACATACTCACAATAATTTACGCACAAAGACACAAGCACGTACACACGCACGTACACACACCTGCCTCATGTGAGGGATTGATTGCTATTACCTACAGTCCATTAAACCTGTCAATCATCCGATAGTGCAGCTGTCTGTGTTGTCTGTGACCCGTCTGCATTCCTACAGAGATGAACTGTGAACCTCTCAGACAAAATGTTTTAAAACAAAGACTGAGACAAAAGTCCTAAAATATGTTGTATTGTCACATACACTGGATAGGTGCAGTGAAATGTGTTGTTCTACAGGGTCAGCCATAGTAGTACGGCACACCTGGTATTCAAACCAGCAACCTTTCTGTTACTGGCCCAACTCATGCCAAGGGCCAAGGGCCTAGAATTTTTCCTGATGATATGACCTGATGAGGAAAAACTCTGGGCCTAGTCATGCCACATACAGTAGTTGTAAGCGATCAAAACTCTTTTTAGGGATGTAGTAAACCAAAAGGTCATAGGTCATTGGTCAATGAATGCTGGGAATGGCCGTGCTTTGCCTGTGTCAGTCTGGCTAATAGCGAAACACAGCAGGATACAGGAGTTTCTCAACTGCCAGGTATAGAACGAGCGATTAGAGACATGAACAGACATGTACACACATTCACAATTACATACAGCACACACACACACTCACAAACAAGAAATCCAGGAAACCACTAGAGTACTATTGTCCCACACCCACAAGTCAGTGCTTCGATCACACACTGTCAGAACTTGTTAGCTCAGAGGGCATACACTGGAAAACTCAGAGTGACAGGTGACTCTGTCCTCCCCACACACACACACCTATTTCCACACTCATATAGGTAACACACAAACGCGCACGCGCACACGCACACACACACACACACACACACACACACACACACACACACACACACACACACACACACACACACACACCGCCTGGAAGATGTTTCAGCACCAGATTTCTCCAGGTTGGGCATGCTGATCCGGCAAAGTGTACTAGAGGGGGCTGATGGAAGTGTAGTCAACATCCCCAGAGAACTGAAGCGTGGCAGTGCCCAAAGACCGGCCATGCGTGTCACCATGGAAACCAGGCCTGGCCGGCACAGATGAGTCTCAGGAGTTCTGAGGAGAGAGTTGGCACTTGGCGACAAAGCACCTTAAATAACCCAGAGGGTAGGATGGCACACTACTGTAGGCCGAGGACAAAGACACACTACTGTAGGCCGAGGACAAAGACACAAAACAGACAGACAACACAAAGACACACATATCACTCACTAAATAGACAAGACATTCAACTTTAAAAGACTTCCATGTTAGCGCTAGAATAAACTGTGCCTGAAGAAGAAGAAGAAGAAGAAGAAGAAGAAGAAGAAGAAGAAGGCCGTCTTGCTTATCCAGATTAGTAAAGGCTGTGAAGTGTTGTCTTTGTGGAGATGTCAGAGTTGATATGAGTCCTGTTAACTCTTCTCTCCATGGTCACGGTTTATACACAGAGGCCTCATACAGGGCGAGGGGACCCCTATTGAGCCCATCCCAAACACCACTCTGATGGGATAGAGAGAGGGGGCACAGTGTCTGCCAAGGCTGTGTGGATGTCCTTGTATAGATAATAGCAGCCGGCAGGGGGAACAAAGTAACATCGGCACCAGGCCAGACTGCTGTCACTCAGTTAGATCCTCTACTCCACTCTCGCCTGCATCCGTCTTCTCTCGTTTCTCTTACAACCGTTTTCTCTCCTCTTCACTCTACTCCTTCTCTCTCTTCTTTCCTGTGCTGGCACTCTGCTCTCTCTCTCATCCTCTATAGATTGTTTTCTGTTACTTTACAAATCGTATTTCCTCATTTCATGTCTTGTATGCACTCTTCAGCCTTCTAACCTCTGAACCCAGAATGGACTTGAATGGACCAGAATGGAATTGAATGGACCAGAATGGACTTGAGTGGACCAGAATGGACTTGAATGGTCCGAATGGACTTGAGAAGACCAGAATGGATTTGAATGGTCCGAATGGACTTGAGAAGACCAGAATGGACTTGAATGGTCCGAATGGACTTGAGAAGACCAGAATGGACTTGAGAAGACCAGAATGGACTTGAGTGGACCAGAATGGACTTGCGGTGACATTGTGAATCCACACAGTGGATTGTGGCTCCAGTCATTATCTATGAGGGTGTCTCTGTGTCTCTATAAGCTTCAGCTGCATTCTGGAGTGAAAGACTACTAACGTGCAGTGAACTTGCTGGGGCATGAGACTCCAACAGGCATTGATTAAGCCCCAGTTGAAGATAAACATAAATTATAGCTCATTAGGGAAAAAATATGTTTTAAACGGGTCAACAATCTCCTACCTGTAGGGTCAACTGGGATTAAATAATAAAATAAAACTAGGATCAGAATGTTCCTCCACATCGTGCTTGTGAGGGTTTGGCTGTGGTTAAACCTTACTCCCAATAAAGGGAGTGGTAGAACCACAGTCGAGCCCTCACCCTAACTAGGGGAGGTAATGATCCTCAATCAGAGACAGCTGTACAGGGTTGTCTCTGATTGGGGATTGCATTTAGGCACCACTCTCAGCCACCTGTGTGTGGGTCATTCGCCAATCCCCTCACAGAAAGGGGATTGGCGATGGAAAGAAGATCGGGGCAGTAGCAGCCCTCCAACGCCAGTTCCCAACCCGGTGCCTCCAGCGCTGGCCCACAGCCCAGCACGATCCGTGCCGACTTTGCGCACCACACCATCAGTGCGCAGCCAAAGCACGGAGAGGCTGGAGGAAAAGGATCGCCCACCTATTCGTCTGCCAACGATCCAAGATCGAGAAAAACCCGAGGGGTTTTTTGACCGCCCAAAGGAGGAACAGATAAGGTGGTGGAGAGCTTGGGTGGCTCTTCCATTGGAGCAGCATACGGACCCGCTGCTAATAGAGATAGAGGAGGAGGAGGACTTTGGGCGCCGATACGCTCTAGTTAACAGGCTGATGGATATGCGGGAGCGGGCAGCCCGGAGCCTCCAGCCAAGGTCAGCAGCCCGGAGCCTCCAGCGATGGTCAGCAGCCCGGAGCCTCCAGCGGAGCCCAATCCGGGTCCAGCCGTCTGCCCAGCTCCAGTGCCGAAGCAGTCCGCTCCACCGGGGCCGGTCGTCTGCCCAGCGCCAGTGCCGGAGCAGTCCGCTCCACCGGTGCCCAGTCCGGGGCCGGTCGTCTGCCCAGCGCCAGAGCCGGAGCGACCTGCCACACCGGTGCCCAGTCCGGGTCCAGTTGTTTGTACCGCTCCAGGGTCGGGGGCTTCCACACCAGGGTCCAGACAGGACTTGGTGCTTCGCGGGAGAACGGAGGGGAAAATCACCGCGCTGGGGTCCGGACCGCATCGGGCGTGCAACGCTGAGGTAGGAGGGGAGCAGCCTTCACTGCCTACGTCACGTCCGAGGCCGAGTCCGGAGCCTCCACCAGCAAATGCCCCAGTACTCCGCCCTTTTCCCCCTAGTTGAGTTTATGATTTTTTTTTGGAGAGGGGGGGATTATTTTGCGGTCGGGAGTCCGCACCTTAGGGGGGGGGGGTACTGTGAGGGTTTGGCTGTGGTTAAACCTTACTCCCAATAAAGGGAGTGGTAGAACCACAGTCGAGCCCTCACACCCTAACTAGGGGAGGTAATGATCCTCAGAGACAGCTGTACAGGGTTGTCTCTGATTGGGGATTGCATTTAGGCACCACTCTCAGCCACCTGTGTGTGGGTCATTGTTAGATGTTTTTGTTTCGAATGTCAACGATGTAAGTAGTGTTCCCGTTTTTCTATACGTTGTTGTTTATGTAGTTCACATTGAGTATTTTTATTATTAAATACAATGTCGAACTATCACTGCGCTGCGCCTTGGTCTATTCCTACACCCGATCGTGACAGTGCTCTCTCGTCTGCTGTCTCCACCTCTCCCCATCCACCAATCCCACAACAAACAACAATTAAGTGTTCATCTCTAATTTCTAATAAGTAATTACCAGAACAAACATACCAGGTGTTACTATGAGGAAAGAGAGGCATCAGCAAGCAAAGAGGCTTACATAATAATAATAATAATAATAATACAGATTGATTTAACTTGTATAGCGCTTTTCATTAGAGAAAATAAAGCGAATAAAAAGCGTAACAAACAAATAACAAATATAAATTGAGACGGTAGAGATGGAGATAGAATGTCTCTATTTATATTTAATCGGTCTATAGTTACCATTATATAACACCAACACATTCAGTATATTCTCATTCATTACTGTTTATCATAAAGTGAAAAGGTACTTAGCTGAACTTTAGACTGGACACAGAGGCAGAACTACAGTTTATCACGAAAGAGAAAGAGAAATCCAGCCCTAAAACGTCTGAGAGAAGCACCTAATTTCCTGTTCCACATCCCCTTCCAGCCTCCTGGGCTGTTGAAACCCAGAGCTCAGGGGGACTTTGGGAGACAGACAAACAGTCATCCCTGTAAATGCCAGCCAAGTTTACTGTAGATGGTGAGGCCATTTGCTTGGGAGATGTCACTGTATCCCTGAGAGACTGCAGAGGGAAAGCTAGCACTCTCTCATCAACACCGCCTGGCATGACAGCTACCGGGAGGCACCGTGTGTGTTTGTGTGTGTGTGTGTGTGTGCGTGTGTGTAGAACCACTCATAGCCTTCAACAAACAGTGAATAATGGACATTTCCAAGAAATGCTCTTTAAATCATTAAAATGTGTGATGGCTACTAAGCATCCCCTTCCGGGAAAGAGACATGAAACACATTGACAGTCTTTTGTGACATACAGTATGTTAGCTGAGAACACCAAATCATTGATTTCACAATTCCCAATTATTGACATTTCAAATATATTATAAATGTGATATTTTGATCACCGGTTTAGCAGCTATTTAGGAAATTTCCCCCCCGGGGGATCAATAAAGTACCTATCTATCTATCTATCTATCTATTTTTTTTTACCTTTATTTTACTAGGCAAGTCAGTTAAGAACAAATTCTTATTTTCAATGACGGCCTAGGAACTGTGGGTTAACTGCCTTGTTCAGGTTACGGGCCCAACACTCTAACCACTGGGCTACCTGCCGCCCCTATCTATCTATCTATCTATCTATCTATCTATCTATCTATCTATCTATCTATCTATCTATCTATCTATCTATCTATCTATCTATCTATCTATCTATCTATTTAACACTGACAAGTTGATTTAGGCAGCCCTGTTCTGAGTTTAGCTAAGTACACTTTTTCTAGGAATGCTAACGGTAGCTAGCTAAAATCCAGTGGTCTCCCCTCAATCCTAGCTAGAAAGTTAACGTTATACTGCATCTAAAGTCAATCTGGCGACATCACAATGACAAAAAAAGGTTTTCCAAGCCACTTTAATGCACTTTTGATGAAATCTTCATCAGCACCAATTGACAATACATTGTGTAGAACGCTCAGTTGGGCGTCAGTCCTAAAACGAACGATTCAAAGCAGTACTGTGACAAAACGTGCAACCCATGAGTGGGTGGGGTCCCATTATGACATCACACCATGCTGGCACTGATGTTGACCTTAGCGAAATGGTAGTCTAGATCTAGTAGTTTGATTGGAAAACCTTATCATAATGTAAATATCAAATTTCTAAACTTCAGAACGTTAGATTCTTTCAAGATGAAGAATATATGTTTTATTTAAGTGGTGCTCTCCTGCTTTTACCCTTCACCTCCTTAGTCCAGACCAAGTCACACACTTGACCTATCTCAGTGGTGTGTTCTTGTCAGGTCCAGACTGTGGGGAAGCCGCCAGGCATCTCTATGTTTGTCTGGTGGCTACGGTTAGGGCCTGACAGAGGAGAGAGTTCTAGAAAAGTCTATGTTTGGTTTTTGTTGCTCCCCAATTAGAGGCAGCTGCCCTGCGTTGTCTCTAATTTGGGATCCTATTTAAATTCATGGTTTTCCCAGCTGCATGTGTATCTTTGTGTGTTTGTGCGATGTGAACACCAGTTTGTGGTTCCTGCCTCTCTTCTTTTTTTTTTTTTCCCAACAAAGGAATGTCAATATACTACTGCTCAGTACCTTGGGTCCTGCCTAAGAACCATGAAAGTTCTACAGCTTGTGAGTGATTACTCACTCTTTCATAGCCATTAGCGATAGACAATAAATATATTACTATGTGTGAAGCACAGGAGGTTGGTGGCACATTCATTGGGGAGGACGGGCTTGTGGTAATGGCTGGAGCGGAATTAGTGAAATGGTATCAAATACATCAAACACATGGTTTACATGTGTTCGATGCCTTTTCCATATGCTCTGTGCCAGACATTATTCTGAGCCGTCCTCCCCTCAGCAGCCTCCACTAGTGTGCAGATAGATAGAAATTACAGTGATCTCTCAACAGATGCACAGTACAGGACAGGACTACCAAAACATAAAAAGCAACACTCACCTTTCTCTTTCCCCCAGAAGATTATGAATCCCATATGCTCTTCTAACAGTAGGACTAGCTACTTTATTCCTTGGACAACTGATTTAGAATCAGTTTTCACATCAATAGTCCTGACTTTATCCATTATGAGACAAACTATAAAACCAACTTTGGACCGGACGGGGGGGGGGGGGGGGGTTAACTAACCAAAGAAGATAGTTCACTCAGGCCGTTTACCTTTGGAAATAAATTGTCAGTTCTGGTCTGCTTAACAGGGTGGCTCTCCCATAGACACCAGTGCAATAGCAGCTGGGTCTGGTCTACTTAGTTCATGGACTTGTATATGAACCAGAAAGAAAACAGTGAGTGGGATGTCTAGCTTCCTCTTCCGTCTCTGAAGTAACTACACGGATACTGAAGTTGTGTGAGTCACCACGACAACCATGCAATGCATTATGGAATGGATCAGTCCAATCAAGGGAGAATGTGAGTGATGCTTTTTTTAAGCAGGCTTTTTACATTACTTTGCAAGTATGTGTAGACCTCAGCAGCACTATATCTGAATACAGTAGCATGTGCGTGCGTGTCTGAAAGTGAATACTATATGGTAAAAAAGGAAACCTCCAGACTCATGAAATATACAACGCAGACAATCTTCTCACACACACACACACACACACACACACACACACACACACACACACACACACACACACACACACACACACACACGTAACTCCTCTGTTCTGATGTTCAGCCCTCGACACAGGCGGGAACACACACACACACACACACACACACACACACACACACACACACACACACACACACTACATGGATGGTACAGTATCATAGTGTCTGGTTGAAACCATAGATAGATAGATAGATAGATAGATAGATAGATAGATAGATAGATAGATAGATAGATAGATAGATATAATTTTCTTTGTCAAGCAGCTATGAAAAAACAGGTGCAAAATGCCAGAACGAAAATACACAAAAGACAGATACACGTTACATGATACATAGAGCGGCAGTATGAAAAAGTATAAAAATACAAGAAGTCTGGAGTGCAAAAAAGCTATAAAAAGACATTGCATAGTATGGGTGGATGGCTGAATATGTACACTATACATTGGTGGATGGTGCATGGTTAACTATTCTATACATAGCTAAAAGTGCGTATGATATGAGTGAGGGTAATAATAGTTTACTTAATATAGAGACTGGTTAAATGAACAGGTAAGTGAAGTTTTTGCATGGTTAAATTAACTGTACAGGTAAATATACAGTTAAATTTACAGGTAAGTGAATATTTGCATGGTTACATTAACTGTACAGGTAAATGACAGGAAGAGATACTTAAATAGCTAAATGTGTGTATGATTTAATTTAGTGTAATAATAGTAATTTCCTCAAAATACAGTCCTTAGTGCAGGGTTTAATTACAGATAAATGCACGTATTGCACATTCGATATACTAAAAGCAATGAAAGATACAACTGACAGTATACTAATATGCATTCCTGAGTGAATGACTACGTAAGTTAAGTCCAACAATTACTTACAATATTGCACGTGATATGATATAACAACTCTACTTGAATATGTATATACAGACCTGAATTAATAAATAAGTCCTGAGTGAATGAGTGATTACAGACCAGTGCCAGCCAAGTTTACTGTAGATGGTGAGGCCATTTGCTTGGGAGATGTCACTGTATCCCTGAGAGGTAAAGCTAGCACTCTCCCATCAACACCGCCTGGCATGACAGCTACCGGGAAGCACTGTGTGTGTGTGTGTGCGTGCGTGTGTGTGTATGGGAGGTCAGGAAGGAAGAAGCCACTGCTCTCAAAAGAGAATATCAAGACACAACTGACTTTTGCCAGACAACACCTGGGTAAAGCCAGTTGTCTTGATATTATTTTTTGAGAGCAGAGGCTTCTTCCTTCCTGACATCCCATGTAGGCCAAGTTTGTGCAGTCTCTTTCTGACAGTGTACCCATGCACTTCGACATTGATTGTGGCAAGAGAGGCCTGTAGATCCCTTGATGTTACCCTGGGGTTCTTAGAGACTTCTATGAGCATTTTTCGGTCAGCTCTTGGGCTGACTTGGGTGGGCCGACCTGTCCTGGGTAGTTTGCCAGTGGTCTAGAATTTTCTTCGGACAGTGGAATGATGTACTTCGAATTGCTTGGAAATGGAATGATGTACTTTGAATTGCTTGGAAATGGATTTGTAACCCCTCCCAGACTCATGGGCATCAATAATCTTTCTTCTGAGGGCCTCGGGTACATCTTTCGATCTTTGAATGATGTGTTACCACACACCCATATGGTTAAGACCAAACCAGACCAATTGTCTTATCTTTATGGAAGGCTGGACCCTCCTAAGTTCCTCTATAATGTTTCTAATCATTTGCACTTGTTTTTGTACACCTAATTCTAATTTTAGTCATTTTATGTGATGGTAAAGGTAGGGATGTACTAACTTTTTCCCCATAAGGAAAAGGCATTTTTGTTTATTTTAATTGCATAACATTTTAAAAGTTTTTTTGTCTGTGTGTGATTTGTTAAATTGGGTAATCTTTATCTGTCAATAGTGTTGAAGTGAAGATTACATATACATCTGTCCAAATATGTAAAAAGAGAGAACTTTCCAGGGGGTGTACTTAATTTTTCACATGACTGAAGCTACTGTATATTGTGAGCTGCATAGTGTGTGACTGTGAAGAGGATAATGTCCACCAGTCGAGGATAATGCCCACCTGTATAGGATAATGTCCACCAGTCGAGGATAATGTCCACCTGTATATGATAATGTCCACTTGTAGAGGATAATGTCCACCTGTAGAGGATAACGTCCACTTGTATAGGATAATGTCCACTTGTAGAGGATAATGTCCACCTGTACAGGATAATGTCCACCTGTAGAGGATAATGTCCACCTTTATAGGAGTTTCAGATTGGATGGGGTTTTTATGCCTGAAATATGATGTGTGAAGAAACCTCTCAGGCCTTTCTTCATGAATGAATTTCCCCCATCTTAGAGTGCATTGCAGTGAAGTAAGTTAGTATTTCTTTCTTTCTCTCGCTCTCTCTTTCTCACACTTTGTTTCATCCCTTCCCCTCTGTTCTCTTCCAGTTTATTTCATATAATGTGGGGTGTACTATACTGGACTAGACAAAGGAGTTCCAGCCAATGGCATTAACTATATTCATCCCACAATGCACCTCTCAATCCCTATGGTTGTGATTGGATCTTAACTTCTTTCTCTCTGAGGATGGTGTCCACTCTGACCCTTTTAGGTTAATTAAATTAATGGTCACCCATTAGTGTTGTGTTAAATGTGGCAGAATATGCTTCAAGTCAGTTAGCTTGATGTTAATTAAAGGGAGATCTTGAGGAAAAAAGCCAGAGTCTGATTATGGTATTTTCTCTCCTCCTTGATGTGACCCTGTAAACACCTTGCTAAACTCCTCTTATACTTCAACGTCCTCTTCCATGGTCACGTCCTCTTCCATGGTCATGGAGTTGTTTGGACTCTCTGCCCTTGGAAGCAATTTTAGCTGACACCCATTTTTAATAGAGGAGCAAAGCGCTTTGGCATCTACAGAATGAATAGAGCACCCTTTAAACAACAGCAGAAATGCCGCCTGGGTCGGGTCCCAAGCCCATCGAAGCCCCTTAATGACCAAGTCTCTCAACCCAGGCATGGGGTTGATTTTTGGCTTGTACCGTGGCTGATATCTCCTCCACCCTCCCACTCCATCCTTTCAAGTCCACCCATTCGACAAAGTGAAAACAGCAATAAAAACACAAACAAAAACCTCCCCTCCAAAAGAGCAGGCACGCACAGCCAACCAAGACATTCTAATTAATTTTAAAAGTAATTGCTCGAAATGATTAGTTGAGTTGGGCCACTCTCCCCTGTTACCTCTGAATTGGAAATATAATTGCGTCAGACAGTAATTGGCCAGCCCGAGAATGTTGGTTTTTGTAGTCTGCTGCGGCCGACTGCATCATTACCCTGCCTTGGACACGGTTCAGCTTTTGAACTGCAGACTGTAGAGGAACATAAACACACACCCAATGCTCTGTTTCCCCGTGCCAGCACTCCATCACCACTCAGCCCCGCTCTGAGGATCTAAGTTGTTTTCCATGTCCTCCCTCGCTCCTTCCCCCTCTCCCTGCCCTCCTCTAGCCCAGGGGCAAATACAGGGCCCGTTGTGGGCCACAGGAGAGCACCCTTCTCTAATAGAAGGAGGCACAACTTGAAGATTACAGAGAACAAATTAGAGAGAGAGAGAGAGGGGAGAGAGACGAGGAGAGAGAAGGAGAGAGACGAGGAGAGAGAGAAGGAGAGAGATAGAAAGAGGAGGAGAGAGGAGAGAGAGGAGAAGAGAGATAGAGAAGGAGAGAGAGAGAGTGAGAGAGATGTGAGACTCAGTCCTCCTCAGGCCATTCCAGTCTAGATAGCACCTTTGCTTCTAAGAGTGTACCATCTAGTAGAACTACACTGTAATCATCCTTACCATCTAGTGTGGTGTGGTGTGAGCAAAACCACCTTCAGCTCAACATCAGCAAAACAAAGGAGATTGTTGTGGACTTCAGGAGAACCAAGGCCCAACCGACTGCAGTCCCTATACAGGGGATGGATGTGGAAATGGTTGGTTCATACAAGTTCCCGGGAGTCCATATGGACAGCAGGCTGGAATGGGCAGTACAAAAAGGGCCAGAGCCGACTCCACTTTCTGAGGTGGCTCAGGTCCTTCAACGTGTGCAGTAAACTACTGCATACTTTCTACCAGTCTGTGGTGCAGTGCCATCTTTTTTGCAGTGGTGTGCCAACATAAAGGCCGGTGATGCTTCTCGGGTAAATCAGCTGATCAGGAAGGCTAGCTCAGTTCTGGGGATTAACCTTGACACTCTAGAGGTGGTGGAGAGAAGGATCCTGGCCAAACTGCTGGCCATCATGGACAAAGTCACCCACCCTCTGCATGCCATGGTTATGATGCAAAGAAGCACTTTCAGTCACAGACTGATCCCACCACGTTGTGCCAGAGAGCACTACAGGAGGTCCTTTCTGCCGTGCCGTCGGCAACATAGACCTGGAACTGTTGGGGTGTTAGGACCTAGTTTAACAATTAGGCATCCATCCATCCGTGAGTAACTCTCTGGACTGTAATCACTCATTCGCTCAGGACTTATTCATTCAGCACTCATTCATTCAGGACTGTATATACATATTCATGTACAGTTGTTATATCATATCACGTGCAATATTGTAAGTAATTCTTGGACTGAACTTACGTAGTCATTCACTCAGGAATGCATATTAGTATCCTGTCAGTTGTATCTTTTTTCATTGCATTTATTATATTGAATGTGCAATACGTGCATTTATCTGTAATTAAACACTGTACTATGGACTGTATTTTAAGGGAATTATTATTATTATTACCCTCAATTATATCATACGCACATTTAGCTATTTAAGTATCTCTTCTTGTCACTTACCTGTACAGTTAATGTAACTATGCAAATATTACCTGTACATTTAACCAGACTGTATATTAAGTAAACTATTATTACTCTCACTTATATCATATGCACATTTCGCTATGTTACTCTGCCATCAACCTGTATAGTATAGTTAACCATGCAAAAAATGTATATCAACTTGCAATATTTGTATAATTTTTTCACCTACCACTATAACAATGTATAGTGTACATATTCAGCCCTTCACTCATACTATGCAATGCCTTTTTATAGCTTTTTGCACTCTGTCTTTTGTGTATTTCTTTCTGGCATTTTGCACCTGCCCTGTGTTTTTTATAGCTGCTTGACAAATCCTTACCATCTAGTAGAAGTACACTGTACACATCCCTGTGTGTTTATTCTTCTCTCAAGCCAAGGTCGAGTAAAGCCTGTGAGTGAGAAAGCTTGCTTTTGTTCACACTGTTTTGTGCCGAAGGGACAAGAGAGCATAACAGAGAGCAGAAAATACATTTCCTCCAAAACAGAGCATACATGTCCAATCCGCCAAAACAGAGCAGAGAGGAGAAGAAACCCCCAAAACAAGAGAGGTGTCCCAGATGAGGAAGGTTTGTATTCTCTCCCTCTACTGCAGAAAACACTTTCTTAGCAAAGTGTGTGTGTGTGTGTGTGTGTGTGTGATTGCCAGTAATGTGTGTGTGTGTGAGTGTTGGGCGAGTGGGGGTATATAGGTCAGGCCTGTTAAACCAAGGTTGCTATCGCTCCCTACCCCCTTCACCCTCCTCCTTCCCCCTATGGCCTGCAGATAGAGGTCCTATTGCTTTCCGTTAGGACCCTCTGAGTGTACAAGCAGCCCCTCCTCCTCTCCACACACAAACACAAATACACACAGTACATCCCAACATTAGGAGAAGTAATAATAGTGTTGACTGCCTTTGGAAGGAAACCCCAGGCATGACAGGAACAGGTACCATACTGGATGGAAGACTATTACAGAGGAAAAGCTTTTGCATTAGGGAAAGGATTAGCACCTGTCATCTCTCCATTTTATATGTCCAGTTATTATAGACCAGGGATGGGCAACTCCTGTCCTCAGGGGCCGGAGTGGTGTCACACAGCTGATTAAACTAATTACGTTCTAAACTGAAGATCTTGATTGGTTGATTATTGGAGTCAGGTGTGTTAGCAGGGGCTGGGGCAAAAGTGTGACACCAATTAGGCCCCTGAGGACTGGAGTTGCCCATAGCTGCTATAGATGCTGTTATCAGGCCTCACTTTGTGGCTCACTTTGCTGACGTCCTATTGAAACAACAGCAGACAGAAGAAGGTTGCATACTGTAGTTATTAGATGAGGAAGAAGAATAAACCCACACACTGCTCTTGATAGTCTCACTGTTCTTTGATAAGCTTTACGTATCGGCCTCAAAGTCTTCGTCAGAGCTTTGGGAGTTTTTTTATTTTTTATTTGCACCCTTGTGTAGACATAGCTCCACCCACATCCGTTCTACACGTACATAAAATGTATTAAACGCGTCTGTAAAACCACAAGGAGGACAAGTTTTAAGTTTTCATAAATCATTGGGTACAGCGCAAGAAAAACATCAGAGTAATCTGAAATGGGGGCATTCAAACTCATTGAAATAGAATGAATCTATTTCTATGTTAAAACTACACTACATGACCTCATTCCAAAATCATGGGCATTAATATGAAGTTGATCCCCACTTTACTGCTATAACAGCCTTCACTCTTCTGGGAAGGGTTTCCACTAGATGTTGGAACATTGCTGCCGGGACTTGCTTCCATTTAGCCACAAGAGCATTAGTGCGGTTGGGCACTGATGTTGGGCAATTAGGCCTGGCTCGCAGTCGGCGTTCCAATTCATCCCAAATGTGTTCGATGGGGTTGAGGTCAGGGCTCTGTGCAGGCCAGTCAAGTTCTTCCACACCAATATCGACAAACCATTTCTGTATGGACCTCGCTTTGTGCACGGGGGTATTGTCATGCTGAAACAGGAAAGGGCCTACCCCAAACTGTTGCCACAAAGTTGGAAGCACAGAATCGTCTAGAATGTCATATGCGGTAGCGTTAAGATTTCCCTTCACTGGAACTAAGGGGCCTAGCCTGAACAATGAAAAACAACCCCAGACTATTATTCCTGCTCCACCAAACTTTACAGTTGGCACTATGCATTGGAGCAGGTAGATTCCTTCATCAGACTGCCAGATGGTGAAGTGTGATCTGTCACTCCAGAGAATGCGTTTCCACTGCTCCAGAGTCCAATGGCGGCGAGCTTTACACCACTCCAGCCAACGCTTGGCATTGCTCATGGTGATCTTAGACTTATGTGTGGCTGCTCGGTCATGGAAACCCATTTCATGAAGCGCCCGACAAACAGTTATTGTGCTGACGTTGCTTCCAGAAGCAGTTTGGAACTCGGTAGTGAGTGTTGCAACCGAGGAAAGACGATTTTTAACCGCTATGCGCTTCAGCACTCTGCGGTCCCGCTCTGTGAGCTTGTGTGGCCTACCACTTCGAGTCTGAGCCGCTGTTACTCCTAGAAGTTTCCACTTCACAATAACAGCACTTACAGTTGACTGGGGCAGCTGTAGCAGGGCAGACATTTTACAATCTGACTTGTTGGAAAGGTGGCATCCTGTGACGGTGCCATGATGAAAGTCACTGAGCTCTTCATACAACTGTCAGCAACGGGTGTGGCTGAAATAGCCGAGTCCACTAATTTGAAGGGGTGTCCACATACTTTGGTATATATAGTGTTTTTGGAATGCTCTTACTCATGTTCAGCATTTCAGCTTCTCATCAAATTTCCCAAGTTTAGCTGTGCTTGATAAAGATTGTGCGTGTGTTGTGCTGGGCAATGGGTGCTGCTTTGATCAGTGGACTGTGAGTAGACAGCCTTGTGTGTGTCTGATCACAGCAAACAAACAGCTCGATACATCCCACCCATCCCCCTGAGCACACCAATACCATCTGTCTGGTATGGATCTCTGGGGCTGCCTGAGTGTGTGTGTGTGTGTATGTGTGTAAGAGCAACTTCAAACTGACAACAGAAGTGTAACTCCTCTGTTCTGATGTTCGGCCCTCGGACACAGGCGGGAACACACACACACACACACACACACACACACACACACACACAGAGCTGAAATCTGCTGTGTTCAAACAGGACTGTGAAGTCTTAATTAAGACGCTCTAACGGAGACGTGATTAACAGAAGAACCTGAAAGGATTCCCTAATGAAAGGAGTGATTCCCTCATCAGCAAAAAGGAAGGAGAAGAGGAGGATGAGAGAGAGGAGGAACAATGTGTAAGGGCTAACAGAGATGAGGGGGTGGGATGGAGAGAAAGAAAGAGATTAAGAGATAAAAAGGATGAGAAGAGGAAGATAATATTATATCTTCTCTTCCAGAGTGGAGGAGTTGTCCCCTGTGCTGCTGTTGGAGTGATATGGCCAGGCAAGAGAAGAGTCTTCCAGAGTGGAGGAGTTGTCCCCTGTGCTGCTGTAGGAGTGATATGGCCAGGCTAGAGAAGAGTCTTCCAGAGTGGAGGAGTTGTCCCCTGTGCTGCTGTAGGAGTGATATGGCCAGGCTAGAGAAGAGTCTTCCAGAGTGGAGGAGTTGTCCCCTGTGCTGCTGTAGGAGTGATATGGCCAGGCTAGAGAAGAGTCTTCCAGAGTGGAGGAGTTGTCCCCTGTGCTGCTGTAGGAGTGATATGGCCAGGCTAGAGAAGAGTCTTCCAGAGTGGAGGAGTTGTCCCCTGTGCTGCTGTAGGAGTGATATGGCCAGGCTAGAGAAGAGTCTTCCAGAGTGGAGGAGTTGTCCCCTGTGCTGCTGTAGGAGTGATATGGCCAGGCTAGAGAAGAGTCTTCCAGAGTGGAGGAGTTGTCCCCTGTGCTGCTGTAGGAGTGATATGGCCAGGCTAGAGAAGAGTCTTCCAGAGTGGAGGAGTTGTCCCCTGTGCTGCAGAAGGAGTGATATGGCCAGGCAAGAGAAGAGTCTTCCAGAGTGGAGGAGTTGTCCCCTGTGCTGCCGTAGGAGTGATATGGCCAGGCTAGAGAAGAGTCTTCCAGAGTGGAGGAGTTGTCCCCTGTGCTGCCGTAGGAGTGATATGGCCAGGCTAGAGAAGAGTCTTCCAGAGTGGAGGAGTTGTCCCCTGTGCTGCCGTAGGAGTGATATGGCCAGGCTAGAGAAGAGTCTTCCAGAGTGGAGGAGTTGTCCCCTGTGCTGCCGTAGGAGTGATATGGCCAGGCTAGAGAAGAGTTCCAGAGTGGAGGAGTTGTCCCCTGTGCTGCTGAAGGAGTGATATGGCCAGGCTAGAGAAGAGTATTCCAGAGTGGAGGAGTTACACCAAGAGCAATGTTTGATAACTGCTTAAAACAGATTGTACTATTGACCTCCCTCCTGTTTCTATTTGTTTGGGAGAATGATATAGTATGTCTCAGGGCTCTCCAACAGTGACGGCTGGTGATAATTATTTTTGGGGGGGCGCATGCAGTACCAAAAAGAATGTTGACTACTTTTGTTTTTCTTTATAACACATTTTTATTATACAGACAAATAAATGTATAAATTCAAGCATTAAAGAGAAAACAGTGTCTGCACTTTTATCTTTTTACACATTCCTTTCCCACATACAGTGGGGAGAACAAGTATTTGATACACTGCCGATTTTCCTACTTATAAAGCATGTAGAAGTCTGTAATTTTTATCATAGGTACTCTTCAACTGTGAGAGACGGAATCTAAAACAGAAATCCAGAAAATCACATTATGATTTTTAAATAATTAATTAGCATTTTATTGCATGACATAAGTATTTGATCACCTACCAACCAGTAAGAATTCCGGCTCTCACAGACCTGTTAGTTTTTCTTTAAGAAGCCCTCCTGTTCTCCACTCATTACCTGTATTAACTGCACCTGTTTGAACTCGTTACCTGTCTAAAATTGTAGACCTGCACAAGGCTGGGATGGGCTACAGGACAATAGGCAAGCAGCTTGGTGAGAAGGCAACAACTGTTGGCGCAATTATTAGAAAATGGAAGAAGTTCAAGATGACGGTCAATCTCCCTCGGTCTGGGGCACCATGCAAGATCTCACCTCGTGGGGCATCAATGATCATGAGGAAGGTGAGGGATCAGCCTAGAACTACACGGCAGAACCTGGTCAATGACCTGAAGAGAGCTGGGACCACAGTCTCAAAGAAAACCATTAGTAACACACTACGCCGACATGGATTCAAATCCTGCAGCGCACGCAAGGTCCCCCTGCTCAAGCCAGCGCATGTCCAGGACAATCTGAAGTTTGCCAATTACCATCTGGATGATCCAGAGGAGGAATGGGAGAAGGTCATGTGGTCTGATGAGACAAAAATAGAGCTTTTTGGTCTAAACCACTCGCCGTGTTTGGAGGAAGAAGAAGGATGAGTACAACCCCAAGAACACCATCCCAACCGTGAAGCATGGAGGTGGAAACATCATTCTTTGGGGATGCTTTTCTGCAAAGGGGACAGGACGACTGCACCGTATTGAGGGGAGGATGGATGGGGCCATGAATCGTGAGATCTTGGCCAACAACCTCCTTCCCTCAGTAAGAGCATTGAAGATGGGTCGTAGCTGGGTCTTCCAGCATGACAACGACCCAAAACACACAGCCAGGGCAACTAAGGAGTGGCTCCGTAAGAAGCATCTCAAGGTCCTGGAGTGGCCTAGCCAGTCTCCAGACTTGAACCCAATAGAAAATCTTTGGAGGGAGCTGAAAGTCCGTATTGCCCAGCGACAGCCCCGAAACCTGAAGGATCTGTATGGAGGAGTGGGCCAAAATCCCTGCTGCAGTGTGTGAAAACCTGGTCAAGAACTACAGGAAACGTATGATCTCTGTAATTGCAAACAAAGGTTTCTGTACCAAATATTAAGCTCTGCTTTTCTGATGTATCAAATACTTATGTCATGCAATAAAATGCAAATTAATTACTTAAAAATCATACAATGTGATTTTCTGTATTTTTGTTTTAGATTCCGTCACTCACAGTTGAAGAGTACCTATGATAAAAATTACAGACTTCTACATGCTTTGTAAGTGGGAAAACCTGCAAAATCGGCAGTGTATCAAATACTTGTTCTCCCCACTGTATAACTGAATGAGAAAAAACTAACAAAAAAAAAACAAACAGCATAACCACTGGAGAGATGCATGTTGACTACTTGAACATACATTTTGCTCTCCTTTCTTTCTGGCCAGCAAATTTCTCAATGACTCTCTGATTAAAGTCAGTCATCTCAGTAACAAGTCTCTTTTCCATGGACAGCAATGCCAGTGCATTCAGCCTCTCCTGGGTCATGGTGTTTCTGAGAAAAGTTTTTATTCTTTTCAAGGTTGAGAAGCACCTCTCAGCTTCAGCTGTGGTCATGGGTGTGGTAATGAGAACTTTTAGTCACCTCTTCGTTGTGCCTTCTAATGCCAATCCTGTAGCCTTCATCTAGTTGTTCAGCAATGCTAACTCTGCCCAAAAACGTTAGTTTCCTGCTATTATCAAGATTGCTGCGGCTACTGTCATGACGTTTGCATTTTTCAGATAGATGTTTGAGGTCTCTTACCCCCGTTGTTGTCCACAAAACTTCAGTGCCGACACTTTGGTTTAACTGCTGCCATTTATCTCTACAAAAGTGATCAGCCTAGCAAGGTTTTGGCGACTCTGAGTGACGGTGTGTTGGTGTCGCCCGCGCACTCCCAGTAGTGGCCAAGAGCGTAAAGTTGAATTACAGGTGACGAGAACCAATCAGATTGGATAAAATGTATCCAATTCTGATTCGCCAGGGACGCAGCGACCTGCGCCCGGGGGAGGATCTTTAAGAAACCAATTAGAAACCAGCTTCAGGTCACATGCTGCCCGAAGATTTATGGACTCAGATAGACATGCATTTGTCCGGCGTCCCTCGCCCATGAAACCGCATGAAACATATAAAATACTAAATAGTTAACCGATTAAAGACCGTTTTTATTAAATGCTGAGGCTCTTACTACCAGGCGGCACATCGTATGAGTAATCTATTTTATTTTTATTTCATTTTTATATAATTTTTGTGTACATGTACATTTCTGGAATTTTGATGGGGGCGGCGCCCCAGCGCCCTCTATTGACAAGCCGCTACTGCTCTCCAACCCTGTTCCTGGAGAGCTACCCTCCTGTAGGTCAGGTTCTCTGCCATGGATATGAAAACAAAGTAACTCTGGTCATGGTCTCTCTCTCTCTCTCTCATCTCTCCAGTGGTTATGTCTCTGTCCCGTCATCTCTCCAGTGGTTACGTCTCTGTCACATCATCTCTCCAGTGGTTATGTCTCTGTCCCGTCATCTCTGCAGTGGTTATGTCTCTGTCCCGTCATCTCTCCAGTGGTTATGTCTCTGTCCCGTCATCTCTCCAGTGGTTATGTCTCTGTCCTGTCATCTCTCCAGTGGTTATGTCTCTGTCCTATCATCTCTCCAGTGGTTATGTCTCTGTCCTGTCATCTCTCCAGTGGTTATGTCTCTGTCCTGTCATCTCTCCAGTGGTTATGTCTCGGTCCCATCATCTCACCAGTGGTTATGTGAGGTACATCTCTGTCCTGTCATCTCTCCAGTGGTTATGTCTTTGTCCTGTCATCTCTCCAGTGGTTATGTCTCTGTCCTGTCATCTCTCCAGTGGTTATGTCTCTGTCCCGTCATCTCACCGGTGGTTATGTGAGGTACATCTCTGTCCTGTCATCTCTCCAGTGGTTATGTCTCTGTCCCGTCATTTCACCAGTGGTTTTGTGAGGTACATCTCTGTCCCATCATCTCTCCAGTGGTTATGTCTCTGTCCCGTCATGTCTTCAGTGGTTATGTCTCTGTCCCGTCATCTCTCCAGTGGTTATGTCTCTGTCCCGTCATCTCTCCAGTGGTTATGTCTCTGTCCCGTCATCTCTCCAGTGGTTATGTCTCTGTCCCGTCATCTCTACAGTGGTTATGTCTCTGTCCTGTCATCTCTCCAGTGGTTATGTCTCTGTCCTATCATCTCACCAGTGGTTATGTCTCTGTCCCGTCATCTCACCGGTGGTTATGTGAGGTACATCTCTGTCCTGTCATCTCTCCAGTGGTTATGTCTCTGTCCCGTCATCTCACCAGTGGTTATGTGAGGTACATCTCTGTCCCATCATCTCTCCAGTGGTTATGTCTGTCCCATCATCTCTCCAGTGGTTATGTCTCTGTCCTGTCATCTGTCATTAAATAGAGATCACTTATAATTGACAGTTTATATGGAATTGCATGTCTATATTTCAAATGTGGTGGAATTCAATTTAAACTGTTAAAGTTGTATGGGAATTATCTCCTAGTTGTAAATTATGAAGTATGCCTAGTTCTATGCATCTGTGGGAGCTAATACTGTTAACTTGGGTATCTACCATTGCTTGTGCAACAGAACATACTATTTTCCCACTAGTCCTCAAGCTGCAGGACAGTGAGGTCCCTCTATGGCAGATTCCGTGTCAGCATTTCACATGGACACTGGCGCTGAGTTGACACGCAGCAGATGAAGTTAAGATAGGAAAAATAGATGTGCTCCAAGCCAAATCCTCTCAGTTACTGTAAATAATAAAACATGTATACACACACACACACACACACACTTGAGCGGCCTTCCCAGGAGGCACGATCACACTCAAGCAGAAAATACAGTGTCACAGAAAGCCAGTTTCTGACCCTCCATCCCCTCCAGACAGAGAAGGCAGCTGGACAGGGACGGGCAGCCGCCTGGCCCTCACTTTCCCTGAGGAACTGTAAGGAGGAAAGCCCCTCTCCCCTGGAGAGTGACCAGCTGAGATTCTTTACTAGGGGGTGTATAAAAGTGCCATTGTGTCCTTAGGTCAGGGCTGTCTAAGCAGGATGCACAGTGGGCTTGGAACTATTGCCGAAGAAGGCCTTGTGGAGGAGCCAGCCCAGTAATACAGGTTTTACACTGGTGATGTCATACAAAGCTTGGTTGACTGACAGTTGGACTACATACAGTCCTAGTTCACCTCCTGACAAACCAAATCATTGTTGTTGAGGAAAATGTCTTCAATAACATATCATAATGTTAAATAGATACATTTGTAGTGCGGAACATATGCAGTCATGTTTTCAGTGGCTGATTGAGTCCACTTTGTTCTGTTGGACTGGACATGTTGTAGGTTTGATATTAAAGCTATTTTGTTTATTTGCAGTTGACCCTGAAAAGCATTCCCCAAAATGCCAAAGCATCCCTCTTCCTCCCCACATCAATAGACAAGTAGTATAGAGTGTATACACAAACTAGTCAGTTGTGAGCTTTGCCTTACTAAGTGCTTATAAATATTGAATGGCTAAATGGGAAATGTTAACATATGTCCAATTGCCTTGGCAGCCCAATAAAATATTAAAAACGCCAAGAAAAGCTTTTGTTTTACCACAACAGTGAGAAAAGGTAAATCTTAAATGAATAACACGTTTTTGTATCCCTTTGTAGATGTTGAGCTTCTTTGATCCTTCTCGATCCCTATTTTCCATGTCTGGCAGGGATGATACATACAGCACGTCCTGCATTGTGGGCCTGTCAATTATACATTTTAAAAGTAGGCATCTCAGGACAATTCAACTGATTTAAATCAACGGCCTCTACTTCCGGTCGCTGGATTTCAGCTATTCACTGTAATCTGCTGAGTTAGCTGGGTCAGAAAGGATTTCTTCTGCCATGCCAAGAAATGAATTAGTCCAAAATCATACCAAAGTGGAGTGTGAGCAACAACCCTCTCTCCTTCTCCTCCCTCTCTCCTCCCCACCACTACCACTACCAGCTCGTCAGAGGCACAGTTTGACTCCCTCCTCACGCCATGCTGTTCCTACAGAGCAGGGTACCGTTCCAGCCAACACACTGGAACCCGCCAGATTACAGTTCTCAAACTGCAGATCAACTATCCATGGATTATCATTGAGAGGGACAAAATTATTCATGATAAATACGCCTTTAATTAGAAAATATTACAAAATTATGTATGTACACGGATGAGTAGACTCAAACATTCCTTTTTATGACTCGTCCTGTGGGACTTTTGTTGAGGGCACCAAAATGATGTAGAGGCCAGAGCTGGAAAGAGAGAAAAACACAGAGACAAACAAAGGTGAAGGAAAAGACAGAAGACTTTGTGTTAAACGGGTAATAGGGCTCTCATAAAAGCAGAACAAACAACATTTAACCATTACATAATGTGTTTATCAGGACTATTCCAACATCCTCACTTCCTGGATACGCTTGCTAACGTGGATTTGAATGATGCACGAGACTTCTTAAAACAGTCTTGTTACTTCGTCAGCCCTCGTCATTGGTCCCCCAGTGGACGGCTGCTGTCCAGTCATACGGACAGAAGGTCGGCTGACCTGTTTCCAGGGTCATGGTTGCTATGATATCCAGTGACATGACAACACAGCAGAATGGACAGCTAGACAATAGGGTGCCGAGGCCGAGGTCTACGAGACAGATCTGCTTTGAACTTCCAACTTATTCGAGTGTTTGCATTTACTCAACTGGCCACATAGGAGCAGAGAACACAGAATGGGGAATAAGGAATATTTTGAATCAAGGCAAAGCACCAGCAAACCTACAATCAATTTCAGTGTAGGGCATTTCATATTTGATCATGACCATGGGGCACGAAGTCAAAAGGAGGCTGTGATATTGTAAAAGTGTTGCAGATTTCTCTGTATACCCACCAGACCGTTATACTAACCCTAAAGGTTCAAATGTGGGACGGGTAGGGTGATGTTCCCCTTCTTACCTTTAAGCAGACACGACCTCGGATCAGGGCGTAGGGAACTGGGCCGTAGCTCCTGGAGTCCGTGGAATTCCTAAGGTTATCCCCTTCCAGCCACACGTGCCCTTTTGGAACCTAGACACACACCCACGGGAAGACACGGGAAAAAAACACAGCGATAGAATATGTTGATGACTGCAACAGCCAGCCATACTGTAAACAACACCATTCCCTGACCTAGCTTTGAAACGTTGTTTACATGAAAGAGTGAGACACTACAGCATTAGCACCCTTCACCCACCATTATGTAGTGAGAGCCCATCTCACCCCCTACCTTCCCTCACCCAACTTAACGTCACCCCCTACTTTCCCTTACCCAAATTAACGTCACCCCCTACTTTCCCTCACCCAACTTAACGTCACCCCCTACCTTCCCTCAACCAACTTAACGTCAACCCCTGGTCTGTCCTCCTTTAACCCCGGACTGTCATAGGAGCGAGGGGTCATGGGTAAAGGGGCAGGGTCAGGGGGATTTAGTGGGACTTCAAAAGGGGCCATTAGGCAGTTGGCTTAGATCTAACCCCCTCTTACCAAGGGAGATATAGAGGGGGAGAGAGAGAGAGAGAGAGAGAGAAATAGAGAGGGGCCAGGGCCGAAGCTTTTCAGTCAGAAGCGTCCACGGGTCTCCTCTAGCGAGGCCCGACCTGCCAGTGGGGCGGCCAATCGGAGCGAGCACTAATCCACAGTGACACCAATTATGATTAATCTCATCACTTTACTAGAGTAGGCTTGTCAAGGCCCTAATTAAGTTCCTCATCCCCCCTATATGTGCAGACAGGATCAACAACACATTATGTTGTCATAATGGGCATCACAATCTGCAGCTCGGTTTGTGTTCCTTTGGGAGAAAAGTAGAGGGAGGACAGGGGGGACGTCTTGGTTCCTATTGTGCGTGTCCATTGTTTCCCAATCGTCCCAACATCCATCAATCATTATGCAGTATTAACCTATGCATTGTGTTGTGTTGCGTTTCATATTCGATAATTGAGCCAGATGAGCTGACACTAACCGCGAGGCAGTGACATATTGACCAAACACGAAGGAAACAACTCGGCCCCCCGAGAACGGCACAAACACAAACGAATGCCATTAAAGGAGTAATCTGAGAAGCATATGTCAGCATGCTGCATTCTCACCATCACCCCTCAGTAGCATGGCAACATATGGCCGCTCCCAAGCACACGGGGACCAGAGAGGAACGCCGGCGCCATTTGTCATCTGCTGGACCATAAGCCCCTGCTATGCTCCAGCCTCCATCTTAGACTGACTCACTGCCTTTGTTCTGCTCAGAAAGGTCAGGGGTGTGACATCATCAACACGACCCTGTCGGTAGGCACGCTCTGTTTTTTAGGAGTCCAAAGGGGCGGTTGCTTGGACAAAGGTTCAGACTACTCCTTGGCTTCAAAGCAGGTTCAAGTCTCCGTAGAACAACATGAAAATGTCATCATTGAAAGTGCTGTTTAGTCTAGGAGAAGGTCTAACCTGAGTCCATTACACTGCCTCAGAGTTTATCATACACTTCAATACTAGGTAGGATACATTAGTGGTGGTCAAAGTTTAGGGCCCATGGAGTAAAAGTTTGGGGGAACCCTACCTAACTAATCCTACAAGGTATAGGTCAACTCTTTTCAGGATCTAGACTCCATTCTGTCCACTACTAACAAGGTCAATCAATGTAGATCTATCTGCTCTGGGTCAATCAAGAGTGATCAACAAATACACAGACACACAAACACGAAAGCTCTGATTGATTTGGAGCATCAAACTAATTACCGTGGAGAACATTGCACACCGAGTCTCTAGCCACGGACAGCGCATCGCAATGTAACTTTAACTCTAAAATCTATAGTTATATTTATTTACTACTAATGAACTGGTAATTAATTGGTTATTGTTAAAAGGCCTGTGAAAGTTGATCTGCCATGTATGCCTCAGTTGGTAGCTCATGGTGCTTGCACCCAAAGGGTTGTGGGTCCGATTCCCCGGGCCAACCATACGTTAAAATGGATGCACGCATGACTGTAAGTCGCTTTGGATCAGCGTCTGATAAATGGCATATTATTTATATGGTAAAAGAGAGGTTTTACAACCGATTTATTAACTTCATTATAAATGAGGGTGCAGAGAAGCGAGACCCGACCTTTTGTAAAAACGGATGTCCCTGACGTTCTCCTCTTGAACTCTAACTTAACCAGAGGATATAACTAACCTCCCCTTTCACTTTACCTGCATAGGATGTTCAAATGGATCCTTATTAGTACCCAGGGGTATGATACTGGAGGTAATGGAAGGAGGTAGACATGTTCCAATTCTGCCCCCATCATAGTTTGTGGAACTCTTCTTCCTGATTAAACACCTATCCAGACTGTATCACATCCGGCCGTGATCGGGAGTCCCATAGGGCGGCGTCCCATGGCCCTGCGTCGTCCGGGTTTGGCAGGGGTAGGCCGTCATTGTAAATTAGAATTTGTTCATAACTGACTTGCCTAGTGCCAAGCACCTGCATGATTGACAGGCAGAGAAGCAAACACTCCTCATGAAATGTTTACCTATTTCTCCATGACACTGAGCCCTGAGTCTAACATGCCCTCTCCCGACTCCCTACACTGAGTCACCCTAACAGAATGAGAGAGCTCAGCCAAAGCATAATCAACAGACATTGTTACTTTCCACAACCCAGTTCCAGCCAGCCCAGTCATCCAGTCAGGCTGTGCGCCCAGCTAGAGGATTTAGGGTTGAGTGGCGTATCTCAGCTCAGCCTGGCGGCTGTGTTGTGATGGGACTCAGAGGGAGTGATGGAACCTGTTCTGTGGTTGGGTGGTTGTGGGGGCTGGGGGCGAGGCTATGTGTACCTGGTAGAGACGTGTCAAGGTGGGAAAGCTGAGCTCACCTGGATAGTGAAGTCTGCCATTCAACAGCCTGGTCTGGCCTCACCCTGCTCCACTCATTAAGCTAACATGATTGAGTTACAGTGGTGTTTCTAACATGGAGGGAATAGCTTTAGGCTCTTAAGGATCCCACTTTCTTTCTCCCATATCGTGTCTCTTTCTCTCACTCCCCCTCTCTCACAGAGAACACTTCCCTCTCTCCCTCCCTCTCTCACAGACAACACTTTTCCCTCCCTCTCTCTATCTCTCTCTAGCTCACAGACACTCAATATCATATTATGGATCAAATGTCTTTGTTGTGACAGCGCAGCAGACATACTGTAGAAATGACTCCTAAGAGGTGACAAGCCAATTTGTCCATCTCCCCATCTATGTGGGAGGAAAGAACCTGCCAGCCTGTCAGAAGAGAGAGGAGGGGAGTACATGGTCTCACATAGAACACAAACAAAAACACACACACACACACACCTCACGTCTATGCGTGTGGTGGGTATGTTTTATGTCACACAAGGCTTCTATTGCATTAACACCACAACCAACTGTGTTGGCAGACATTTTGGTGTGTGTTTTGACGGGGGAAATCCAACGGGGGTAGGTAAACTACGGATAAGGCCAGACCAATGTCTTTCACTGAGACACATTTCGGAGGTACAGATCTGCCATCTTAATTTGACCAGTTTCTCACAACAGGAAATGTGAATTATTCGGTGGATTATAATGAATGGACACTCAGGGGCTCTGAAAATTCAGTGGGAATTCCAAACTTTGGAATACTTTTTAAAACTCTATTACAATACATTTACTGCAACAACAGAATGATCCAATTAAGTGAGTACATCTGTAGGCTGAGACCTTTGCCCAAGACATGTGTAGAGATTAAACCTGTTCTGCTGTAACCAGTTCAATATAGCTTTACTGCCTGAGTGTAGAAATGAAACCTGTTCCCAAAGGAAAATTAGTTTAGTTTCCTGGATGACACCAGTACCTCCTGTGTGTGGTTGAAATCCCGTCACTGGTTACATTCACCTATACCTCCAATGTTCATGTGAGAGTGTGTACACACACACACACACACACACACACACCTCAACCCACCCATCAACCTATCCACTCGGTTGGCACTAACTCTAACAGGCTTCAGAGAGATTGGCAGCCTGAGTGTGGCTGAGGGTGGCGTGGCAGAGGAAGAGTAGTAATAGAAATGCAATGACAGTGGTTCCACCACCACAACCACTGCTCTGAGGAAATGCATTTGCTGTCAAAGGATGATATTTGGACTGTGCATGGATGTCTAGAATCTAAACACCCAGAACACACTGGGATTGAGCTGAAGACAGAGGGGTTAGGCTACTTATGAAGATGCTTTACTGAAATGAGAGACTATCTGAAACACAACATGTCTGGCCAAGGCTTATTGGTTCCTACAGAATGCATTGCTTTACTGGCTCCTTTCAATCCCTGTTCTCTGGTCTGGAACTCTTCTCCAGGTTGTTGTTGTAAATGTGTTCTCAGTACACTTAACTGGTAAACTAAAAAGGTAGAATACTGTACATGTGGTTGAGAGTCCTTGAGAATGATTGTTGAGTGTTGATGAATACTTACGTATTGGTGGGTCTTGAAGATATCAGAGGGGCCACTGGTGCAGACTTTGTCTCCCTCCAAACCGATGACTCTTTTACAGATGTTTATATGTGGATCAAACGGACTCTTAGCGATTACGATATCACCACTGAAGAAAGAGAAGACAGGGTCAATGGGGTGAGCAGTCATTGATAGACATTAGGGAGAACATCAAGGGATTACTGTGCAAAAAGCCACCACTTTGGCTAAGTTTACTTTAATAACTTTGAGAATTTCAAATTTAAAACTAAAACTCACTTCTCGATTCTGCAGAGATGGCGACTCAACCGTTCTGAGAAGACAACGTCGTGGCTTGTGATAGTGGGTTCCATAGAAGGACCAGAGCACTGTGGGCAAATTCACAGACATTCACATTAATGTTGTTACTTAAGAACTCACAGACCATGGCCACAGAGGGAAAAGTATCCTACACACCGCCACAAACTCTCCGATGTACTCAAAGGCACAGTGGGCGATGCAGCCGTACTGGATGGTGTAGCCCACGAAGCCCAGGGTCTTCCCCAGCGCGCTGCGGAACATCTCACTACCTACACAAACACAACACAACACACATCATTACTGCGCTTCATTCATTCAGAGGACAGAGAGGTGAGGGGTGAGCTGTCACAGCAGCTAGTCTATTAGCAGCTCTAGGAGCAGTGTGCAGCAGAGACAAGTGTCACACTCCCTGGTGTTTCATTCTCAGCGGCTCTACAGCCCGTTGACACCACAGAACCAGCCTAACCTTTGACCCTGTGTGAGATTTGGTCAATCGACACCTTGCAGGGGACGGACAAACATACCAGCAGCAACATTTGGAGACTTCCAGCCTGGCAGCTTCATACTAGCATCAGTTCCTAACACTGCCCTCCCTGCATCAACCATGCTGACCAGGATCTTCAGGACAGTTATCCAGTTCTGTGGGAGCCATAGAAAAGGAACGCGTAGAGTCTTTGTTGACCGCCACACACACACACACACACACACACACATACACACACGGTAACAGATAAGTGTGTCGTCTGAACAAACACTGCAGCACCACTCAGGGTATTGACTTTTACTCAGAACGCAACCTGACGGATGGGGAGAGAGTTACTCAATCTTTACACACACGGTCAACACGTGCACGCAAGCATGCACACACAAACAAACTGAAAAATCATTTTTTCCAAAGTAAGGGACATTTCAAAGGAAAAAACAACTGTTAAAAAGGTAAGGTACAGATAATAAATCTAATGTGTCCCAAAATAATATAGCCTATGTCTAAGCCTGGCCTTGGTGATAATGACTTTCATATACATCCTGATGGAGGGATTACAAAGTAGGCTACACAGCCAGTAGACTACGTGTTCTGGGGAGGTTTTGGAGAGCTAGGCTACACAGCCAGTAGACTACGTGTTCTGGGGAGGTTTTAGAGAGGTAGGCTACACAGCCAGTAGACTACGTGTGCTGGGGAGGTTTTGGAGAGGTAGGCTACACAGCCAGTAGACTACGTGTGCTGGGGAGGTTTTGGAGAGGTAGGCTACACAGCCAGTAGACTACGTGTTCTGGGGAGGTAGGCTACACAACCAGTAGAGTATGTGTTCTGGGGAGGTTTTAGAGGTGTAGACTACGTGTTCTGGGGAGGTTTTGGAGAGGTAGGCTACAAAGCCAGTAGACTATGTGTTCTGGGGAGGTTTTAAAGGTGTAGACTATGTGTTCTGGGGAGGTTTTGGAGAGGTAGGCTACACAGCCAGTAGACTACGTGTTCTGGGGAGGTTTTAGAGAGCTAGGCTACACAGCCAGTAGAACCAGGTGGTCCTGACCATGCTTCAGGACCACCTGCCCTGATGACTCCTAGCTGTCCCCAGTCCACCTGGTCGTGCTGCTGCACCGGTTTCAACTCCTCTGCCTGCGGTTATGGAACCCTGACCTGTTCATTGGACGTGCCACCTTGTCCCAGACCTGCTGTTTTCATCTCGCTCTCGCTCTATTGCACTGAAAAACCAAGTGACATTCACTCCTGATGTATTTACCTGTTGCAACCTCCACAACTACTTTTATTATTATTTGACCCTGCTGGTCATCTATGAACATTTGAACATCTTGGAGAAAGAACTGGCCTTAATGGCCATAAATTGTTATAATCTCCACCCGGCACAGCCAGAAGAGGACTGGCCACCCCTCAGAGCCTGGTTCCTCTAGGTTTCTTCCTAGGTTTTGCCTTTCTAGGGAGTTTTTCCTTGCCACCGTGCTTCTACATCTGCATTGCTTGCTGTTTGGGGTTTTAGGCTGGGTTTCTGTATAGCACTTTGTGACATCGGCTGATGTAAAAAGCGCTTTATAAATACATTTTGATTTGATTTGACTATGTGTTCTAGGGAGGTTTTAGAGGTGTAGTCTACACAGCCAGTAGACTACGTGTTCTGTGGAGTATTTAGAGAGGTAGGCTACACAGCCAGTAGACTACGTGTTCTGGGGAGGTTTAAGGGGTGTAGACTACGTGTTCTGGGGAGGTTTTAGAGGTGTAGACTACGTGTTCTGGGGAGGTTTTAGAGGTGTAGACTACGTGTTCTGGGGAGGTTTTAGAGGTGTAGACTACGTGTTCTGGGGAGGTTTTAGAGGTGTAGACTACGTGTTCTGGGGAGGTTTTAGAGGTGTAGACTACGTGTTCTGGGGAGGTTTAAGAGGTATAGACTACATGTTCTGGGGAGTTTTTAGAGGTATAGACTACGTGTTCTGGGGAGGTTTTAGAGGTGTAGACTACGTGTTCTGGGGAGGTTTTAGAGGTGTAGACTACGTGTTCTGGGGAGGTTTTAGAGGTGTAGACTATGTGTTCTGGGGAGGTTTTAGAGGAGTAGACTACGTGTTCTGGGGAGGTTTTAGAGGAGTAGACTACGTGTTCTGGGGAGGTTTTAGAGGAGTAGACTACGTGTTCTGGGGAGGTTTTAGAGGAGTAGGCTACATTATAGATCATATCACACCTGGCTAGAGTCAGACATCATGCTTTTGGCTTAGGACTCTGTCCTGCAAGGCCGCCACAAGGTGATGGATGGATGAATCTCTCTCTCTCTACCTCTATCTCCCTCCCTCCCTCCATAGCATTATTAACCAAAGCTAGCAGAGCGGAAACCAAAGCCCCAAATCCTCAGAGCTCTGGGAATGACTTCCCAAAGATGGACATGGATTAGACCCCCGTGCCACGCCGTCCCCAGGTCCCCAACAGACCGAGTGTCAGGTGGCTCTCCCTGCGCCCGCGAAAGTTGTTACCCCTAATCCCATTACCCCTCTGTTCCTTTCAACACACACACACACACACACACACACACACACACACACACACACACACACACACACCTTACCATTTGATCATCCACTCACCTTCAAAGTCATAGTCCCAGCCAGGCCACTACATGATACCCTTCTCCCACCCCTCACCCCAAATACAAACTTCATCCCATATCCTCTTGCTCAAATCTCTCCACCCCATCCACCATTCATGCCTGCTGCATACAGTACCCTGTCTCTATCCGTGCTTCTATCTCATGCTACCTCCCTCCCAGAGTAGAACTGAATCCCACAGGTCAGTCCAGTCCTACTAGGGACTGAATCCCTTCACTACATATTAAATCAAGGGCATGTACATAGGGCCCTCTGAACACCTATCATGGGGTATCAAGGAACATCACAACCCCTCAACATCACACACCCATATCCCTACGGTATCTTCAAAACCAGTGGACCCCCTCTGTATTTCATCCCTCCATCCCTTCTATCCTTAATTATATCTCCATTTCATCCCTCCATTCTGGTGTGCGTTCATCAGGGTTTAGGGTCTTATCATAATAAGATCACACGGCCAGTGACTGATATCAAGAGGCCACATGCAGCCACCTGGTTTTATCTGGCAGCCTCTGTCACCCATGGGGGAGGGTGGCAGCCTCGGTCACCCATGGGGGGTGGGCGCACGTGTGTGTGTGTATATATGTGCGCTACAGTCCACAAGGGACTCAAATTGGGATTGAGAATGAGTTGGGACACACCACCAGAGACCTCTGATAGGATCTCTACCCCCACAATCCCCCTGGCTGTGAGTATAGGACAAACCCCACTAGGTTATCTCCTCTGTAATACCCTGCCTGTGTCTTTGGGGTAGCTGTTGACATTCATTGAATGATGTATTACAGCTGGAAATTAACACAAAGTCTCCGTCTGTTAATCCAGGATTACACACCAAACATGTTCCTGGGTGGTAGCGGCCATCTGAGTGGAACCATCTGTGTCAGCTGGCCTCTTACAGTCACAGGCTCCCAGAGCCGCTGGCCTCCTACAGTCACAGGCTCCCAGAGCCGCTGGCCTCCTACAGTCACAGGCTCCCAGAGCCGCTGGCCTCCTACAGTCACAGGCTCCCAGAGCCGCTGGCCTCCTACAGTCACAGGCTCCCAGAGCCGCTGGCCTCCTACAGTCACAGGCTCCCAGAGCCGCTGGCCTCCTACAGTCACAGTATTTTTGTCTGTTATGTCTTTGTTAGGCCTATGTGTCGGACCCCAGGATGACTAGTAGTCGCCATTTGCGTCAGCTAATGGGGATCTAATAAAATCATAGAAAATAATGTTGACTCTGCAAAGGCAGTCACTGTCAAACATGACCAATCTATTAGGAGCACAAAATGAGTCCCAATTCAAAACAGCCTACAAGGCCCTTGCTCTCTTTACACCCCTACATTAGGAAAACCTGGGCTGAAAGAGGGCTGGGCCACTGGAGGGCTAAGAGGCTTACAGACCCCATGCCAGAGATGGTCCTTCTCCCTGTGGACCCCAGATCGGGAGGGAATGAATCCCACCTCTGATGTCCCCTCTCTGGGCAGCAGAAGGCAGCGGAGGTTGGGTGCTAGAGCTCGATTTGATCTTAATGTGAGCTTTAAAAGGGGGCGGACCTGGGGATCTGTGTGCAACTATCAGCCCAATCAGAGCTAATCCTACTGATTTAGACACAGACACCTGTCTGGGACCGAGACTGACAGATGCTAAACAAATCACAAGTCACAGCCTTACAATGTAGCAATCTAGCCCCCCCCCCTCTCCTCTATTCCTGAACACAGAGATGATTGAAGAGACTGATCTCCACATTGCTCTTTTCATTGTTGCTAGCAGCAACCCAGCCGCCAAACAGCTGAGCAGGGAGCCTGTTTGAGGAGTCGGAGGCTTAGAGCCAGCAATCAATGGGTCAGCCCTGAGCAAATTCAGTCTAGTGATATGAATACGACTGCTTTGAATTGAAACGGTTGTGTCTGGGGCTGTGGGCCCATGTCCCCATACAATGACCCGGAACAGTGACTAATCTTTATTGTATTGGCCGCTGGCTCGTGTGTGCGGTGCTGGGTCAGTGTTGAGAGAGTGGACTGATCTTATCAGGGCCTTGTATTGCTTTCACAATTGAGTCGGTGTTCTTGCCAATGACTCAGACACCTAAACAGAGCACCCGTCACTCCCCCAACCCCCACGCATCATGTCAGAAGAATAGGTCTACCCGTATCTGACCATATTTTGAGCTGGACACGTACTGTATTTATAACCATGATTTGCAACATAGCCTAAACATTCACTAATATAGAACTAGCCATTATACATGTTTCACTGTGCAGATGTTGGAAATTCAGAGAAAGCCAAAAATATACACATTTTGGAGAAAAAAATTATATTGGAAAAAGAAAACTAAAGTCAGTCAAAAAATACAATGGCCTGAACAAAAACCCTAGCACCCTAAGACTATTACTTTCCTTTCAACACTACTCAAACAAACATGGAGTGCATTGATGGAGATCTGACTTCCCCTCTAGTCCCAGCCATTCTATTCCCTCTCCCAGTGACACACAGCTAGCAGTATAGCTGAATAAGACTGGAGAAACCAGAACAATGTACACCGGAAGAGACTGACATGTTATGACTGCCTGCATTATATGGCACAATTAGATACACTGATCGATAAAACTGATATAATGTAAATAATACACAGGGACGGATGACATTCAAAAAGGAGGGAAAGAGATGTTATTTTAGAAATATTAGCGGCCATGTTTATACTACTGCCACACACTGAACTGTAAGGCCACATACAGTAGGTCCAGGGGTTAAATTAGGATTTTGGACGTGGTGGAATTATTCACTTTAAAAACGGGTTGATTTTCCCACTGACCTGTCCATGGTCTATGTTCCTCTCCTACAATTCAATTGGGATTAAACTTTACACTATATCCTAATCCCAGGTAGTACCCTTAATATCATACATTAATAAGTCAACACTGACTTACTAAAAACATTTCATTTTGAGATGTCTCTTAGATCCAGCCTCTTGTGGGCCTTGCACAATGCCCCGTGTTGTCAGTAGAGGGCTAGGCTATATTCCTGGGCCTCCTGTCAGCCCATATTTACCTCAAAGTGCTGTCACAACAACAGGACTGCCTCTGCTAAGAGCATTTTGTAAAGTGAGCAGTTGGGCCATCACTTCTAGTCTAGAGCATTAGCCGCATCCTGACTGAGCTGTAACAGTCTCTCTCATCTTAACTCCCTATGAGAGGCAGTGCTGATAGAGCTCTCTGGAGTAGGATGGAAGTGTCCCATAGATACTTGCCTAGGTACAGTTTGTCATTTTCCCTCCTAATGGGTATGGTTACGAATTGGGAAGGTTAAGCTGTCACACAATATTGTGTGACAGAGAAGATCAAAGTTAGCTGAGACTCAGTCTGTGTTCCCTCTGCATGAGGGGTCAGACCCTGAGATGACTGGAGTCACATGACAGGCCTCTTATCACAGTATGAGAGAGACATCCTTCATCAGAATGTCCAACAGCTCCTTGTTTTGACAACACTGAGTCTAATTAGGTGAGCAGCCTGAGAGAGAAAGACAAAGGATAATTTGAAGACTAATGTTACAATCCCCAAAACTTCAGTTCAAACTGTGACTGACTGGATATACACACACACTCAGCAAAAAAAGAAATGTCCTCTCACTGTCAACTGTGTTTATTTTTCAGCAAACTTAACATGTGCAAATATTTGTATGAACATAACAAGATTCAACAACTGAGACATAAACTGAACACGTTCCACACACATGTGACTGACAGAAATGGAATAATGTGTCCCTGAACAAAGGGGGGGTCAAAATCAAAAGTAACAGTCAGTACCTGGTGTGGCCACCAGCTGCATTAAGTACTGCAGTGTATCTCCTCCTCATGGACTGCACCAGATTTGCCAGTTCTTGCTGTGAGCACTGATGGAGGGATTGTGTGTTCCTGGTGTAACTCGGGCAGTTGTTGTTGCAATCCTGTACCTGTCCCGCAGGTGTGATGTTCGGATGTACCGATCCTGTGCAGGTGTTGTTACACGTGGTCTGCCACTGCGAGGACGATCAGCTGTCCGTCCTGTCTCCCTGTAGTGCTGTCTTAGGCGTCTCACAGTACAGACATTGCAATTTATTGCCCTGGCCACATCTGCAGTCCTCATGCCTCCTTGCAGCATGCCTATGGCACATTCACGCAGATGAGCAGGGACCCTTGGCATCTTTCTTTTGGTGTTTTTCAGAGTCAGTAGAAAGGCCTCTTTAGTGTCCTAAAATGTCATAACTGTGACCTTAATTGCCTACTGTCTGTAAGCTGTTAGTGTCTTAATGACCGTTCCAGATGTGCATGTTCATTAATTGTTTATGGTTAATTGAACAAGCATGGGAAACCGTCTTTAACCCCTTAACAATGAAGATCTGTGAAGTTATTTAGATTTTTTTTTTTAAAGATAGGGTCCTGAAAAAGGAAAAAACTTATTTTTTTGCTGAGTATCTCCTCCCAAACCCACCCCCTTCATGCTACATTTAACCCCTTCCACCCACCCCACACCTGCTCAGCAAATTAGTGTCTTGTCACAAGAATAGGAAATTGTGTCAGTTCTACACATTAGGCTACAAGTATATCTGTTAACATTGTGCCCCACTTGCTAAGCCTTGGCTCTGCCCCAAGGTCACATGACCAGAAACTAATCTAATTGTGATGTGGCTCTGGAGGATTGTGGCCCTCTGCTTGCTGCCTACTACAGTATATCTAAGTAGTAAAGTGGTCGTGAACATGATAAACTATGTCCAATAGTTCAAATAATAACTTTAAGAATAATACATCGGGGTATAAGGAGGGTTGTGATGTTACATATGTATTTAACTTGCCATTTTAAGTTACTGACCATATGGTTGTCCAGGCAATATTGAGGGTAACCTTGCAAAGCTACATAAAATTAAATAAAAAACGTGACTAGCTTATTTATCACAAAATACTAGTTGGCCTGAGGTCTGAAAGGGGGACTTTTGGTTTGAGGCTTTGAGCAGCCTCTAAAATATAGCCAAGATGAAAGATTGATGAAAGATGACAAAAGGGATTCTTTGTGATGATTAGAACAACATGTATGATAATACATACATCTAAGTCGTTGTTAGGCTAGATCAGGGCTCTCCAACCCTAATCCTGGAGAGTTACCCTCCTGTAGGTTTTCGTTTCAACCCCAGTTGCAACTAACCTGATTCAGTTTATTAATCAACTAATTATTAGTATCAGTTGCGCTAAATTAGGGTTGGAGCGAAAACCTACAGGATGGTAGATCTCCAGGAACAGGGCTGGAGAGCGCTGGACTAGATGCAATATTTATGCAAATCAAATATTGTAGATCTATAAAAGCCTACGTTTGAAGGTCATAGCTCGCTAATCTCTAGTCTAGAATTGTTAGCCTACATGTGTCATTTGAAAGCAAAGTGGCTACCCACATTGCAGACCGATTACCTTATTCCCTAGAATGCAAGTGGGCTGGCAGGCTGGGATCTTTGATTTCAAATACATTACTGTAACCCTAATCTAAAGAAAAACACAGCTGTAATCGTTGTGTAAAGTAGAAGACTGGGGGAAAAACAAAGGCAACTCACACACATAACCCCATCTGCATGTTCGAGTTTCCTAACCAGCAGTTTGTTGTAAATCAGTGTTATGTCTTTATTTCACGGAAGCTAGCTATTCAGCAAAATACGTTCCCTACATGGTAATAGACATGTAAAACATGTATTTGTATTGTTGTATAATCAACTCACCGCTCTCCAGCACCGACAGCTACGGAAGCTACCTCACAGAGACGCGCTATCTAACACCCGCTTCTGTGATTGGTTGCGACTGAGCTATCGCAGCTCTGATTGGGTTGATGTAATTCTAAACACCAACATTCGTCACCACAAAAAGAAGCATGGCGGCCCCCAATAGGAGCGTGGCTAAACCTACCGCGGACCGTTTACCGCGCAATACCACCCGTTTTCAGAAGAAATCGTGAAGCAAACTAGTTTCAATACCTGGCGCAAGACATTCGGTTCAAAATGGGCAACTTATTGTTTTGACTTGTATCACATCTCTCGACTACGTGATTGGTCAGTCTGCCACGAATGTGTTGACAGCTAGCTAACTCGAGTTGTTTTCCTATTTCTGATTGATTAAACTATCTAACAAGAGTAATTGTTTTCATTTGGTTCGTTTTAAAGGAATGTTATCGTTGTCACTATTCGACTGCATATCTTCAACAACTGAGTCGCATGAAGGTAGCCGTCTAGCTTCACGTTACTTACTATAAAATGTATGCAACGTCAACAATAATTCGTGTTCCCCATTGAAACACTCGGCAGACCTTCACGCCATAGTAAAGGTTGACAGCTAGCTTTTGGGGATTCGTAACTATTTTGCAGGTTTTTGTTCCAGTCCAACACTGTGTCACAATGAGCTTGATTAGTTGAAAGGTGTGTAGAGCTGGAACAAAAGCCTGCACCCCCTGTGGGTCCCCAGGACCAATATATATATACATATATATATATAGATAGGTACTTTATTGATCCCCGAGGGGAAATTACTTTGTCAAGCAGCAAAACAACACAGGGCAGGTGCAAAATGCCAGAACGAAAATACGCAAAAGACAGATACACGATACATAGTGCGGTAGTATGAAAAAGTATAAAAATACAAGAAGTCTGGAGTGCAAAAAGCTATAAAAAGGCATTGCATAGTATGAGCGAATGACGGAATATGTACACTATACATTGTTACAGAGTGTTAGGTGAAAAGAATGATACAAATATTGCAAGTCGATATAAATAAATACAAAATATTTGCATGGTTAACTATACTATACAGGTCGATGGCAGAGAAAGATACTTAAATAGCTAAATGTGTGTATGATATAAGTGAGGGTAATAATAGTTTACTTAATATACAGTCTGGTTAAATGTACAGGTAAGTGATATTTGCATGGTTAAATTAACTGAACAGGTAAATGACGTATGATATAATTTAGGGTAATAATAATAATTCCCTTAAAATACAGTCCTTAGTACAGTGTTTAATTACAGATAAATGCACGTATTGCATATTCAGTATACTAAATGCTATGAAAAAATATACTTCTGACAGGATACTAGTATACAATCCTGAGTGAATGACTACTTAAATTCAGTCCAATAATTACCTACAATATTGCACGTGATATAACAACTGTACATTAATATGTATAATAAGTCCTGAATGAATGAGTGCTGAATGAATAAGACATGAGTGAATGAGTGATTACAGACCAGAGAGTTACTCACGGATGGATGGATGCCTAATTGTTAAACTAGGTCCAAACACCCCAACAGTTCCAGGTCTGTGTTGCCGATGGCACCCCGGGGAGGCATTAAATAGTCTAATAGCCGCCAGCAGGAAGGACCTCCTGTAGCGCTCTCTGGCACACCGTGGTGGGATCAGTCTGTGACTGAAGGTGCTCCTCTGCATCATAACCATGGCATGCAGAGGGTGGGTGACCATGATGGCCAGCAGTTTGGCCAGGATCCTTCTCTCCACCACTTCCTCTAGTGTCAAGGTTAATCCCCAGAACAGAGCCAGCCTTCCTGATCAGCTTATTTACCCGAAAAGCATCACCAGCCTTTATGTTGGTGACCCAGCACACCAGTGCAAAAAAGGACCTAAGCATCCTCAGAAAGTAGAGTCGGCTCTGGCCCTTTTTGTTCAGGGCCCCGGTGTTACCAGCCCATTCCAGCGTGCTGTCCATATGGACTCCCAGGAACTTGTATGAACCAACAAAAAGGGCCAGAGCCGACTCTACTTTCTGAGGAGGCTTAGGTCCTTCAATGTGTGCAGTCAACTACTGCATACTTTCTACCAGTCTGTGGTGGCCAGTGCCATCTTTTTTGCAGTTGTGTGCTGGGGCGCCAACATAAAGGCAGGTGATGCTTCTTGGGTAAATAAGCCGATCAGAAAGGCTAGCTCTGTTCTGGGGATTAACCTTGACACTCTAGAGGAGGTGGCAGAGGTTGTACCGGTCAGGTAGTCCGTAACCCAGGAACTAAGGGTGCTTCCACTTTCATCCTCCTCATCTTGAAAGTGGAAGCACCCTTAGTCTCCTGGGTTACGGGAGATTGAAGAACACTACAGGGTGATTCCTCACTAATTGTTATTGAAGTCAAAATACTCATATTTCAGAGCAAGCACCTACATATGAAACATAGTCTTGAAGGAGGCCTGGGTAAGGCCAAAACGTCAAATATGCTAATATTAATTCTTTCAATTTTATTTTTTAAATACAAATATATTTCAACAGTCCTTCCTCCAAAGGACCATTCTATAGATAATATATTGTGAAAATCCCCAAAATCATGGTATTTTTTTATTGTCCTGTTTTATTGAGGAATCACCCTGCAAGTGATTAGGCCTATACTACACTCCACTAGGTTATCTATAGATTATATGGAGTTGTCATGAACAAAAATCTACCTATTTGTAATGTTTTTTTCTTCTTGAAATAGGTGGTGGGTTAGCAGCTGGAACCCTTCTACTCATAGGTAAGTCTAATTCTACATTTTCCATTGTACAGGTTAGACTGTTTATGAGTAGAGGTACTACTGTACCTTGTCCAAGATGTACTAGCCTAGGTAGCCTACTCATTTAACGTCCAAGACCCTTATATGTTATGTTCAGAGGTAAACTGGCTCTGGCAGCCAAAACAGCCAAATACTCTATCTAAATGTGAATTGATTCTCAATTGCGATAGGGTTCTATAAGGCACTCTATGGGCGTCCCTCTTCCGTTACACACAGGTGATTGGAGACGCTAGATAACTAATTAGAACAGGTGGTCGCCTCTCTCTTCCGTAAACAAGCCGTATCAAGAAAATGTGGCCGTGTGGAAATCGTTTTAAAAAGGTGTATAGTAATTTAACCTTCTTTTTTTTAAAATTCGATGATATGAAGGTCAAAAGTTTCCAAAACCTAGTAAAGTTCCATGTTTCCAAGCAAAGAGTATTAATGTGTAGTGTAGTGACAGTGTGTCTGGACTGTTGTACACATTGGCCGCGCTGTCGTCAATGCATTTGAATGAGAACCCAGGGATTATTGCTGTCACTATCTCCTTCTGAAAGTACAGGCAATGCTATGGCATTAGATTGTCCTTATCACTTAGATGACCTTTGACCTGTGCTTCTCACTTGCTTTAGTGGGTTCAGCAGAGGGCACTGCTGGTTTTTGACCAACAAGCAAAAAGCTGTTTAACCTGACACCTGCCTTCCAAGTCCCTTAAAACAATACACCCTTGTAGATAAGTTGTGTTCATTCCGATCACCCAGAAAGCAAATGATCTGGCCCTCATTGGTTCAGGTGTGTATAACCTAGTCTGGTAGTCAGATGTGTTTGTTCTTAGCCAACTCCCCCATCGTGTTTGGCATGACAAACAGTGGTGTAGTGGAGAGTAAACTCAAGTAAACACAGTTTTTCCCACCTTTTTTATTTTGTGCAGTAGTTTATCCCCCTTTGCAGAAAAACAAATATTTTTTTCACTGCGACTGGTGAGGTCACCCACCAATGTATTTTTACCATTACTCACTGATGACAAACAACTACCAAGCCAGTGGAAGTTTATGGTTAACAACATGCAAAATGTGAGCCCCCTTGCTGTGTATCTGTGATTTCACTATATCTACAGAATCAGGTCCTGTCACAGACAGACATTCTATTTACATAAACCACACCCAGAAAACATCCTATTGAATGAAGGCTATTTACAGTAGTCTGGGTGTATGTCATATTACTGGTCTCAGGCTTCCATTAGCTTTGGTATGAAATAATAACATGACTCCCTCAGCTTCCATTTGTATGCACCGACTGATATTAGACCTATATTGTCATGCCTTTTAATTTATCCCCCCAATCGATGTGGGAGGCAGTGATTACACACTAATGCATTCTTCCATTTTGTGAATCAGTGTACGCTTGGTTTCATCTGGTAGTGAGAGACAGTAAAGGTGAAATTTGTGTATGCACATGCGTGCGTGCGTGCGTGCGTGCGTGCGTGCGTGTGTTTTTGCGTTCGCATCTGGTTGTTTGTTGAATGCAGTGCTGTGTCCTGTGTATTAGGAGCTGTGATAGCTTGTTTGCGAGACACAGACAACATTGTGAGACTGGTTGAAGGCTGCGTTTGATGTGTGCTCAGCTGTCCACACTTATTTCTCTTCTAGAGGAGGATCAGCTGCTGTCTGAAGATCTTTCTGCAGTTTTATTTATAGAAGAAAAAAGCAACGCTTGTCAGTTGATCTCCAATCTAGCTACCAAGCTTTTGAATTCTCCCATTCTTTTATTTACTTTTATTTAATTGTATTATACCCTAATGAATATGTACTTAATACCCTTGTTGGTAACTTTTGAAAGCCCATGTATTGGGTGATAATATACAGTGGGGAGAACAAGTATTTGATACACTGCAGATTTTGCAGGTTTTCCTACTTACAAAGCATGTAGAGGTCTGTAATTTTTATCATAGGTACACTTCAGCTGTGAGAGACGGAATCTAAAACAAAAAACAGAAAATCACATTGTATGATTTTTAAATAATTAATTAGCATTTTATTGCATGACATAAGTATTTGATCACCTACCAACCAGTAAGAATTCCGGCTCTCACAGACCTGTTAGTTTTTCTTTAAGAAGCCCTCCTGTTCTCCACTCATTACCTGTATTAACTGCACCTGTTTGAACTCGTTACCTGTATAAAAGACACCTGTCCACACACTCAATCAAACAGACTCCAACCTCTCCACAATGGCCAAGACCAGAGAGCTGTGTAAGGACATCAGGGATAAAATTGTAGACCTGCACAAGGCTGGGATGGGCTACAGGACAATAGGCAAGCAGCTTGGTGAGAAGGCAACAACTGTTGGCGCAATTATTAGAAAATGGAAGAAGTTCAAGATGACGGTCAATCTCCCTCGGTCTGGGGCACCATGCAAGATCTCACCTCGTGGGGAATCAATGATCATGAGGAAGGTGAGGGATCAGCCCAGATCTACACGGCAGGACCTGGTCAATGACCTGAAGAGAGCTGGGACCACAGTCTCAAAGAAAACCATTAGTAACACACTACGCCGACATGGATTCAAATCCTGCAGCGCACGCAAGGTCCCCCTGCTCAAGCCAGCGCATGTCCAGGCCCGTCTGAAGTTTGCCAATTACCATCTGGATGATCCAGAGGAGGAATGGGAGAAGGTCATGTGGTCTGATGAGACAAAAATAGAGCTTTTTGGTCTAAACTCCACTCGCCGTGTTTGGAGGAAGAAGAAGGATGAGTACAACCCCAAGAACATCATCCCAACTGTGAAGCATGGAGGTGGAAACATCATTCTTTGGGGATGCTTTTCTGCAAAGGGGACAGGACGACTGCACCGTATTGAGGGGAGGATGGATGGGGCCATGTATCGCGAGATCTTGGCCAAAAACCTCCTTCCCTCAGTAAGAGCATTGAAGATGGGTCGTGGCTGGGTCTTCCAGCATGACAACGACCCGAAACACACAGCCAGGGCAACTAAGGAGTGGCTCCGTAAGAAGCATCTCAAGGTCCAGGCCAAAATCCCTGCTGCAGTGTGTGCAAACCTGGTCAAGAACTACAGGAAACGTATGATCTCTGTAATTGCAAACAAAGGTTTCTGTACCAAATATTAAGTTCTGCTTTTCTGATGTATCAAATACTTATGTCATGCAATAAAATGCAAATTAATGACTTAAAAATCATACAATGTGATTTTCTGGATTTTTGTTTTAGATTCCGTCACTCACAGTTGAAGAGTACCTACGATAAAAATGACAGACTTCTACATGCTTTGTAAGTAGGAAAACCTGCAAAATCGGCAGTGTATCAAATACTTGTTCTCCCTACTGTATATTGATAAACTCATGTGTGGTCCGTAGGGGGGAACACTGTAAGGGAGAAATGTGTAAAAAACGAACATGGATTTTGAGATATTTGAATGGAACAGACATGGCACAAGTTCCACATGTTGTTATGACTGGAACAATTACTTATGTACAGTAGCTTAAATATTCCTGTAAATGTAGTAACATTAAAGATTCCTCAGTTTACACAAGGGGACAAAGGTGCTGACCTATATATTCCACCCCCCCCCACCATCTTCACCCTCCCTACACCATCTCCACCCCTCTTCCACCATCTCCACCCTCCCTACAACATCTCCACCACTCTTCCACCATCTCCACCCTCCACCATCTCCACCATCTCCTCCCCCCTCCACCATCCCCACCCCCCTCCAACATCTCACCCCCCCCTCCACCATCTCCGCCCCTCTTCCACCATCTCCACCCTCCCTCCACCATCTCCACTGCCCCCCACCTCTCCACAATTTAGGCACCCTTCAGCTACGTGAGACAGGGCCATTCCATCGCCATGTTAAAAGCCACATCCTCGAGTTCACTCCCCTTCACAATCCCACGTCATAATGAGCTAAATTAGAGCAGCAGAAAAGGAGAAGAGAACCTGTTAAGACCTAAAGGAATTCCCCCTGTGACTGTTCAGAGAGTGACTGATCTGTCCTGGGGTCCTGTGGTCACGACCCCCAAGAGGTGACGCTGCCCCACACCCCTCCATACCCCCACCCCGAACCCCCGTCACTACCCCCTCTCCCTCCACACCCCCCACCCCGCCCCCCGTCACTCCCCCCTCTCTCCTTTTCTCAAACCCCTCCTCCCCAGCAGCCTAATGACTCCCTCAGGTTCTATATGGAAGGGCTCCCATAGAAAGGCAGGGCACAATGGGCCTCATCTGGAGAGGGCCCATCTGGGAGGCTTTGTGGGCCCTGCTGAAAGCCACAAAGGTCTTGCTGACCTAGAAAGCCATCAATAAGAGGACAGGGAGCCCCACCGACAACAAATTGAAGAGCCAGGGAATTTCCTGAGCCATCCCGGGAGCTGTCCCATCATGGGTGAGGAATGAGGAGACAGGCCAGGAACGTCGAGGGGCGGGGAGTGAAGTACATTCGCCAGGTGTTCCTGGATGACTGCATTATTCCCGAGCTGTCGGATGTGATGTCAGCTGTATGGCTGTCACCTTTAACTGTCACTGTCCTTTGTGTGTGTGTGCCCACTGTCTGCCATTGTGTGCAGAGGCCAGAGACAGTTTTACAAAATGGTGGTTTGTGGCTGTGACAAGAAGCAACAGTGGCATGCTGGGTAGTGTTATGTGGGGGTGTAGAATAAGGAAGTAGGAAGTGGGCCTACATTGTGGTTCTGTGGTTTAGGGTGTTTGGGTGGTGGGTGCTTTGTGGGGTCTGAGGTATCTATCTGTGGTAGAATGAGTCCCTCACTCACTAATCACTAGTCCTTACTGTCCCTCAGGACTTCAATACAGAACAGAATGCAAGCTCTTCCAAGTGTTAGCGTATTCTGTCCTGAAGCTCTGTGAGTTCCACTAGAATTAGGCCTGGTGTCTCACTGTTGTGTCGTGTTTGACATTTAGACTGCATGACTTTTTGGATGTAAATGTCTCCTGATGCTTTTTATACACACCTCAACCTTCTTCAGTGTTGTCTTCCGAATTGAATACACTCTTCATGTGAATTACACCAACAAACACAAGCAGATCTGAAAGGCCATCACCACCATCATAATCCTGAGAGAACAATAGTGAATTAAAGTGAGCTGGATGTCAAGAAATTGTCTACCATTGAAATGAGTTGACTTGACCCAGACATCAACAAAAGATACACAAAACAGTTATTTCATTGGCGTAAAGAAACACTCCCCACTCTGTGCAGAGTTCTCATGGTTGAGTTCCACATCCCTATGTCATTTAGCTGACAGGTGGCTCATACCTCCATGAGAACTCCGGTGAATCCTCCACACAGGATTTCCTATCTTCTCTTCAAGATGGGTGGGGGAGCTGGTGTGTGGCTGACCCCTTTCTATGAGAGGTGTGGCTGTCATCTCGTCTGATTGGGAGCTCTTGTTCAGGAGATGACACCTGTGTCCCTGTGTCATGTCCATTCTTCCCACCTCCCTCACTAAGAGTGACTGGTCATTAAATCCATTACAGACAGGCAGTGTGACAGATCCCTATCTGTTGTGTTGTAATTTGGCTCAGCCAGGTGTAAGGTGTTACGTTGGGAGACACTTTTGGGCTTTATTTGAACTGCGAATCCCACCTTTTACTGTCAATGTATATAGATATTTAAACTTCATCAGCTTTATACTGTGTAGATGATGTGTTTTATACTGTAATTTGTTTCTTCGCTTTGTGTAGGTACTTTAGGAGGACTTGTGTAGGTACTGTAAGAGGACTTGTGTAGGTACTGTAGGAGGACTTGTGTAGGTACTGTAGGAGGACTTGTGTAGGTACTGTAGGAGGACTTGTGTAGGTACTGTAGGAGGACTTGTGTAGGTACTGTAGGAGGACTTGTGTAAGTACTGTAGGAGGACTTGTGTAGGTACTGTAGGAGAACTTGTGTAGGTACTGTAGGAGGACTTGTGTAGGTACTGTAGGAGGACTTGTGTAGGTACTGTAGGAGGACTTGTGTAGGTACTGTGTGTTGTCTCTCAGAGGAGGACTGATATGACAGCTACTCTCGTATGCTGCTCAAGTACTGTGGTGTGTGGACATGAGCTCTACGTGGCATCTGCTCTGGACCACCCCACAGTGAGTGTGTGTGTGTGTGTGTGTGTGTGTGTGTGTGTGTGTGTGTGTGTGTGTGTGTGTGTGTGTGTGTGTGTGTGTGTGTGTGTGGGTCTTTATCTATTCGTAGTCCATAATGCTATGGATTTTTGGAGCTCCCACAGCAATGATGCTGCTGAGTTTTTGGGGGGTTCGAGGGTTGTTTAGATGTTTGCAGATACATCACTCTGAAGGGGAGCAGAGCTCCTAAAGCTGTTTCCCACTCGGCACCACAGGAGGAGGGGAACTACCATACTGATTGATAGTGGGAGGGGTCACAACTTAACCCCCTCTTTACATATCAAAGGGTTATAGGAAGAGAGGGAGGAGAGTAAGAGAGGAGGGACCCCTCTGTCTGTGGTCTGGCATAATGAAATCATGTTGGTCCCCAATTCAATCAATTGCAGAAAAGGAAAATAGCAGATCCAAAAACTGTACGGCTGTTTCTTTTTGTCTGCAATTGATTGAACTGCCCCCCTCCCGCCGACGGAGAAGTGCGACATCTTACAAGTTCCATCCCAACTTTGCTATTTAGTGACTTCTATCGTGTTTATCTTTTTTGTAAAGAAAGTTCATACTATTATCAAACATTATCACACATCAGATCGACAGTTACCAACCTTGATTTCGACTTCAAATATGACTTCAACTCCAACTCAGCTGTTCACATCTGAAAGGCTGGTTATGACACACATCAACACCATCATCCAAGACACCCCACTCCAATTCGCATACTGCCCCAACGCAATCTCAATTTCCCTTCACACTGCCCTCTCCCACCTGGACAAGAGGTGAAGTAACTATGTAAGAATGCTGTTCATAGACTACAGCTCAGTGTGGACTAGAATGCTATTCATAGACTACAGCTCAGTGTGGACTAGAATGCTGTTCATAGACTACAACTCAGTGTGGACTAGAATGCTGTTCATAGACTACAGCTCAGCGTGGACTAGAATGCTATTCATAGACTACAGCTCAGCGTGGACTAGAATGCTGTTCATAGACTACAGCTCAGCGTGGACTAGAATGCTATTCATAGACTACAGCTCAGCGTGGACTAGAATGCTGTTCATAGACTACAGCTCAGCATGGACTAGAATGCTGTTCATAGACTACAGCTCAGCGTGGACTAGAATGCTGTTCATAGACTACAGCTCAGCGTGGACTAGAATGCTGTTCATAGACTACAGCTCAGCGTGGACTAGAATGCTGTTCATAGACTACAGCTCAGTGTGGACTAGAATGCTGTTCATAGACTACAGCTCAGTGTGGACTAGAATGCTGTTCATAGACTACAGCTCAGCGTGGACTAGAATGCTGTTCATAGACTACAGCTCAGTGTGGACTAGAATGCTGTTCATAGACTACAGCTCAGCGTGGACTAGAATGCTGTTCATAGACTACAGCTCAGCGTGGACTAGAATGCTGTTCATAGACTACAGCTCAGAAGAGGCACGGCAGCACCTCTTCCCCCTCAGTAGGCTGAAAAGATTTGACATGGGCCTTCAGATCCTCAAAAAGTTCTACAGCTGCACCATCGAGAGCATCTTGACTGGCTGCATTACCGCTTGGTATGGCAATTGCACCGCCCTTGACCACAAAGAGCTACAAAGGGCGGCTCCGAGACAGCTTCTACTCCCAAGCCATGACTGCTAAATAGCCAGACTGCTAAATAGTCAAATATTAATGGTTAATGGTTCCCGAACCATCTGCACTGACTCCATCTTGCACTAACCCTACGCACACTAGACTTTATATGCACACCATATACACACACACACACACAGACACACACACAGACACACACACACACACTCACACTCACTACACTGTCACTCCCACACAAATCCCTCACACATTCAAACACTATATACGCGCGTGCACACACTCACATTCAAACACTCACACACACACACTTTTACACTCATCATTCGCTGCTGCTACTCTCTTCTTTATTTTACTCTCATTATTATCTATCCTGATGCCTAGTCACTTTACCCTGCCTTCATCTACACATCTACCTTAAATACCTAGTACCTCTGAACATTGATCTGGTACTGGGACCCCATAATGACAAAGCGAAAACAGAAATACCATATTTACATAAGAATTCAGACCATTTGCTATCAGACAAGAAATTGACCTCAGGTGCATGCTGTTTCCATTGATCATCCTTGAGATGTTTCTACAACGGAGTCCACCTGTAATACATTAAATTGATTGGACATTATTTGGAAAGGCACACATCTGTCTATATAAGGTCCCACAGTTGACAGTGCATGTCAGAGCAAAAAGCAAGCCATGAGGTCAAAAGAATTGTCCGTAGAGCTACGAAAAAGGATTGTGTCGAGTCATAGATCTGGGGAAGGGTACCAAAACATTTCTGCAGCATTGAAGGCTACAGTGAAGTTTGAAACCACCAAGACTCTTCTTAGAGCTGGCCGCCCGGCCAAACTGAGCAATCGAGGGAGAAGGGCCTTGGTCAGGGATGGGACCAAGAACCTGATGGTCACTCTGACAGAGCTCTATAGTTCCTCTGTGGAGATGGGAGAACCTTCCAGTAGGACAACCATCTATGCAGTACTCCACCAATCAGGCCTTAATGGTAGAGTGGCCAGACGGAATCCACTGCTCAGTTAAAGGCACGTGACATCCCGCTTGGAGTTTGCCAAGAGGCACCTAAAGGATTCTCAGACCATGAAAAACAAGATTCTCTGGTCTGATGAAACCAAGATTAAACTCTTTGGCCTGAATGCCAAGCTTCACATCTGGAGGAAACCAGGCACCGGTCATCACCTGGCCAATACTATCCCTACGGTGAAAATACTATCCCATCCGGACTTGAACCCGATCGACCATCTCTGGAGAGACCTGAAAATAGCTGTGCAGCGACGCTCCCCATCCAACCTGACAGAGCTTGAGAGGATCTGCAGAGAAGAATGGGAGAAACTCTCCAAATATAGGTGTGCCAAGCTTGTAGGGTCATACACAAGAAGACTCGAGGCTGTAATCGCTGCCAAAGGTGCTTCAACAAAGTACTGAGTAAAGGGTCTGAATACTTATGTAAATATGATACTTATGTTTCTTTTTTTAAATATAAATATGCTAAAATTACAAAAACTGTTTTTGCTTTGTCATTATGGAGTATTGTGTGTAGAATTTTAGAATAAGGCTGTAACATAACAAAATATGGATAAAGTCAAGGGGTCTAAATACTTTCCGAATGCACTGTAGCTCCATTCATGTTTATATTATTTTATCCCTCTTATGTTAGTTACTATTCAATTATTTTTATTTTATTTGTTTTTTAACTCTGCATCATTGGTAAAGGTTTCACTGTAAAGTTGTATTCAGCGCATGTGTTAAATAACATTAGATTTGATTTAGATTTAGAAGCTTTGGTGTGAACTGGTCATATTGGTGACGTGTGCAACCCTACACCATTCTATTGGGCTCTACATTGTTTTGACAGGATTCTTGGTGTAGCCTACTTCATAGCTATGTGTCTGACGTGTGTGAGATGTGTATGAATGAAGGTCAAGCTGGTGTGCCTGTGTGAAGTTAGTGTTAGAGGAGGGGACTGTCTGAAGGTCAGGTTGCTCAGTCCTGTGTTTTTCCATGTCGGTCTCTCTCTCTCTCTCTCTCTCTCTCTCTCTCTCTCTCTCTCATTCTCTCTCTCGTTCTCTCATTCTGTCGTTCTCTCATTCTCTCGTTCTCTCTCTCTCTCTCTTTCTCCTTCTCTCTCTCTCTCGTTATCTCTCTCGTGCTCTCACTCTCTCGCTCTCTATCGTGCTCTATTGCTCTCTCTCGTTCTCTCTCTCTCTCTCTCTCGTTCTCTCTCTCTCGTGCTCTCTCTCTCTCTCTCTCTCTCTCTCTCTCTCTCTCTCTCTCTCTCTCTCTCTCTCTCTCTCTCTCTCTCTCTCTCTCTCTCTTCTCTCTCTCTCTCTCTCTCTCTGGTGCTCTCTCTCTCTCTCTCTCTCTGGTGCTCTCTCTCTCTCTCTCTGGTGCTCTCTCTCTCTCCATCCCACCCTCTCTGTGGCTTATTAAACCTGTCTACTCAGGTGTGTGTGTGTGTGTCTGTTAGACAGTCCCTCTCCTCTCAGGTTCCATCCCAGTTGTAACAGACTCAGTCAGCTTTCTGAGAGCTGTGCTCTGAGACCTGTCTAGTCGGTGTCTTCTAATTGATTTAACCTCTGTGTCTCTGTCTGGAGGGACATGTCACTGTTAATGAGAAAACAACAAGACACCTCATATACACCGGCTTCCTGTTCTACTACATGACAAGGACTCTTGTTTGAAATAGTAAGACAAATTGTATGTGTTGATTCATATTCTTTGTCATCATGCTGAAAAGTGTTTAAGCAATGCAATTCTGTTATTATCTGTAGGAACTCCCTGCCCCATCCTGGATGACATCGCCAGCCCCAAAACAGTGGAGGACCAGACAAAGTCTTTTGACCCTGAGAGTCAGGGCCTCTCAGGGTCTGGCGCTACCAGAACCTGCCAAAAGTACAGGTAAACGTGTGTGTGTGTAGGCAGCCAGGGCATGGGGTCACAGGCCTAGCTGTCAGCTCTGTAGCGGTGATGATTGTCTTCACCACTGAATCCATCAGCTCCTAAAAACTCCTGTGTAGCCTCTCCATTCAGAGCTGGTGGAGATTACTTACGCTTAGTAGCTGCTGATAGGTGGGCCCTGTCGACACACACACATAGACACCCTGCCTAGCCTGGGAAACCGGGGGAACCCTGCAGCCCATCCAATGGCATGCTACCGCCCTTACCCCTCATGATCCAGATCTGTCCCCTCTTATATCCTTGTCTATCCCTGCCCCCTGACCAGGGGCGCTGGCGCTACACTCTATCTTCCGCTCTGAGGAATGGTGACCCCCTCCATCTTCCTCTCTCCCCTGCCCAGGCTATAATCCATATCGCTATGTGGATTAACATTAACAGCACACAGCAAGTCCCTGGAGATCTCCCTCTCCCTCTCCCTCTCCCTCTCCCTCTCCCTCTCCCTCTCTCTCTCTCTCTCTCTCTCTCTCTCTCTCTCTCTCTCTCTCTCTCTCTCTCTCTCTCTCTCTCTCTCGCTCTCTTTATCTCTGTCTTTATAGCTGTCTTTCCCTTCCCCCTCTCTCCCAAAACTTTTCAAACCAAACTGACAATAAGCCCCAGCCAGAGGATTTGCATCCCAAATTCACTCCACGAGTCCCTCTCTACCCCATTCCCCCTACACACCTCTCCTGCCAACCATCTACGAGTTGCCCTGTCCAATGAAGACATCAGATCAAAGGTGAGGCTGGCGGGGCGGGCCGGAACACTAAGCGGTTCGCCCCCCCTGCTTACAAAGAGAAGATGAGCCCCTAACCCCCTCTCTCCCCCCCTCGCCCCCCTCCGACTCCCCCATCTTGTCAGGAGAGGGGCACACCGGGGGCCCTAATCCAGATTAGTGGTAGATTAAGAGCCTGTATGACAATGGGGCCCCTGGCTGCTTTCAGTGGGGAGAGCAGGGCTACAGGACTCTCCCTTTCACCCAGGAGAAGACATCCTCCTTCTCTCCCTCAGACACGGCTGTTTTCACAGCCACAAGTGGACGGTTATGTGGAGACGTGATTAAGATGGTGGTTGTAGTAGTTGTTTAACTTCTCCGCAAGTTGATCTTTGATTAAACAGGATTTTGAAACACTTGTATGAATGCAACTATGAGTAGAGTTTGCATACTCTACTTGTTGAAAGTGAGGAAGTTTCACACTTAAAAAGTAGCATTAACTACCCTAGTTGAAATGTGATCAACAGCAGTGTAAATTGGATATACACCGCTTTTCTCTCAACACTAAACGTTGACCTTCAAACGGCCCTGACGTCCTCGTCGAGGTTCGGACACTACTACGACGTCTCCAAGACGATGGACCCTGAGATCCGCCAGGCAGCCAGGTGCCACGCCTTCTACCTTCCAGAACACTCCACCACTGTGACATTGTCACCCACTGCCACCGTCCGGAGGTAACCCCGGCAACCCCTGAACACTACCCCACCCTCAGTATTATTTAGACAATATACCGTACAAATGTATGTCTAAGAGAACTTAGTCAAAACCTAAAAAGCTTAGAAGCCAACCATACTATGACCGTGACACACAACTTTAGTAGAATACTAACCCTAACGTTTTGGATGCATCTAGTAGATGCTATTGTCATATCTTAGAGAAGCTTTTCCCGTGTAGCTCAGTTGGTAGAGCATGGCGCTTGCAATGCCAGGGTTGTGGGTTCGATTCCCACGGGGGAACAGTATGAAAATGTACACACTCACTACTGTAAGCCGCTCTGGATAAGAGTGTCTGCTAAATGATGTAAATGTAAATGCAAGCTTTTGTATTAGGGTCGGATTAATCTACAGTTTGAAAAGTAATTGTAGATGGACAATGCTTGGACAGTCACTGTAAACGGGCCAGTATGAGCCAGTATCAGATCAGGATGAGGTATTATGGTCAGTTCAGTTTCTGAAGTTTAGAACCAGCTAATAAAGCCTTTATAAACACAGGGTCCGTTTTTGAGGTTTATAATCATCTTATAATCAGTCTCCTTTCGTCCTGAGCAGCTATAGGTAGGTACGCTAGTAGGCTGAGAAGAGACACTCAGCAGAGTACAAGGCTTTGGTGATGAATGTATTTCAACAGAGAGAGGGACCATTTGCTTGAGTTTGTTTGTTTTGTTCAACGTTGAGTGTGCTTAGGGTTCAGAGGTCAGGCACGCTATTTACATTAGAGTGCGGCGAGACACACACAAGCGCAAACACACACACAGTACAAACACGCACGCACACACACAGTCAGACACTGAGTCAGACACGCTTGGCAAACAGACCAATCTGGAGAGGAGGTTTTATAGAACCCCTCTGCTTTTATAACTATAAACAGAGACCCTTTAACTCTGGACCACGCAAACACATTAGTGAGAGAGTGGGAGAGTGAGAGAACCCCTGTGTGCCTGGCTAATTTCAGTTGACTCATATTTACTATCACTGAGCAGTTGAGTCAATCATTGTCATAGGAAATATTTTTTTAGTTTGTCCTTTATGTTTGTCAGACGGAATTCTTCCTTCTCTTGTTTTTCTGTGGGTCAGTAATTAAGTCTGACAGTGGAATTGCCATCATAGTGGCACTGCCCATCAAGTTCTCTGAATAGGGCACTGATCCGCCAGACAACATGACAGCTGGTCAGCAGGAAACCACACCTGCACTGCACACACACACACACACACACACACACACACACACACACACACACACACACACACACACACACACACACACACACACACACACACACACACACACACACACACACACTCTCTCACTCCCTAGCCTCTTGCACGTGGCCACCACCCCATGTTGCTACCCTAGCTGTTAAATTGCTCTGTTTCACTCGCTGGCATAATTGGCACAAATTGCTCTCTAGGTGATACAGACCCTGTTGTTTGAGACCAAGCCTCCCCTCTCTCTCATTTCTCTCCTCAGAGTGTAGGAGGAGGGGAGGTAGCATTGAGCTAATATGGCTTCCCTGAGTATGATACTAATTAGCACACGCGCTAGCCCCCGCGGCTAAGCACCTAGCCCTCAATACCACCTGAATGGAGGGTGCCCAGTGGGGGCGGACGAAGCACAATTCCCTCAAACACAATGGCCACCAAGTGGAGGAAGCCTCTAGGAGGAGGGAAGGAAAGCTGGCGGAATGGTTCTGCTGTGAACCCCTGCAGGGTCAGAAGGCACCATTGTTTTTATGAATGATAAACAATAGGAGGCCATGTGTTTGGGCTATGTGTAGTTATATGACGAAGTGTGTACTGTGTGTGCCTGGTGTTTGTTTAGCCATACGTATATGTGCCTGCTGTCTGGCAGAAGGTGTGTCTGTCTGTCTGTTCCCCTGTGGTTTAGTTCTGTTAACCTGTAATTGCTGGCTAGTGTAGCGACTTACTATGAGACTCAATGGACAGTGGTCATTACTATAGCCAGCTTATCTTAAGTCAAGATTTCTGTGTAAAATGACGGGGTTATTTGTACCCTGGCCATGATGTTGGCACATTGCTGACACGGCAGGAGGTTATGTTAGGGTGGGGTATGGTTATTAGGGAGGGGCAGAGATCTATTGTGAGTGAGTTGTGTCCCTTGTCAATGGTGCAAGTCTTACCCTTCATTAACCATTCAAACACTGTGCCCATCCAATCGTAACCAGCAACTCATTAAATAACTCTTCTCAGCTATTGTGTGTGTGTGTCTGTGTGTGTGCTCGTCGAGTGTGTGTGCCACTACACCTCCTATCGGACCCTCAGGGAGCTGACATGCGACCAGGTTTTAATTTGATTAACTGAATAAATGAATTGAGTCTCTTGATAAGGCTCCTCCATTATATTCATCTGCTCTAGTGGTCATTGAAAGGCCCTGTCATGGGGGATAAGGAGCATTTGACTTGGTCTGTTGAGACTGGGTACCTGTCCTGCCATAACCTCAATAACCTCATGTTCTACTCCTCTTCCTTCCCTCCCTCTTTCTCCTCTCCTCTCCTTTCCTCCTTCCCTCCCTCTTCCTCCTTTCCTTTCCTCCTCCTTCCTTCTCTCCTCTCCTTTCCTCCTCCTTCCCCCTCTCCTCTCCTCTCCTCTCCCTCTCCTTCCCCCTCTCCACCCTCTCTCCAGCCCTATGCCAGAGTCCTACTCCTCTCTGCTGAACAATCTCCAGGAGGTCATCCACGCGAAGGCTTTAATGGATCCGTACCCCAGGTAGATACTCTCACACATCCTTAGTCCTGTCACTACCCCTATTCTCCAAAATCATATTAGATCTATCTTCTACCCAAAGAATTTCCCATATGGGGGTCCCAAATACCTCCTGCCCCCTACAATGACCAAATATACCAATTCAGTCCACCCTTACACACAATACTGTTAGGTCTACTCTAATCTTCTCCTCAACACTGTTAGCACTACTCTAACCTGCTCCTCTCCATTGTTAGCTATATTCGAACCTGCTCCTCTCCATTGTTAGCTATACTCTAACTCTGCTCTTCTCTACTGTTAGCTATACTCTAACCTGCTCTTCTCTACTGTTAGCTATACTCTAACCTGCTCCTCTCCTCTGTTAGCTATATTCGAACCTGCTCCTCTCCATTGTTAGCTATACTCTAACTCTGCTCTTCTCTACTGTTAGCTATACTCTAACCTGCTCTTCTCTACTGTTAGCTATATTCGAACCTGTTCCTCTCCATTGTTAGCTATACTCTAACTCTGCTCTTCTCTACTGTTAGCTATACTCTAACCTGCTCTTCTCTACTGTTAGCTATACTCTAACCTGCTCCTCTCAATTGTTAGCTATACTCTAACTCTGCTCTTCTCTACTGTTAGCTATCATCTGACCTGCTCCTCTCTACTCAATACTGTTAGCTATATTCTAACCTGCTCCTCTCCTATGTTAGCTATACTATAACCTGCTGTTTTCTACTCAATACTTTTAGCTATACTCAACCTGCTCCTCTCCACTGTTAGTTATATTCTAACCTACTCTCCACCTAATACTCTCATCCTATTGCCTTTCCAACTTCACCCCTCTTCAAGTTACCATATTGATTCCTCTCAATCAAGCAGACTGCTGTGTGTTTGTGTGTGTGTGTGTGTGTGTGTGTGTGTGTGTGTGTGTGTGTGTGTGTGTGTGTGTGTGTGTGTGTGTCGTCTTTGACACACATCTTAGTTTTTAATTATTATCAATCCTCTTGTGTCAGAAATGCCCTGTCTGTCTCTCTTGGCATTTCTATTTTAGTTTTTCCACTGAGGTGTGTGGATCTGTGGAGAGGGGTGTGTGTATGTGTGTGCGTGTGTCTCACCTAGATTCTAGATCCCCGACCCAGCACTGTCAATCATTTGCCAGATTAAATGTTGACATCATCAAAGCGCTTTTGGCAGAGCAGAGAAATGCAGACGGGCACAGAGGGACATGGGCACAGGCACAAGAATGTCCAGTATAGGCAAGAGTGTGTGTGTGTGTTGTGTTGTGGTCTGGTGTGTGTGTGTGTTTACACCCCTGCTCATACTGTTTGCCTTGGATGTTGGCTACAGGAACCAGGCGTAATATTATCACTTCACAGTGTCGTCTTTTTGGGCCCTAGATGTTACTAGTTCTTTGCTATATTTTCTGGCTTGACTGTCAGGTGTCTTTTATTCTGGTCCTGTAAAGCTTGGCTTGGCTGTATGGTGGGGCTCTGGTTGGTGTGTTTTGGCACTGTTCCCTGACTGTTCCCTGACTGTTCCCTGACTCCCTATAGGAGTACTAAACAGCTTCTCTCTATAGGAGGAAACGTTGGCCTCTTCATGATGTTGTCACAGCAACAGGCATGTTACCACGGTTCCCTTCCCACTGGGGCCCGGAGGTCTGATAAACGGTGGTGGGACATCTCTGACACTCATACAAGCTTGTACACACACGCACGCACGCACACACAAACATACACACAGACACACAGGAAGTGAGTCAGGGATAAACCTATGAGAGGGATAGAAAAGGAGAAAGACGACAGGAATGAATGTGTGTGACTCAGTGAATGAATGACTGAGTGAATGACTGAGTGAATGACTGAGTGAATGAATGACTGAGTGAATGACTGACTGAGTGAATGACTGACTGAGTGAATGACTGACTGAGTGAATGACTGACTAAGTGAATGACTGACTGACTGAGTGAATGACTGACTGAGTGAATTACTAAGTTGGTCAGGAAGAGGAGGAGAAAGAGAGGGAGGCGTAGGAGGACAGAAGAGTGACACCCCTCCCTTGGGATTGTGCAAGGCCAACAGTGGAAACTCACAGTAACAATGAGGTTTATTTATCTTAGATAGCACCAATGCTGAAAAAGACCCAAGCCCTAGGTCAATGGACAAGAGGAGAGAAAGAGAGATTGGGAGGGGGTGGAATGAAACAGGGAGAGAGGGATGAGAGAATGGAGAAAAGCATGCTGGGACGTAGGGAAACGGAGAAAGAGGGATGCACCAAAGCAGGGAGAAACATTATTCTAAAGTCTTAGGAACATTATTCTATAGTCTTAGGAACGTTATTCTAAAGTTTTAGGAACGTTATTCTAAAGTCTTAGGAACGTTATTCTAAAGTCTTAGAGTGCTACTCAAGACTTTGTGGGTAGCACTCTACCCCTCCGTCTACCACCCCTCCCCATGGCCCCCCTTGGCCGGCAAGCCTCGTTCTAGTGCCAAGAATGTGCCGGCGTTTCTGGGTGGCGGCCATATTGGAAGCCTGTCTGACAGGTCCATTGTGCCCGTGTCAGATGGCCTCTGTGATTGGGCAGTTGTGTCCAATCACGTTTGGTGGCTGTGTTCCGATGGTCTGTGCTGGTGAGCAGACTCTCCTGTCTTGTCTGTTAACGCTCCTCCGTTTTGTTTTCTACCACAACGTGAGGGGTTTTAATTACCAACAGAAATATAACATGTCTTCTCTACGGTCATAGACATATGCCCAATATTAACTACAAAATGCAATGATAATGTGTTTAAGTTAGAAATGTAATGTGCAAGTAAAAAATGCTATGAAATGTGTAATTTCAACAACATATTATGAGGCATGGAACTTTACATGCACTGTATATATCAACACTCAGTATCTTTGTCTGTCTCTGTTTCTCTCGCTCTCGTGCTCTCTCTTGCTGCACTCACTCGGCTACGCTCTGTGGGGTGACGACCTGTGTTGCCGTGAAAACCCCAGCCATGGCCACGCCCTCACCACCTTCCTTTATGGCTTCCGGGCCATGCTGAGGTCATCACTCTCTGTTGCCATGGTTACAGTGGCCTCACACCTCATCCAGGTAAGAGAACGTGCCGTGCACTAAGAGAGAGTGTCACAAAGGGCACATTGATGTGTCACATGCAGGTCTAGAGTGTCAGTTGGTGTTACTAAGCATTTTCAATTAATTTTCATCGCCTTTCACATTTGTAACGTTGTTCTATGTATTCTCAGTAGCGCTGTTAACAGGAATCAACACCCAGGAGCGCAGTGTCACCAGGGTTAGACTACAGTATGTGTGTGGCCAACACCCTAGAACACAGTGTCATCAGGGTTAGGCTACAGTATGTGTGCGGTCAACACCCTAGAGCTCAGTATCACCAGGGTTAGACTACAGTATGTGTATGGTCAACACCCTAGAGCTCAGTGTCATCAGGGTTAGACTACAGTATGTGTATGGTCAACACCCTAGAGCTCAGTCTCATCAGGGTTAGACTACAGTATGTTGTCATATGAAGCCAGTTGGTCACACTGTTACAGAATTGAAAGAGGGGTCCACTTTGCTCTCTGCGTGTGTGTATGTGCACGTTCGTCCGTCCGTGTGTGTGTGTGTGTGTGTGTGTGTGTGTGTGTTTTGTTTTGACTGGGCCTCTTGACCTTGTGGACAATGCCACCCAATCTCTCAATGGGACAAGGCTCTATGTTGGACTCTTATTCTGGGAGTCCCTCAGCCGTTCATCCATTGGACAAGTAGGGATGGCATGTGGCTTAGGCTCTAATGTGCTGTTCACTGCATTCAGAGGACCATTTCACTGTTAGTCTACACCTGTTGTTTACGAAGCATGTGACATATACACATTTGATTTGATTTGAACCCCTTTTTGGTTTTTGTTGTTGCAGTAATTACATGCATCTATACATATTGTGTGTGTGTTCTGTTATGGTGTGTGTGTGTTCTATTTGATTTGATTTGATTGATTAGGATCCCCATTAGGATCCCCATTTTATGGATTTTATCGCAGCTGAACGTCGACAGGAGTCGTCAACTGTTATTGTTTACAACCGAGCCCAGCTCCTGGATTTAGCCCACTCAGCGCTTTCTGCTCCCCGGGGAAAAGTTTGATATTCCGGACGAATTGAAAAGACGACGCCGTGGACGCAGGGCGGGATTGAAATGTAAGGCAAAGCGGAGGAGGTTCAAGTACAAGCCGGTTATACCGTCTATTATTATGGGCAATGTGAGGTGTCTACATAACAAGATGGATGAGTTGGCGGGACTTGTTCGTGGACAAAGGATTTATCGTGAAGCTAGCCTAATGTGTTTTACTGAGACATGGCTGAACGACATCATACCCATACAGAACGTCACTATCGACGGTTTCCAGACCATCACAGCGGACAGGGATCGCGTCTCTTCCGGTAAGAGTAAGGGTGGTGGGCTGGCTTTATTAGTTAACAACAGATGGTGTCATCCGAACCATATTACTCTTAAGGAAAAGTTTTGTAGCCCGGACATTGAACTGCTAGCCGTTAGCCTGAGACCCTACTATCTACCTAGGGAATTCACGGCGGCCATTGCTGTTATTGTTTACATCCCGCCCTCTGCTGACGCAAACGCAGCGTGTGACGTCATCCACTCTGTTATCGCGAGGTTACAGACAGCGCATCCCAGTGCTTTCCTTGCAATTTCGGGGGATTTTAACCATGCATCTCTCTCTTCAACGCTGCCCACGTTCAAACAGTTCGTGAAGTGCCCAACCAGGAATAATAAAACTCTGGACTTGTTATATGCTAATGTGAAGGATGCATACAACTCCACTGCACTCCCTCCCCTCGGTAGATCGGATCACAACCTTGTCCACCTCACCCCACTCTACAGGCCTATGGTCCAACAGCAGCCTGCAACCACCAGGACTATTAGGAGATGGTCCCCGGAGGCGAATGAGGCCCTACAGGACTGCTTTGAAACAACAGACTGGGATGTGTTCTGTGAGGCTCATGGGGAGGACATCGATGGACTCACTGACTGCATAACAGACTATATTAATTTTTGTGTAGACAACACTGTACCCACCAGGAAGGTACGCTGTTTCCCAAACAATAAACCCTGGGTCACCAGCGACCTGAAGGCCCTGCTGAATGAGAAGAAGAGGGCCTTCAAGGAGAAGGACAAGGACAAATTGAAATGCGTCCAGAGGGAGCTGAAGTTGCGGATTGCTGAGGGGAAGAGAGTGTATAAGGAGAAGATGGAGGACAAGCTGAGGCAGAGCCAGGTGAGAGAGGTGTGGAAGGGTATGAGAAATATCACTGGCTTCAAAAAGTCAAACAGTGGGCAGACGGAGGGGACCCAGGACAGAGCCAATGAGCTGAACCAATTTTTTAACAGGTTCGATACTGGCCCTGTCCACCTCCCCTCCAGCTCCCCAGACCACACACCCTCACGGCTATCCCACCCCCACTTTGCTCACAGCACCTCTGCTGAGACAATCAGTGACCCCACCTCCGCCCCTGCCCCCCCTGGACTGATCCTCAACACCCCCCTTCCCCCCACCTCCCTACCTGGGCTGGCTTTCACCACCAACCAAGTGAAGAGAGAGCTGGAGAGACTACACCAGTGGAAAGCGGCGGGCCCTGATGGCATCAGCCCAAGGGTGCTGAGGGTCTGTGCTGACCAACTGTGTGGAATACTCCAGCGTCTTTTCAACCTTAGCCTGAGCCTAGAAAGGGTCCCTGTGCTGTGGAAAACATCCTGCCTCGTCCCAGTGCCCAAGAAGGCACACCCCACTGTCCTGAATGACTTCAGACCTGTAGCGCTAACATCCCACATCATGAAGACCCTGGAAAGGTTAGTCCTCGCTCACCTCAGACCCCTGGTGTGTTCATCAATGGACCCCCTGCAGTTTGCATACCAGCGCAACATCGGGGTGGATGATGCAATCATCTACCTTCTGCAGAGGGCCTACTCTCACCTGGACAACGCAGGTTGCACTGTGAGGGTCATGTTTTTTGACTTCTCCAGTGCCTTCAATACCATTCAGCCCCTGCTACTGGGTGAGAAGATGAGGAGGATGAAAGTGGAAGGACCCTTAGTCTCCTGGGTCACGGACTACCTGACCGGTAGGCCACAATTTGTGCGACTACAGAGCTGTGTGTCAGAACGGGCAGTTAGCAACACAGGGGCCCCCCAGGGTACGGTCCTGTCCCCCTTCCTGTTCACCCTCTACACCTCAGACTTCAGATATAACTCTGAAACATGCCACCTACAGAAGTTCTCGGATGACTCTGCTATTGTAGGGTGCATCAGGGGTGGGCAGGAGGAGGAGTACAGGAGCACAATCAGTGACTTTGTGTTGTGGTGTGAGCAGAACCACCTTCAGCTCAACATCAGCAAAACTAAGGAGATGGTGGTGGACTTCAGGAGAACCAAGGCACAACTGACTGCAGTCCCTATAAAGGGGATGGATGTGGAAATGGTTGAGTCATACAAGTTCTTGGGTGTCCATATGGACAACAGACTGGAATGGGCTGGTAACACCGGGGCCCTGTACAAAAAGGGCCAGAGCCGACTCTACTTTCTGAGGAGGCTCAGGTCCTTCAACGTGTGCAGTAAACTACTGCATACCTTCTACCAGTCTGTGGTGGCCAGTGCCATCTTTTTTGCAGTGGTGTGCTGGGGAGCAAACATCAAAGCCTGTGATGCTACTCGGGTAAATAAGCTGATCAGGAAGGCTAGCTCTGTCCTGGGGATGAGCCTTGACACTCTAGAGGAGGTGGCGGAGAGACGGATCCTGGCCAAACTGCTGGCCATCATGGACAACGTCACCCACCCTCTGCACGCTATGGTTATGACGCAGAGGAGCTCTTTCAGTCACAGACTGATCCCACCACGGTGTGCCAGAGAGCGCTACAGGAGGTCCTTCCTGCCGGCGGCTATGAGACTATATAATGCCTCACCGGGGTGCCGTGCCGTCGGCAACATAGATCTGGAACTGTTGGGGTGCTAGGACCTAGTTTAATAATTATGCATCCATCCGTGAGTAACTCTGTTCCGTCAGCACTCATCCACTCAGGCCATACGTATTCATACAGGTCTGTATATACATACCCATGTACAGTTGTTATATTATATCACATGCAATATTGTAAGTAATTATTGGACCTAGGCATTCACTCAGGAATGCATATTAGTATCCTGCCAGTTGCACCTTTTCTCATTGCTTTTAGTATATCAAATGTGCAATAAGTGCAGTTGTCTGTAATTAAACCCTGCGCACTAAGGACTGTATTTTAAGGGAATTACTATTATTACCCCAATGATATCATACACACATTTAGCTATTAAAGTATCTCTTCCTGTCATTTACCTGTACAGTTTGTGTAAACATGCAAGTATTCACTTATCTGTAAATATAACTGTATACCTAACTGTACAGCTAATTTAACCATGCAAAATTTTCACCTACCTGTTCATTTACCCAGTCTGTCTATTAAGTAAACTATTATTACCCTCGCTCATATCATACGCATTAGCTACTGAAGTATTTCTCTGCCATCAACCTGTATAGTATAGTTAACCATCCAACATCCACCAATGTATAGTGTACATATTCAGCCAACCACTCATACTATGCAATGTCCTTTTATAGCTTTTTTTTGCACTCCAGATATCCTGTATTTCTATACTTTTTCATACTGCCGCTCTATGTATCATGTACCGTGTATCTGTCTTTTGTGTACTTTCGTTGTGGCATTTTGCACCTGCCCTGTGTTTTTGTTGTAGCTGCTTGATAATGAAATTTCCCCCCCGGGGGATCAATAAAGTACCTATCTATCTATCTATCTATCTCTATCTATTAGCCGATGCCAATGGCGACAGCTATTCTTATATGGGGTCCGACATATAACGAAAAAGTCAACAATTATTTACAATTTACATGCATTTAAAACATTAACATGCAGTGTGTGTGCATCTATCAGTTACACATACGTGTCAGTACATACACAAGTAGGTCACATGGGGGAGAGGCCGTGAGGTGTTGCTTTATATGTTTGCTGGAACCAGGTTTGCTGTTCACTTGCACTATATGAGATGGAAGGGAGATCCATGCATTCATGGCTCTGTATAATACTGTACGCTTCCTTGGATTTGTTCTGGACTTAGGGACTGTGAAAAGACCCCTGGTTGCATGTCTGGTGGGGTAAGTGTGCGTCAGTGCTGTGTGTAAGTTGATGATGACACTGTAAATATAACTGTATATTTACCTGTACAGCTCATTTAACAGCTAATTTAACCATGCAAAATATTCACTTACCTGTTCATTTCGCCAGTCTGTCTATTAAGTAAACTATTATCACCCTCGCTCATATCATATGCATTTTTAGCTACTGAAGTATTTCTCTGCCATCGACCTGTATAGTATAGTTAACCATCCAACATCCACCAATGTATAGTGTACATATTCAGCCAACCACCCATACTATGCAATGTTTTTTTATACCCTTTTTTGCACTCCAGATATCTTGTATTTCTATACTTTTCCATACTGCCGCTCTATGGCATCAGTGGGGCTAGTTGGTTAGTTGGTTAGTCTGGTCTCTGTCAGCCACAGACAGTCTAGACTGGCATCAGTGGGGCTAGTTGGTTAGTCTGGTCTCTCAGCCACAGACAGTCTAGACTGGCATCAGTGGGGCTAGTTGGTTAGTCTGGTCTCTGTCAGCCACAGACAGTCTAGACTGGCATCAGTGGGGCTAGTTGGTTAGTCTGGTCTCTCAGCCACAGACAGTCTAGACTGGCATCAGTGGGGCTAGTTGGTTAGTCTGGTCTCCATCAGCCACAGACAGTCTAGACTGGCATCAGTGGGGCTAGTTGGTTAGTCTGGTCTCTCAGCCACAGACAGTCTAGACTGGCAGCAGTGGGGCTAGTTGGTTTGTCTGGTCTGTCAGCCACAAACAGTATAGACTGGCAGCAGTGGGGCTAGTTGGTTAGTCTGGTCTCTCAGCCACAAACAGTCTAGACTGGCCAGTGGGGCTAGTTGGTTAGTCTGCGCTCTATCAGCCACAGACAGTCTAGACTGGCATCAGTGGGGCTAGTTGGTTAGTCTGGTCTCTCAGCCACAGACAGTCTAGACTGGCAGCAGTGGGGCTAGTTGGTTAGACTGGTCTCTCTATCCATTATTAAACACCAAGGGAGGGAGAATGACGCACAGAAAGCCTCCTCACACCGCCCAGTGCCACAGTCCACCTGAAATTTTAATCAGGCCTCAGCCACCTTGCTCATCACACACACATACACACATGGATATGATACACCCGCCTGCACACACACATATACACCCTTCCACCCCCAACCACCCCGCCTCAATATAAAAGACATATACCCAATCCCTGTTATAGTGTCCTGGACCAACCGAGGCAGCACCACCTAAATGCTATCCCTGGGTTTGGCTGGATCAGAGCCCTCCGTTTGGGAGGCAGTTGGGTGAGGTGAGGAAGAGGAGGAGGAGGAAGAGAGAAATGGACGGGGTGATGGAGAAGAAAATGTGGGAAGAGGGGGAGGGGTCGCAGTTTGTCTGTCATAGCCCCAGTCTAATTCAGTTCAGCATGTATTCACAGACTACTGTTTACTACATAACACAGACTAATACTTATGTAAACACACACAACACACACATTGTCTGACACCTACACCCTCAGGCTCATACACAAAATTAAGTAAACACACTCATGCAGCATCTAACACATTTTTACAAACAAATGGACACAGACACATTTGAATGCACCTGTAATGCACCGTATATACTGTAGGGAAAGGATAACTGCAAGGAAGCGTCAATAAATCAGCGTTTGGTTTATTTATTGTGATGTCGTCAGACGACCTACAGGTAACTGCCAAAATAAAGGAAACGCTAAAGTAAATGAGTGCTCCCGAGTGGCGCAGCGGTCTGAGGCACTGCATCTCAGTGCTAGAGGCGTCACTACAGTCCCTGGTTCAATTCCAGGCTGCATCACAATCCGGCCGTGATTGGGAGTCCCGTAGGGCGGCGCACAATTGGCCCAGCGTCGTCCGGGTTTGTCCGGGGTAGGCCGTCATTGTAAATAAGAATTTGTTCTAACAAAGTTCCGGGCTAATCAAAGTTGTTCTGGTGGCTTGTGGTGGCCCAACACCCTATTAAGACACTTTATGTTGGTGTTTCCTTAATTTTTACATTACCTGTATGTGAAGGAGAAGCCGACGTGGCGGATCGGACAGCCTTTAATCTAACCAGCCTGCTCTCCCCCAGGCAAAAGCCAACAGAGCACCTAACCACTTGTTCCAGGAACTCCCTTCAGCTAGCAATGATCCATCATGAAAGCCCCAAAACACATTTCTACCATAAATGCGTCATTTCACATCGTAAACAACAGTTTAGGATTATACTCTACTCCAACACTTCCATCGTTATTCTAATAATATATTTCACATTGCCAGAGCATGTACGTTTAAATGGGCAGCTTTTATACATGGTAGAAACATGGTTAACAAGTTACATTGTTTTAATAATTAGACTTAAACACTCGACTTTGATGCCTTCTGTCAAAGTATTGTTGGCAAACGGAATGCACATTCTCTCCATGACACTCTAGCCGTCTTAAGATGTATGTACTAATGTAAATCGTAAGTCTGCTAAAGGACAAAAATGAAAAATGATGCGTTAGAGTTGTCTGTCTTCAGTGGGTTGTTCAGGTGGGTTAGGGGAATTACAGTGATGGGATATGAACTCATGGACCCAGCGCTGATTCTTTGAGGTCAGAGCAGGTTAAAGCAGTTGAACTGAAATGCCTCTATCAATTTGATCAAGTATAGAAGGAAATCAAGACACACCCAACACATCTTCAAATCCTCGGTTGTGTGTGTGTGTGTGTGTGTGTGTGTCTGTGTGTGTGTGTGTGTGTGTGTGTGTGTGTGAGAGATCCCATTTTTCTTGTTTGTGTTCACTGTGGATGCAAATCGTTTGGGCATTGTGTGGGTGCATGTGCAAATGGTTTTGTTCATATTCACACAGGGATTGTGTTCATTCAGTTGGCCGTCGTAAAATCACAGACCACACAGTCACTACTGGTGGCCCACCCCTCTGAACAGAACCACTAAAATGTGGTCTAAATCATTTGGCTCAGCCAAACTCTTACCCCGGGTTTAATGTGTGTATGTGACTGACCTCAGATAGCCTTTAAGTGCAGGGAGAACTGACTGGGGGGACATGCAGACTTTAAAAGCAGAACACAAATGAAAAGGATGGAGAACAAGAAAGGATAAAAAGACAGGAAGGCATGAAAACTGCATCAGGCGGTGGCAGGCAGCCAACACAGAGAGCAGGATGTTAATGATTTAAGAGGCTAAGGAGATTAATAATAGAAGACTCCCTGTGTCCCTCTCTCCCTCTTCCTCGCTCCCTCCATCCCTGCTTCCCTCTCCCCCTCTCTCCCTCTTCCTCGTTCTCAACAGAGAGGAGATCTGACCAGCAGGGGGAGCCCTCCTCCTCGAGCTATTCTCTCCCTTTCACCCCTTCAATTATGTGTGTGTTATGGTGTGTGTTGTTGCGTGCATGTTGTGTGTGTGTTTGTCTTTGTGCATGAGTGTACATGCACACGTCTGTCTACCTGTGTGTTTATTTGGTACAAAGATATTATGCAGCATCACTTCCTTGCTGCTTCTAATGTTTACCTTTACCCCCTCCCCCCCACACACACACACCTTTCTCCATGTAACCTCAATAACTGCCCCCACCTCTCCACATCGCCCCCCCACCCCCCCCCCCCACCCAATCGGCAGGGCAGGTAGTGAAGTCCTGACGTCGGGTAATGATGACCTAATTTCATTTCAGTGCTGACGGCTCGTCAGGAGGTTTTTAAATGATCTGTGATCACTCTCACCTCTCTCTTTCTCTATCTCCTCTCTCTCTTTTTTCTCTTTCCCTCACCCTCTCTCTCTCTCTCTCTCTCCATCTGTCTCTCTTCTCTCTCTCTCTCTCCCTCTCTCTCCATCTGTCTCTCTTCTCTCTCTCTCTCTCTCTCTCTCTCTCTCTCCATCTGTCTATCTTCTCTCTCTTTCTCTCTCCCTCCATCTCTCTCTTTCTGTCTCTCCATCTCTGTCTCTCCATCTCTCTCTCCTACAGAACAGAGCTCTGATGGACAATATAACCAGGTTGTGTGACACGGCCATCGCTCTAGAGTCCTTCAGAGGCTCAGAGAGAGAGACCAACCCCCTGTACAAAGATCACCATGGTAAGACACACATAATACTCAATACACACACACACACACACACACACACACGCACGCACACACACACACAGGGCCAGTGCATAAGGACAAGAGCTGTGTGCGATTGTGGAAGCAGGCAGGCCCCTCACAGGGCAGCCCAGGCTGTCAGGGCCTGTTAGTGGGCTGCTGCTCAATCAGACGTGCTCCTCACTAGACAGGCCGGGGGGATTCAGCTGCCACGCCGCACTCTCCCCCTCACCCCTCTCACCCCCCAGCAGAGCTCCTCTCTCCCACCTCCCTCACCCGTTCTACCTCCACACACATACAACCCCAGTCCCATATACCCCTGAGGCCTGGAGTAGAACAGAGTGGACCAACGCTGGGGAATCGATATTCTCACCATCAGTCTCTCCATCTTTTTCTCTCTCCATTCTTTTCTCCATAGATGGCTATCTGCTCTCTCCCTCCTTCTTTTCACTCTCTTTCCATTTCACCCTTCTCTCTCTCTCTCTCACTCTGTCTCTCTCTCTCTCTCCCTCATACACACATTCTCTCTCTCCATCACTCCCTCACACTCTCGCTCCCACACATAAAGGTCAGTTTAAGCGATGGAGGTATTTTTAGTCATGCCTCTCTCTTTCTCTCTTGCTCTTTTCCTCTGGTTTATTCCCCCTCTCCTCTCCTCCTTTCCTTTCAATCCCGTTAGTCAACCCTAGTTGAGACAGATGAAGAGTGAGGCCATTAAATGGCATCTCTTAATTTTTTTATCTACCACCATGTTTCATATACATGCTCCCACGTCCCTACCTTGTCCCTCTGACCCTCTGTCCCTAACCTGTCCCTCTGTCCCTCTGTCACACATCCCTAACCCGTCCCTCTGTCCCTAACCTGTCCTTCTGTCCCTAACCTGTCCATAACTTGTCCCTAACCTGTCCCTCTGTCCCTAACCTGTCACTCTGTCCCTAACCTGTCACTCTGTCCCTAACCTGTCCCTAACCTGTCACTTTGTCCCTAACCTGTCCCTAACCTGTCCCTTTGTCCCTAACCTGTCCCTAACCTGTCCCTCTGTCCCTAACCTGTCCCTCTGTCCCTAACCGTTCCCTAACTTGTCCCTCTGTCCCTAACCTAACCCTAACCTGTCCCTAACCTGTCCCTAACCTGTCCCTAACCTGTCCCTCTGTCCCTAACCTGTCCCTCTGTCCCTAACATGTCTCTCTGTCCCTAAACTGTCCCTAACCTGTCCCTCTGTCCCTAACCTGTCCCTCTGTCCCTAACCTGTCCCTCTGTCCCAGTGCAGCAGTGGTGGACTGACTGGCATTGTTGTTGTTTTGTTTTGTGTTCACCCACCGCACAATAATATGTTTCAGTATAATGTATACAATATAAACCCATCTGAGGATTTAATCTCTCTTTTAGAAAGAACTATACTGACATTATATGACATATAACAAAATATACATCCTCAGTTTAAGAATTCGCAAATGTGTGTTCATCATTGTGTGTGTGTGTGTGCGTGTGCGTTTGTAGCAGCAGTTCAGGGCTGCTCAAAGCATGCTGGGATGCCTGTCACAGCGAATCAGGCGATAGGAAATCACCCAAGTGCACGGAGGAGAGAACTCACCATCCCCCTCTCTTTCTACATCTATTCCCTTCTCTCTCTTTCTCTCTTGCTCTCTCTCACTCTCTTTCTCTCATTCTCTCCTCTCCTTTTGTACACTCCCTGCCTGTACTTTCCAGTTTTATGAAAATAACATTTTACAGAGGAAGGGAGGGAGGGAGAATCTCTTAGGATCTCTTCCAATGAAAAGTGAACCTATTTATTCCCCTCTCCCACCACCCCTCCCATCTACAACCCCCCCCCCCCCCCCCCCCCCCCATTATGTACAGCAAGCCCTACAACACACACACAGTCATTCCAGCCTCTCCTGTCTTCCTTCCTGAAATAAGAACTCCATTAGTTTGTCCCCTGGAATAGAAGTCCCTGTTTATCTTGTTCTGCCTCATTACTTGAGTATAATCACAACATTTTGCCTCAGTGCTTCAAGTGCTGAATCTTGCAGGTCCTGATTGGGAGGGAGGACAGAGTGAGGGAGGACAGAGCGAGGGAGGACAGAGCGAGGGACGGAGGACAGAGCGAACGAGCAAGGGATGAAAACATGGAGGGCGAAGGAAGAGCGCTGAGGGACTTTTTGTTAACGTATAGTTGACCTGTCTCCTGAGCTCCCTCCTAATAGGAGGTCTATGAGGGCCTGGCACGTAACTGGTGATTACAACTCCTTTGGTGCATGAGGGGTGCATCTCAATAGTCTATAGTGACGTCGATGATGTGTACTTTGTCCTTTATCCAAATTTGTTTATCTCTGTCCTCCTCTCTCCCAGGTCTGCTAGATGTGCGCCAGGTTCCCTATCTGAACTGCCTGGTGTGTGATCTGCCCGGCAACAAGGACCTGGCCTTCAAACTCAAGAGGAAGCAGTTCACCATTGAGGTAGGGCTCTGTCGTCACTTCAACCCGCTGGAGCATGGGGTTACGTAATCTATCAAACAAACAAACATGTCATATGCTGTTATCTTTTCACACGCGTTCTCTCTTTCAATCTCTCTCTTTCCCTCTCTCTCTTTCACCCTCTCTCTCTTTCACCCTCTCTCTGTTTCACCCTCTCTCTTTCCCTCTCTCTCTTTCTTTCTCTCTCTTTCTTTCTCTCTCTTTCCCTATCTCTCTTTCTCTCTCTCTCTTTCTGTCTCTCTCTTTCACTCTATTTCCTTCTCTTTCAAATATACACATTCAGGCACATACTCATACACGCAGAGAAAAAGCACATTATCTCAGCAGCCAACTTATCATGTTATAATTTAATGAAAGCGTTAACTTATTACAGATCTCCATTGAGAACAGAAGTAATGATTTATTAAAAACCTTTTGCATTTAATTTATTCTGCATTCTTCCTGTTCACAGCATGACTCAAATTAAGTGCTGATGGTTATTACAATAGTAATTTACAACATTAACAATGTCTACACTGTATTTCTGATCATTTTTATGTTATGTTAATGGACAAAAAATTTGCTTTTCTTTAAAAAACAAGGACATTTCTAAGTGACCCCAATCTTTTGAACGGTAGTGTACCTCCGAACAACTTCAAACGTACCAGAGCAAGAGTAGGAACAACTCATGAACAGGAGATGAGTAAAGACTATTGTGTTCTGGAGTACATCTGGTTTCATAGTTATACCAGGGCCTGGCAGCTGTTAAGTACAATCTTAGGGCTCAGTCAAGCACTGTGACGGCTGTTTCGACATACTGTAGGTACACACCACAACACTGTCACTAGACTGACCTAGTACAAAATCTGTCATTTTCAGTCTCTATTGTAGATATTCAGTGTCCTGACTGAACTCTCCTGGCATTAGAGGTTTGACTATGCTAATTAACGTCCCTCAGTGTCGGTCTCCTCCCTCTCTTTACTTCCTCCTCAGACCCCCCCCCCCCAATCCAAATACTTGAGTACAGCCACCCTCCTCTCTTATCCTTACTCTTGCCCTTATCCTGCACGCACACACAGACAGATTCACTCTCCCTCGCTGTAATCCATCACTCAGTGGCTCTTCTCTCCAGATGAAGATCACTCAGTGGCACTTCTCTCCAGATGAAGATCACTCAGTGGCACTTCTCTCCAGATGAAGATCACTCAGTGGCACTTCTCTCCAGATGAAGATCACTCAGTGGCTCTTCTCTCCAGATGAAGATCACTCAGTGGTTCTTCTCTCCAGATGAAGATCACTCAGTGGCACTTCTCTCCAGATGAAGATCACTCAGTGGCTCTTCTCTCCAGATGAAGATCACTCAGTAGCACTTCTCTCCAGATGAAGATCACTCAGTGGCACTTCTCTCCAGATGAAGATCACTCAGTGGCTCTTCTCTCCAGATGAAGATCACTCAGTGGCACTTCTCTCCAGATGAAGATCACTCAGTGGCTCTTCTCTCCAGATGAAGATCACTCAGTGGCTCTTCTCTCCAGATGAAGATCACTCAGTGGCACTTCTCTCCAGATGAAGATCACTCAGTGGCTCTTCTCTCCAGATGAAGATCACTCAGTGGCACTTCTCTCCAGATGAAGATCACTCAGTGGCTCTTCTCTCCAGATGAAGATCACTCAGTGGCACTTCTCTCCAGATGAAGATCACTCAGTGGCTCTTCTCTCCAGATGAAGATCACTGAGTGGCACTTCTCTCCAGATGAAGATCACTCAGTGGCACTTCTCTCCAGATGAAGATCACTCAGTGGCTCTTCTCTCCAGATGAAGATCACTCAGTGGCTCTTCTCTCCAGATGAAGATCACTCAGTGGCTCTTCTCTCCAGATGAAGATCACTCAGTGGCACTTCTCTCCAGATGAAGATCACTCAGTGGCTCTTCTCTCCAGATGAAGGGCCCCTCCTCGGTCAGACTCATCATTGTCCCTCATTACTGCATCATTACCTTATCATCAACTCATCACACTCTGGCCTTGTACTGCTTAATCAGGGACTTATTTTCTCTGGTAGGAGGGAGAGGAGAGACTTCCACTCTTCATACTCACCCTTTATCACCCCTCTCCCCTCTCTCACCCTCTCTTCCCCCTCTCCAACCCTCTATACCCTCTCTCTCTCCTCCCTTTTCTCCTCTTCTCCCCTCTGAAAAGCCCTCTCCAGTGTAGATTTATAAGGTCCATAAAAGTCAAGGTGGTTATCCTGAACAGCCTTTTAATTCCCCTCCTTAGTGGCGCTATATGGCTGCTGGGCTGGGCTCCTCCCTGAGCGTCGGTGGGCCTGGGTGATGTTCTAGTTCTGCATACTGTCTGTGAGGGACAGGCTTTGTGTGTGGTTGTCTTGGGAATGACAGGCAGCACTCGTAATAAAAGTAAGAGTAGAAAAGGGAGGGAGTGGACAGATGTCAAGTCAATATGAAATGCCAATCAAATTCCCTGGTGGTGATCAGTATTGTGTGTGTGTGAAGTGAATTTCCAGAGAACATCTCACACCACATCACCAGTCACCCATCAAACCAATCAAAGATCAGCCGTTGTATCCCATTGTTACATAATGCTCTCCACTCTCTCGATGCTGTGATTGTCTCGTGACTGTTAGTGCTTGGCATTCTGGGTAACGCGTGGTGGGGGCGCCATTTCTGTTGAGTCACTCCAGGTGTGTTCGCGTGCGTGTGTGTTTACCTTTGTGTTCTGTCTGCGTGTCTTGGCGCGGCTGTGACCCATTGGACAACTGTCCCAGAGGGATGTTGATTGGCATGTGAGATAGCGATCAGATTCCCTCCCAGCCCTGTGTGTGACGTGTGACGTCCCACACCAAGCCAACTAATCAATCCACTTCTACTCTAACCACAGGACACGTCCGCCCCAGGCGGCAGCTCAGCCTTTACCTCTATCTGCGTCTCTGGCTCTCTCTCCCTCCGTCGCTCTCCTTCTCTAACTTCAACTATTAATCTGTCTCTCTCTCTAATGGTGTCTTCTATACCTTCAAGTATTCATCTGTCTCTCTCTCTAATGGTGTCTCTCTCTCATGCTACCTTTCTTTTCCCTTCCCTCCATCTCTTTTTCCTTTCTATTTGTTTCTCTCTCTCTCTCTCTCTCTCTCTCTCTATCTCTCTCTCTCTCTCTCTCTCTCTCGCTCTCTCTCTTAGTTTTTGACAGACAGCTCTGACAGGTGATTGACAGCTCTGGATCAGACAGGATAGCAGCAGCGACATGTCATAACGACCTCACAAAGCAAAGGAGCTCTGAGTAACGTTAGAAACCGCAGCTCGAAACCTCAGTTTGACTCACGTTTCAACCAGCTAGCGCTTCAGGAACGCGGAAATGTGCTTTTATGTACACAAGGAGAGATAGAGTACACCACCATGCCAAACAATTATCCCTTTTATACCGAGACAAAATCCTGCATTATATTAGTGGACCTGCTAACCTCTGTGACTAGGCTTATTTGTCCTGGATTATAGTTTACTACCTAAATTGACTGAATTCAAAAGGAATTGACCCCAACCCTGATGTCACCCTATAGTTGTATCCTATATGAACTGAAACATAAACCCCCTAGTATGGACAGACTGACGGACACTCGTTGTCATGGTGGTTTGACATGGTTCAGTGATAAGGTTACCATGGCTACCATTATAGTCCAGAAGAGTTCAGGTGGCGGTTGACAAACAGTCATTACCCACAATGCCTTAGGGCAGAATTAACCCATGTCTGAGCAGGTAGATGGCTAGGTGTTAATACCAGATTAACCCACACTCACAGGGATACACACATACACACACACACACACACACTTGTGGTGTGACATGCAGATACATATTTACACACTGACACAGACAAAAACAAGCACACACCTCCAAATAGTGTGCATTCTTAGTCACACTTTACTCATACTAGACACACACAGTCACACACTTGTCAGTCATTCAGTTTCACAATGAAGGCTGCTCACCTGACAGAGCTCTGTAGAATGTGAGACTTACCCAATGAAGTCCCCTTACCCTGCTGTGAGCCCTCAGACTGACAGATAACCCCCCGGTGGGGTACTGGGGTGCCATGGCGGGGTAAGAGTTCAGGTGTCAGCTATAGTATGAGACTGGGGGATGTGTGTTAAATTAGTCCCCTCTTCGCGAGACAGGCAGGTCCTCTGTGATGTCTGACACACAGACCGTCTGTCTGTCTGTCTGTCAGCTAGTTGTGGAGGAGTTATCCTGACACGTGTGTTGCCTCTAGGTTAGCCCTGACCGCTTTGAGGTTTAGCAGTGGAAGAGGGTTTTTTAGTTTTAACTCATTTTTTGAGGACTAAAGTAGGAAGTGAGAGAGAGGAGGAGGAGACGGGGAGATTAAGGAGGAACCAGAGGAGAAATACAAGTTGAGAAGGAAGATGATGGAAGGGAAAGTGGAGGAGGAAGATCTGGGTTAATGTCTCAGGAATGGAAGACGAGAGCAGAGAGGAGTAATATGTGGAGTGGTGATGAGAGGAAGATGAGACGATGGACCCCAGAGGGAGAGTAGGCTAATGTCCTATGGCGTGCCCTCAAAACGTCTAATGTCCCATGGCGTGCCCTCAAAACGTCTAATGTCCCATGGCGTGCCCTCAAAACGTCTAATGTCCCATGGCGTGCCCTCAAAACGTCTTCAAGACAATGCCAAGCTCATTACTCACAGGAAACAAAACTGCCGACACTACCAACACCTATCTATTTCTGTGACTACCTGGACATACCATTTGGTTTTGAAGTATTAAATCCAAACCATATGATTTGAATGAAAAGTATTTTAATAAACAACAGGAAAAGGTGACTGTAAGAAGTGCTCATAATTTCAAATAGGCTACATGTCATATTAAAACAGCATACAGTCGTGTGCAAAAGTTTGGGCACCCCTGACAATTTCCATGATTTCCATTTATAAATAATTGGGTGTTTGGATCAGCAATTTCATTTTGATCTATCAAATAACTGATGGACACAGTAATATTTCAGTAGTGAAATTAGGTTTATTGGATTAACAGAAAATGTGCAATATGCATCAAAACTAAATTAGACAGGTGCATAAATTTGGGCACCCCAACAGAAAAAGCACATCAATATTTAGTAGAGCCTCCTTTTGCTAAAATAACAGCCTCTAGACCCTTCCTATAGCCTCTAATGAGTGTCTGGATTCTGGATGAAGGTATTTTGGACCATTCCTCCTTAGCATGGACAGCCCCCTTCAAATCATCCCACAGATTCTCAATGATATTCAGATCTGGGGACTGGGATGGCCATTCCAGAACATTGTACTTGTTCCTCTGCATAAATGCCCGGGTAGATTTTGAGCAGTGTTTTGGGTCGTTGTCTTGTTAAAATATATCCAGCCCCGTCGTAACTTCAACTTTGTGACTGATTCTTCAACATTATTCCCAAGAATCTGCTGATATTGAGTGGAATCCACTAATCCATTAACAAGATTCCCAGTACCGGAACTGGCCACACAGCCCCACAGCATGATGGAACCCCCACCAAATTTTACTGTGGGTAGCAAGTGTTTTTCTTGGAACGCTGTGTTCTTTTGCCGCCATGCATAACGCCCCTTGTTATGACCAAATAACTCAATCTTTGTTTCATCAGTCCACAGCACCTTATTCCAAAATGAAGCTGGCTTGTCCAAATGTGCGTTTGTGGCGTGTGTGCAGAAAAGGCTTCTTCCGCATCACTCTCCCGTACAGCTTCTCCTTGTGCAAAGTGCGCTGAATTGTTGAACGATGCACAGTGACACCATCTGCAGCAAGATGATGTTGTAGGTCTTTGGAGGTGGTCTGTGGGCTGTTTTTGACCGTTCTCACCATCCTTCGCCTTTGCCTCTCCAATATTTTACTTGGCCTGCCACTTCTGGCCTTAACAAGAACTGTGCCTGTGGTCTTCCATTTCCTCACTATGTTCCTCACAGTGGACACTGACAGCTTACATCTCTGCGATAGCTTTTTGTAGCCTTCCCCTAAACCATAATGTTGAACAATCTTTGTTTTCAGGTCATTTGAGAGTTGTTTTGAGGCCCCCATGTTGCCACTCTTCAGAGGAGAGTCAAAGAGAACAACAACTTGCAATTGGACACCTTAAATACCTTTTCTCATGATTGGATGCACTTGTCTATGAAGTTCAAGGCTTAATGAGCTCACCAAACCAATTGTGTGTTCCAATGAATCAGTGCTAAGTAGTTACAGGTATTCAAATCAACAGAATGACAAGGGTGCCCAAATTTTAGCATAGCCTATTTTTCACATCTGATTTAATGTCATACAACTTAATATTGCTACACTAAAAATCTTGTCTGGACAATACCCCAGTACTCAGCCTTTATTAGAAAATGAATGGCATGCCACTGTGATCATTTCCTGTGACGACAGAGTAAATTATTATGCAGACTCAGACGGGTGCCCAAACTTTTGCATACGACTGTATAAACTCTAAATATTTCAGGAGCCAGACATGTCCTAAAGTTATTTATTTGTATTTGTTATTTCAATGATTTTAAGGCTATAGCCTACAAATAAATACATTTTGAAGGATTTGCGAGTGCGACACAGTAGACTGGCAGGGACATTAAGCTCTCAGCATTTAAACAACAGTTTGTTCATTATTATAGTCTATAAATTGCCCATATTGGCTGTGACTTACTTCAAATTAAAGTCTACAGTACATTTAATTCATTTTTTAGAAACAAGACTTTTGCCAGAGTCTGTGGCTTCAGGCTCATGTGATGCTGAGAATACCCTCTCTGCACTTGCAGAGCCACTGGGGATGCTGAACACCATTCGGACCACTCTTGCCAGGCTGGGCAGGATGCGTAATCTTTTTTTTCTTCTGTAGGTAGGCCTAAAGGATTTTAATAAAAATAACCCTATCAGAAAGCACCTTGAAATAAGTTACAGTGGGGAGAACAAGTATTTGATACACTGCCGATTTTGCAGGTTTTCCTACTTACAAAGCATGTAGAGGTCTGTACAGGTACACTTCAACTGTGAGAGACGGAATCTAAAACAAAAATCCAGAAAATCACATTGTATGATTTTTAAATAATTAATTAGCATTTTATTGCATGACATAAGTATCTGATCACCTACCAACCAGTAAGAATTCCGGCTCTCACAGACCTGTTAGTTTTTCTTTAAGAAGCCCTCCTGTTCTCCACTCATTACCTGTATTAACTGCACCTGTTTGAACTCGTTACCTGTATAAAAGACACCTGTCCACACACTCAATCAAACAGACTCCAACCTCTCCACAATGGCCAAGACCAGAGAGCTGTGTAAGGACATCAGGGATAAAATTGTAGACCTGCACAAGGCTGGGATGGGCTACAGGACAATAGGCAAGCATCTTGGTGAGAAGGCAACAACTGTTGGCGCAATTATTAGAAAATGGAAGACGTTCAAGATGACGGTCAATCTCCCTCGGTCTGGGGCACCATGCAAGATCTCACCTCGTGGGGCATCAATGATCATGAGGAAGGTGAGGGATCAGCCCAGAACTACACGGCAGGACCTGGTCAATGACCTGAAGAGAGCTGGGACCACAGTCTCAAAGAAAACCATTAGTAACACACTACGCCGTCATGGATTAAAATCCTGCAGCGCACGCAAGGTCCCCCTGCTCAAGCCAGCGCATGTCCAGGCCCGTCTGAAGTTTGCCAATGACCATCTGGATGATCCAGACGAGGAATGGGAGAAGGTCATGTGGTCTGATGAGACAAAAATAGAGCTTTTTGGTCTAAACTCCACTCACCGTGTTTGGAGGAAGAAGAAGGATGAGTACAACCCCAAGAACACCATCCCAACCGTGAAACATCATTCTTTGGGGATGCTTTTCTGCAAAGGGGACAGGACGACTGCACCATATTGAGGGGAGGATGGATGGGGCCATGTATCGCGAGATCTTTGCCAACAACCTCCTTCCCTCAGTAAGAGCATTGAAGATGGGTCGTGGCTGGGTCTTCCAGCATGACAACGACCCGAAACACACAGCCAGGGCAACTAAGGATTGGCTCCTGGAGTGGAGTGGCCTAGCCAGTCTCCAGACCTGAACCCAATAGAAAATCTTTGGAGGGAGCTGAAAGTCTGTATTGCCCAGCGACAGCCCCGAAACCTGAAGGATCTGGAGAAGGTCTGTATGGAGGAGTGTGCAAACCTGCTGCAGTGTGTGCAAACCTGGTCAAGAACTACAGGACACGTATGATCTCTGTAATTGCAAACAAAGGTTTCTGTACCAAATATTAAGTTCTGCTTTTCTGATGTATCAAATACTTATGTCATGCAATAACATGAAAATTAATTACTTAAAAATCATACAATGTGATTTTCTGGATTTTTGTTTTAGATTCCGTCACTCACAGTTGAAGTGTACCTATGATAAAAATTACAGACCTCTACATGCTTTGTAAGTGGGAAAACCTGCAAAATCGGCAGTGTATCAAATACTTGTTCTCCCCACTGTATATGCCAGGCATATTGGGCCAAAATCAATGATGGCCTATTGTATAGATAATAGAACAAAAATGAACACAACTTTTAAGAGATCAGATTTTTTTTGTTTATAAATACTTTGCTACAATGACACACTTAGCTAGATACCTACGTCATTCCTTTCTGTTAACATGTGCACATAGTAAGTACACCATCATGCTTTCGGGATATGTGTCTTTTCAGATTCCACAATAATTATTTAGTTGTGGGCATTACATCACCGCACTCCCTCTCTTGCGCTGGGTTCTCATCTTTGTAAGTCACCTTGATTTTTCTTTATGTTTCTTTATGAAAATATTTTGCCAACTCCATGACAATAGCTATAGCAAGGGGCTATAGCAGCACATAAGTAGCCTACAAATGCATGCTGGGCCGGGCATGCCCTGAGCTTGTGAAGTGAGCGCTACTGGAACGAAATTGGAGCGGGCGAGAAGGCCGACGCTCCAGTCTTTGGGAAACTCCCTCCACTCTCCAGTCAAATTGGGCACGCACCACTCCTTGCTCCGCTCCGCTCCGCTCACATACTCTGCTCTCTACCCCGCCCCCCTGTATAAGGCTGTGGGTGCCAAGGGAGGAGTGTTAATGGACCTATGTGAGGAGCGGAGCTGAGGGATGGGGAAGGAGAAGGAGAAGGGGGGTTAGGTTGAGGGGGGGTGAGGTGGAAGCAGAGAGGAGCTGTTAAGTGATTTTGAGGTCAGCTAATTAAAATGAGGGCTCCTCCTCAGAGGCACTAGACTGCCTGAGAGAGAGAGATGTACAGACTCTGTGAGCTTAGCCTTGCTATTGAGAAAGGCCGCCGTAGGCATACTTGACTCTCAAGAGAAGACAGGCTACGTGCACACTGCCCACAAAATGAGGTGGAAACTGAGCTGCACTTCCTAAACTCCTGCCAAATGTATGACCATATTAGAGACACATATTTCCCTCAGATTACACAGATCCACAAAGAATTAGAAAACAAACCCAAATTTGATAAATCTCCCATATCTACTGGGTGAAATACCACAGTGTGCCATCACAGCAGCAAGATTTGTGACCGGTTGCCACAAGAAAAGGGCAACCATTGAAGAACAAACACCATTGTAAATACAACCCATATTTATGTTAATTTATTTTTCCTTTTGTACTTTAACCATTTGCACATCGTTACATCACTTTATATATACATAATATGACATAATATCACTTTTGTTTATTTTCTACTTCACGTGCTTTAGCAATGTTAACATACTGTATGTTTCCAATGCCAATAAAGCCATTTGGAGAGGGAGAAGGAGGGGAAGGGAGTGGGAGAGGGAGGGAGGGAGAGAGAGGGGGGAGAGAGAAGTAAAGCTCCCATTGAGGAGAGCTGAGCCTGATGGACTGTACTGTAAAACTGGGTCATTCAATATGGACTCCAACAGACGACACTGTATGACCTTCACAGTAAATGGAGTCCAGTCAAGACACAGGAAGTAAATAAAACACTAGCTATGTTTCCATCCAATTGATGACAGATTTTCACGCAAGTATTCTAAAACCTGCATAAAAGCAATATGCAACTTTTTCCGCAAGCGATGTTTCCATCAAATTGACTTGTTGTGGATTAAAGGCTGTGCATAATGACTTTTTGCACATAAAATGTACTTTTTCGCTTTAGTTTTCATCTACTGAATAAAAATATAAAGTTCAATGCATTTGCATCGCATTTTGAACTCTACCAATAGTTGTGTCAGAAAAACTGTTGCTTTAAATAGCAAATGTACCCACTCTGGTCTTGGCACAAGCGCTCTAGCCAGCAGATACAGTGCGGGTAGGCTAGTCTACATGATGAGATTATTCTGGATAATAGCTAGAATTTTTGTATTTGTCAAACGACAGTCAAGCATCGATCATCATGTCACCAGAATAAGAACCTTGATTATATTATACAGTATATAGATATTTATTGGAAAGGAGCAACAAGATCATTGTGCACTTTCACCACCCTGTGAATTTCATCTGTAGCCTAATAAACTGCATGGTTTCCCGAGTTGTAATGGGAGGACCACACACCATATAATTGTGGTGTTTACTTCAAGTTTCCACCGCCATTCCTCGCATAATTCATTTTACCGACACAAAAAGATCCCACCATGTCGAACTAACAAATTATCTGTCTGCATTTATAAAATTGTACCGAAACTTCCTGTTTCCATCACAGCTGTCATCATTTTTTTTTTATACGGTATGACTTTACTTGGATGGAGATGTGGTTAGTGATCAAAATGGCATTTTCCAGTCTGTCTAAAACTACAATACCGTAACATGAAAACACAAGGACTCGTCACATTTCCAATACGTCTGTTAACGGAACTGTAGCCTGTCCTGGGAGTCACAATCAGATCAGAACGGACTCCTTGAAAAATATTCCTCATAAATAATTTATACTCTTCCCCTCCCTCAGAGCACACAAGCCCTGTCTTGTTTTGGGTGAGGTGTGTATGTGTGTGTGTGTGTGTGTGTAGGTGAGTCTGTGGCACACGATCGGACCCCTCAGCTGAACACTTACCAATAGGGGAATATTCACAATCTAGGGATGAAACGGTTACCGGTTTCACAATAAATCACGGTACAATTCCCAACGGTTAGTATTACCGTTTCAAATTCGAATGATCTCCCGGTAGATACTGTCCAGCATCAACCGAAGTTAGAAACAGTCTGACGCAGGCACGGCATGCAACGTGGGTTTTGTTTTGTGTGAAAACATGGCGGAAGGCAGCCTTCTAAGAGGACCAAATCTGAAGTGTGGTTTTACAAGAGTGCTGAGGGAAACTTAATCAAAGATGGTCACCCTGTCTGCAGAACATGCTAAACAAATTGCTTCGAAAGGAGGCAAAACGTGACCACCACCCACTACTCTATAGCGAATGCAAGGTTAGTTAACTTTTAGCTCAATGCATGATGTAGGGACTTCGGAATGGGGGAACATGTCATGGTTTGTCTGTCTAACTTGCTTATAGCTTGTCAATAATGTAAACTGAAGCTTTCAGTGTTACCTACTCTTGTAAAAACACTACACGTTCTGCAACTGTATGCGTCGTGTGTCTGTAGACTCTATTCACCCATTGCACACGATAATAATGAATAATAATAATAATGTAACAACACCAATAATAATAATACATTTGCTATTCCCTTGTTTACAGAGTGGGCGTGCAGCAGACAAACCCAGTGATGCTACTGGTCCCTCCTCATCTACAGTTGTGACACAGACACTCGAGCAAGTATTTAAAAAAAGGCAGGCTGCTTAAGCACCCACATCAAAAAATGCTCAAGACCTCACTGCAGCCCTTTCATATTACATTGCAAAGGACATGATACATTTTTACATTTCAATCTCAAATGAAAAAAGATGCATACATACAGGATGTTAGGCCAGCAGCACCTTATTTCTTTATGAAGGAGAGAACGGACATACAATCAGTGATGTTCATTTGATTTGTTTACATATTGTGTTATTTTAATGTCAACACCTGCACAATGGATTTGTTTACATATGGTTGTATTGTTCTTACATGCACATTGCTTTACTTGTGTTGCTTTTATATGCACATTTGATTTGCTTACTTAAAAAAAGGTTGTGTTCATTTAAACCTGCACTAGGGAAACTTTTACCTCTCATGGCCACATGATGCCATTTTTTATGTTAATGTTATTATTTGTATGTTTATGCACACAAAAAGTGCCTAGTGCTGATAATTGTATTTGTTGTTTGTTGGTTTTCAATATAAAACTTGGTGAAATGATTTCAGTGTGTGTATCAGTATTTTTTTAACATTTCCACCACATTTCTAACAATACCGCGATAATACTGATATCCGTGATAATTTTGGTCACTATAATCGTTATATTAAATTTTCATACTGTTTCATCTCTACATAAATCCGATTAGACCCCTCAGCTGAACACTTACCAATGGGAGAATATTAACAACATTCATCCCATCTGCTTTTATTATTCAATAGGTTTTTATATACAGTATTCTGCCAGTGTGTTTGCATGAGAGAGACTGTTCCTTACAGGATTTAGGTAAGACTGTGTAAGAGTGTTTGTGTACAGTAGCCGTGTGTGTGTGCGCGTGCGTGGGTATACATGCAACACTCCCTGAGTGCATGTAATGTGTCTGCTGACTGTGACAGTAAGGTGAAATGGCCATCAGCTCTAAGTCCCCTGCTAAGTGGACGACTCTTTGGAATCCCAACGTTCCAGGAAGTCAGTATGGCTGGAGGGCTCTAATTGGCCAATAACACATTAGATGTACATGATAGATATATGGATTATGGATAGACTGATGGGGCGGGGGAGGGTTGTTGATCCTGTCAGGGAAAAAGTTCAAGTTTAGAGGTCAGAGATGACACTGGTTAAAGCACAACTATTTTATCATCTGGGCTTATCGTCTTCCCCGACAAACACAGTATTAGTGTTTGAAATGGTTGTAGTCTAGACCCGTCTAAACTCCAGAAACAGGATGAGACAGGAACGTTGACAGACATCCTGCCCTACATCCAGCATCCATCAACACAAAACAAACTTCTCACGAGCGGCAGATATGAAAACAAGATTGTGGGATAATAACCTAGTAACAAGATGGTGGGATAATAACCTAGTAACAAGATGGTGGGATAATAACCTAGTAACAAGATAGTGGGATAATAACTAAGTAACAAGATGGTGGGATAATAACCTAGTAACAAGATGGTTGGATAATAACCTAGTAACAAGATGGTGGGATAATAACCTAGTAACAAGATAGTGGGATAATAACTAAGTAACAAGATGGTGGGATAATAACCTAGTAACAAGATGGTGGTATAATAACCTAGTAACAAGATGGTGGGATAATAACCTAGTAACAAGATGGTTGGATAATAACTAAGTAACAAGATGGTGGGATAATAACCTAGTAACAAGATGGTGGGATAATAACCTAGTAACAAGATGGTGGGATAATAACCTAGTAAGACGTATGTGCTCCCCTCCTGCCAGACTGCCAGACTGTATAAGGCTGTGGTCCGCCTCCCCTCCTGCCAGACTGCCAGACTGTATAAGGCTGTGGTCCGCCTCCCCTCCTGCCAGACTGCCAGACTGTATACGGCTGTGGACCGCCTCCCCTCCTGCCAGACTGCCAGACTGTATAAGGCTGTGGACCGCCTCCCCTCCTGCCAGACTGCCAGACTGTATAAGGCTGTGGTCCGCCTCCCCTCCTGCCAGACTGCCAGACTGTGTAAGGCTGTAGTCCGCCTCCCCTCCTGCCAGACTGTATAAGGCTGTGGTTCGCCTCCCTTCCTGCCAGACTGTGTAAGGCTGAGGTCCGCCTCCCCTCCTGCCAGACTGCCAGACTGTGTAAGGCTGAGGTCCGCATCCCCTCCTGCCAGACTGCCAGACTGTGTAAGGCTGTGGACCGCCTCCCCTCCTGCCAGACTGCCAGACAGTGTAAGGCTGAGGTCCGCCTCCCCTCCTGCCAGACCGCCAGACTGTGTAAGGTTCTGTACTGCTGCTGCTCATTTCATGGCAAAGTTAGCAAATAATCGATACAAATGTTATACTTACTCATGATAAACTTCTGCCAGATAAGCCTACTTTGCAGTTAACATTTAATTGAGGTTTTGGGGAATGTATTTCTGTCAACCCACAAGATGGTTATCACATCAACAGGCTACACACGGAGTGATCGACAAACGCGCGCACCCCACACAGACAGACTGGCAATACTGCTGGAAATTAATTGGCAGATATTGTGTTAGGTTTGGCTTTTTAAGCGGTAGTGGCTAATGTTTGGGGGTGGAATAATGTCAATGTTTGCGTTGATTAGATAGTAGATGGGAGCTTGCGGTGTCTGGTACTTGTTTATATTTGTTTATAACAGTTTGCAGTGGAACACGTTCAAATTGCATGTACTTTCAGAATTGTTTGGCGAGCTGCTCATAGGTGAGCTGCGCTCGCGATCCACCTGTTGGACACTCCTGGTCTATGGTCTGCTGGGTAACATGGTCTGTGTGCTGATCTTGGTAAGTCTGTTAGGGTATCTGGACTTCCAATGCAGAATATGAACAAACCCATGAATCCATCTATTACAACTGGAGTGAGTTACGGTGTCTGTGTTTGTAAGTTGTGCCTAATCAACACATTAGCAGAGAGAATGGAACTTGCCAAAAAGGTGACCGCCCCTCCACCCCTGAGCCCGCCCCCCCCTAATAGAAAAGGAGAAATTGTCATTATGGACATCAACGGCCGAAGTCGGAGCAGTTCAAAGATGGAATGTTGATCTGGAGCATGAGAGTCAAAGCCCATGAACGCTCTCCGCTTCTGCCCTAAAAATAACTTTCCCACACTGCTCTGTGTCCTGGGGGGGTCAGGTGTGTGTGTGTGTGAATACAGAGGTGTCTGTTTATTTTGGTCTTATTCAGCCGGCCGGCAGAAATGTGGCTAGAATAACGTCTAGTTTGGAACCTTCATATCAGAGCTTTGAATCTGCTTTGTCTTTAGCTGACTATGAAGGATTGGAGGACAGTATGACCCATCTCCTCAGCCAAAGGATAGCTGGACATGGATAGGCTAATGCCGGGTAGACACTACACAACTGTTTAAAATTCTAACATCGCTGAGCCTCTCACATTAAACCACCATCTTTCCTGTAGTTTTTTGTCTTGCCAACGTAGTGGTGGGCACACTAAACGATGTGACACAGACGGGGTCACGCACTACAAGATTCTTCACTTGGTCGTGAGGATTCCCCATACCACGCCGCCTCGCTATAACAATTATGTGATTAGATAGCTAGAACGAGCCGGGCCATACAGAGTTGAAATATCTAGCCAATACATTTTGAATTGAATAACATTGTGTGTAAAGAGCTTGTCAGAGCTGTAACGATTTGACACTATGGCAAACGTATACAAGTAGTAGTCATCGGTCCTGCTCGAGAGTGCACATTCTGGGTGATGCGATGCTCACTGGCTTCTTCTCTGAGGAGCTCTCATTGGCTATTGCTGATCAACGTTCTCATAACTTGACAACGACATGGGGATTTTGTCTCCGATCTCAAAAGTCTTGTACACCCGGCTTTAACTCACTATTACCACAGTCAAATTGTGATTACTAGAGTAAAAAATTTTACCTCAGGAAATGATATGATAGCTACTGTAAACATACAGTAAGTATTACACTTCAATATAAACATGTATAGTTTTGATGAGACAGATTGCATTCCATCCTGTATTGTATTGTATTGCATCATCAATACCTCAGTACTATCTCTATCCAATGAGGCCCAGTCAATACCACAATGTGCTGGCCTCATTGGCTAAAGAAACCCAACTGGTCCATTGATTCATTGTCTTCCAGAAAGAGAACTAAAAGAGACCACAGAGACATTGCTGTCTGCTTAATCATCATGACACTTTCTTAACCCCTACCAGGCTGAATACACTTGGCTGTAGGAAGGTCTATTTAGAAAGACCGTCTAAACAACCTAAAGATGAGTTAGCTGTATAAACCAGTGCTCATTGAGTGTGATTGAACAGGCAGACTGGCTGTTGACCAGAATGTTTTAGTGGCTATGAATTTTATGGCGGTCTGTGTCCCCGTCCCTCTCCGAGGTCACAGGTGGCTATTGAAAGGACCAGAGCAGATGACGGGGGACAGTTAGGACACCACTAGATGAGCCCTGAATGGACTTTAATTACAGAAACTATATTATTAAGATGGAATGGGACAGCCCCCCAGACTTCAAAAGGAGAGGGTTTTTTGTGTGTGTGTGTGTGTGTGTGTGTGGGGTGGGGGTGTGTTGGGGGTTTGCGGAGTGGTGTAGTGATCTCCAATGTGTGACCTTTAGACAAACTTCTTTTGTCCCACATGAGAGTGAGTGATGATGAGTGACAAGGATGTTAGTCCTGGGATGAGGGGAACACAACGTGCTGAAGTAGATTACTGGAGCTCAGACAAATTAACAGTAGAACCAGTTTCAGTAGTGTATTTTGTATTTCCATTCGTTTATTGAATCATTCATAATGATGATGTCATTTAGGAGTCAGGGAAAGGACAATCAGTAGTACATCTGGGCTGTGTGACATCACAGTATTACCTGATCGTCAGAGTAGAGCATTATTATGATGTGCCTACATTCCATTCCTTGTACTCTGTGTGATTCCATTGAGTGGAATGATGGCTAAACAGACTGGTACCCAGGCTATTATGAGTCTGTGCCTCTAAAATGACTGTTTTGATCTTGTCAGGTAGAACAAGCAGTTATTCCTCGTCTGTTATATTGTTTGAGTGGAGGTGGATGACATCTCTTCGTCATATCTTAACATGGTTTATGATCCACTGTTCTATGAGGAGTTTGTATTGAATTGTTTTTTTCTCTCAACAATCTACACCCAATACCCCATAATGACAAAGCAAAAACTGTTTTTTAGACACATTTTTGCTAATGTATAAAAACAAAGATAACAGAAATATTACATTTACATAAGTATTCAGACCCTTTACTCAGTACTTTGTTGAAGCACCTTTGGCAGCGATTACAGCCTCGAGTCTTCTTGGGCATGACGCTACATGCTTGGCTCACCTGTATTTGGGGAGTTTCTCCCGTTCTTCTCTGCAGATCCTCTCAAGCTCTGTCAGGTTGTATGGGGAGCGTCGCTGCTCAGCTATTTTCGGGTCTCTCCAGATTTGGTCGATCAGGTTCAAGTCCGGGCTCTGGCCACTCAAGGACATTCAGAGACTTGTCCCGAAACCACTCCTGCGTTCTCTTGGCTGTGTGCTTAGGGTTGTTGTCCTGTTGGAAGGTGAACCTTCACCCCAGTCTGAGGTCCTGAGCACTCTGGGGCAGGTCTTCATCAAGGATCTCTCTGTACTTTGCTCCGTTCATCTTTCCCTCGATCCTGACTAGTCTCCCAGTCCCTACCGCTGAAAAACATTCCCACAGCATGATGTTGCCACCACCATGCTTCACCGTAGGGATGGTGCCAGGTTTCCTCCAGACATCACACTTGGCATTCAGGCCAAATAGTTCAATCTTGGTTTCATCAGACCAGAGAATCTTGTTTCTCATGGTCTGAGAGTCCTTTAGGTGCCTTTTGACAAGCTCCAAGCAGGCTGAAGTGCCTTTAAATGAGAAGTGGCTTCCGTCTGGCCACTACCATAAAGGCCTGATTGGTGGAGTGCTGCAAAAGATGTTTGTCCTTCTGGAAAGTTCTCCCATCTCCACAGAAGAACTCTGGAGCTCTGTCAGAGTGACCATCGGGTTCTTGGTCACATCCCTGATTGCTCGACACAATCCTGTCTCGGAGCTCTACGGACAATTCCTTCGACCTGATGGCTTGGTTTTTGCTCTGACATGCACTGTCAACTGTGGGATCGTATATAGACAGGTGTGTGCCTTTCCAAATCATGTCCAATCAATTGAATTTACCACAGGTGGACTCCAATTAAGTTGTAGAAACATCTCAAGGATGATCAATGAAAACCGGATGGACCTGAGTTCAATTTCGAGTCTCATAGCAAAGTGTCTGAAAACGTATGTAAATAAGGTATTTCTGTTTTTAACATTTCTAAAATCCTGTTTTTCACAATCTTTTTCTAGATTGATTAGAATAAGGCTGTAATGTAACAAAATGTGGAAAAGGTGAAGGGGTCTGAATACTTTCTGAATGCACTGTATACAGCTGGAATATACAGATGTAAACACATTCACGAGGAAAGTGAATTATTAAATATGAAAGGCATGCCTGTCTTTTCTATTAATCATGGACTGAGTGTTAACTTTTTCCTCTTTCCATTTAGTGGTGACTCAAGAATCCCCCTCACATGGTTAGGGTGACTGTGTAGGGAGGGTTGAACAGTGCATCTGGGGCTTTAGTACTCTGTTTGTGTGCATGTGTGATGAGTTTAATAAGTAGGTGTGTCTGTGTAGATTATGTTAGACCTACAATACAACAGTAATGCATTATCTAAGCATCCACTAACCCTCCCCACATTAAACTTTAATCATCACAGCACTCTGTGTGTGGCTCTCACCTAATGTTGGCAACACCTCTCCCAAACTATCCTCCCCTCCTCCTCTCCCTCTTTGCAACAGCAGAGAGAAACCACACACCTGTCCATTTCTACATCTTCCACACACACACACACACACACACACACACACACACACACACACACACACACACACACACACACACACACACACACTCCTCTACACCAATCCTCTCACTACCCTCACACACAACCCTTCGATACTACTAACAATGCTGAGGAGGGAGTGTTTGTGTGTTAGCGTGCGAGCCAGTCCCGGGAGGCGTGAGGGTTCTGAGGCCTGGGGATGGGCTCTGGGTGGCGGTTAGCGAGGATCCAGCTTTTCTTCCCTCCCTCCCTCTCCCTTTCTCTCTACATCCCTCCCTCCCCCTCCCTTTCTCTCTACATCCATCCTTCCCTCCTTCCCTCCCCTCTCTCAGAGCGGCAGCGGTGATGGTAATGGTGGGTGACAGCTCACCTCTCCCTGCCGTGCCTACAGTCCTCAGAGCGGCCAGACCGCCCCACACAAGCCCAAGCCCCGGAATACCAACTTGGTACTACCAAGGTTCCTTCATATCTTAGTCACAGGATTCTTTAGATTTGTATAAAAAATAAAGAATTGGGGCGGGTGGGAGTTGTGTGAGTATGTGTGTGAGTGTTTTCACCATAGCCCTCTCATCCACTTTGTACCCTGGTTCTGTATTAGTTGATTTGCTTCATCATCCTTTGTTTCCTGTTTCCTGACTATGGTGTGAAAACATTCCCGAGTGTCACACCTATTAAAGTCATCGTGTTTGGACAGGACAACCATCTTGTCGCCTGATGTTTGGAGAGGACAACCATCTAGTCGCCTGATGTTTGGAGAGGACAACCATCTAGTCGCCTGATGTTTGGAGAGGACAACCATATAGTCGGCTGATGTTTGGAGAGGACAACCATCTAGTCGCCTAATGTTTGGAGAGGACAACCATCTAATGGCCTGATGTTTGGAGAGGACAACCATCTAATGGCCTGATGTTCGGAGAGGACAACCATCTAGTCGCCTAATGTTTGGAGAGGACAACCATCTAATGGCCTGATGTTTGGAGAGGACAGCAATCTAATGGCCTGATGTTTGGAGAGGACAGCAATCTAATGGCCTGATGTTTGGAGAGGACAACCATCTAATGGCCTGATGTTTGGAGAGGAGAACCATCTAATGGCCTGATGTTTGGAGAGGACAACCATCTAATGGCCTGATGTTCGGAGAGGACAACCATCTAATGGCCTGATGTTTGGAGAGGACAGCAATCTAATGGCCTGATGTTTGGAGAGGACAACCATCTAATGGCCTGATGTTTGGAGAGGACAACCATCTAATGGCCTGATGTTGGGAGAGGACAACCATCTAATGGCCTGATGTTTGGAGAGGATAACCATCTAATGGCCTGATGTTCGGAGAGGACAACCATCTAATGGCCTGATGTTTGGAGAGGACAGCAATCTAATGGCCTGATGTTTGGAGAGGACAACCATCTAATGGCCTGATGTTTGGAGAGGACAACCATCTAATGGCCTAATGTTTGGAGAGGACAACCATCTAATGGCCTGATGTTGTTCTCTCAATGTTGGGAGAGACCCTGTACAGTAGTGTGCGTGTACACGCATGAGTTTGTGCATACTAAAGGTATTAGCCTCTGAAATTTATATTTAAAGCTGCAATATGTAACTTTTTGGGCGTACCGACCAAATTCAGATAGAAATGCTTATAGATCCATCATTCCCGTTGAAAGCAAGTCTAAGAAGCCGTAGATCTGTTCTATGTGTGTTATTTCTATGCTTCCCATTCTTAAGTTTTGTTTTTGCATCTTTTACTTTTGGTTTTGTACACCAGCTTCAAACAGCTGAAAATACATAATTTTTTGTTATGAAAATATATTTCACATCGGTTTAGATGGTACAATGATTATCTACACTATACTTGCTTGTTTTTTTCACATAAACTGAAATTAGATAAACTACTAGAATTTTAGCAACCAGGAAATGGCAGAGCGATTTCTGCATAGTGCAGCTTTAAAGCATATATATATGCATATATGTGTATATATACAGTATATTACACAGGGTATTTTTATTATTTTTGTACTTTTACCCCTTTTTCGTGTCATGTTCCGTCGCTGCAACTCCTCTACGGACTCAGGAGAGGCCAAGGTCGAGAGCCATGCGTCCTCCGAAACATGACCCTGCCAAGCCGCACTGCTTTTTGACACACTACTCTCTTAACCAGGAAGCCAGCTAGAGTCGCTAGAGCGCGATGGGACAAGGAAATCCCGGCCCGGCCAAACCCTCCACTAACCCGGACGACGCTGTGCCAATTGTGCACCGCCTCATGGGTCTCCCGGTCCGGTTGTGACACAGCCTGGGATTGAACCCGGGTCTGTAGTGATGCCTCAAGCACTGCGATGCAGTGCCTTAGACCGCTGCGTCACTCGGGAGGCCCGCCAAAGCAAAAGTTTAATGCAACAAAAGAAAGTATAGAAGCTAGATCAGATTGATCTACTCATCCCTTGTCTTCTCAGCCGTCGTCACAAAATCAGGGAAGTTTGTTTTTTGTACCCATCGATGAAGACATGTCAGAGAGAGAGTGTGTGTGTGTATATGTGTTCATGCATGTATTTGCTTCTCTCTGTGTGGCTCAGAACCTTGTCTGGTGAGATTGTGTTGTGTGTGTGTGAGAGAGAGTGGAAGAGGCCTTACATGCTTAGGATTAAAGCATGTGTAGCGGTGAATATTAGAGCAGGCTGAGTTTTAGCAAGTTTACTGTGTCTCGCTCCCGCTCTCACTCTCGCTCTCTCCCTCGCTCTTACTTTCTCCCTCCCTTTCTCTCATTTGTTGTGACCGTAGTGTCAGGTTCAACTGATTTGCTAAACCATAATCATTCACATCCTACCTGACAAACATCAGTGGATGTGTGCTTTGGATGGTTAGTGGAGACGAGTGCTGCTGATCTCACTGCTATGGGCATCAGAGAGGAGGGTGTGTCTAGCAGGTGCGAAAGGGGGCGTGTGCCTGGCACTCTGCCTAAAACCCCTGCAGGGTATCCAGGGATAACCCTGGCCTCTCCTGCCTGCCCCACCCCTCACATCACCCCATGAGGGGGGCGTGTTTGAGAAAAGGCCTCCGCCTCACTCGCCCTCCATCACCCCTCTCCTCTGTGTCCCCCCTTCTCACTCCTCCCCTCCTTCATTCCCCCCTTTGCACTCCCTCCCTACTCACACACTCTCCACTGCAGTAGCTTTTCGCCTGGTTTCTCTTTACAGTATTTGAAGGAGTTAAGGAGTTGAGGAGTTTGAGTTGTGCGTGTGTCCAAGGTTAGGTTTTAGTCCTGTAAATCTACAACCTTCCCCTCAGTAGATACACCCTCACTATTTCTGTCTTTTAATGTCAGATAACATATTACTTTGGTAACCAGTTTATAATAGCAATAAGGCACGAGGGGGTTTGTAGTATATGGCCATAATACCACAGCTAAGGGCTGTATCCAGGCTGTACTCCACGTTGCGTCGTGCATTAGAACAGCCCTTAGCCGTGGTATATTGACCATATACCACACCCCCTCGTGCCTTATAGTCTGCTCTTATAGATAACATGTGAACGTTTCTCCGAAGGGGAAAGGGCTGATTGGCTATGAGGAAGGTGATGAAGAATCCATGCCTTATTCAGCCTCATCTCGTAGTTCACACTGATCTGTGGAATAGGATAGGTAAAGGCAGAAAAGTGTGTAAGGGATTAAGGTAGACTCCTCTGTTGGCGGGAGAGTGTGTAAGGGATTAATGTAGACTCCTCTGTTGGCGGGAGAGTGTGTAAGGGATTAATGTAGACTCCTCTGTTGGCGGGAGAGTGTGTAAGGGATTAATGTAGACTCCTCTGTTGGCGGGAGAGTGTGTAAGGGATTAATGTAGACTCCTCTGTTGGCGGGAGAGTGTGTAAGGGATTAATGTAGACTCCTCTGTTGGCGGGAGAGTGTGTAAGGGATTAATGTACTGTAGACTTGCGTCTAGGCATTAAAGAGCCCCCCTCCCCCGACTGCCTCATCAGCACTCAGATTGTTATCCCAGGAAGTGATGTCATAATTAGGGCCAGGAGTTTTTAATGAGTTGGCCTTAGGTGTGCATTGACAAGGCATTATAAGGGGTATGATGAGTGAGGAGGAGGGAAAGAGAAAGATGGGATAAGGAATAAAGAGATGTCTTTAAGGACTGAGGAGAGTCTACGCCAAGCAGTTAAAGCGTTTCAATATAAGTCAGAACTTCCTCTCGCTGTTTTTAAAGTCTATTCAAGGACATCGTTGTGGTTTGTTCTTTTAGCTGGCATGGGCTGGTGGTTTGAGGTTTGGAACTGAACTCGGGCTGTAACCACAGAGGGAAGTAGAAGCATTGGGCAGGTTCTCTCTGAACACCGGTTTATGAGGTCAGTACACACAGCCAGCTTTTAATGAAGGACGCTTCTGGGTGGATTTGTCCATAATAATTGATAATCTATTAACTTTCATCAACTTTCCATGTTAGACTTTTTAGGCTGAAGAGCTTTGGAAGGGAAAGGAGATGGGTAAGTTGTTAGGGGAGGCTGGCATTTGATTGACAGCTGATAGATTCCCCCAGTTACGTTTTTCACCTTCCTATTTGGCGCATTATCCACGGGTGGTGGCTCATACCTGGTTGGTATTTAAGATAGAATTAACTGTATATTACTGGATCATGCCGGTGGCTGGTTCCAGGGACGTCTCGCCACCGGTACCGATGTCGGCAAGGAGTCATCTGCCTCCGCATCAGCATCTGGATGAGGGAGCACAGCGGAGTCTCATCTCATTACCGTAGCAATGCCCTAACGTAGCGCCAGACACACGGCTCGCCATGATTAAGATGTAAATCTCCCCTAATTGGTATGTAAAAATATACATTTATAGGAAGACGTTTCTCAGATATAGCCATGCTATGTCCTCTCTGTTTAACTGTGCCTGACCTCCTCTCTCTCAACTCCTTAACTCCTATAGGCCTAGTCCCCACAATTGAAGCTGTGGACTGTATCGTTCACTTGTAACCTATTAAGGGGATTGGTTTGGTGGTCACCCCATGGTCCACCTCTTATTGTGACCTCCAGTCACAGACTGATCCCACCACGGTGTGCCAGAGAGCGCTACAGGAGGTCCTTCCTGCCGGTGGGTATTAGACTATATAATGCCTCACCGGGGTGACGTGCCGTCGGCGACATAGATCTGGAACTGTTGGGGTGCTAGGACCTAGTTTAACAATTATGCATCCATCCGTGAGTAACTCTGGTCCGTCATCACTCATTCACTCAGGTCTGTATATACATACTCATGTACAGTTGTTATATCATATCACGTGCAATATTACTAGTAATTCTTGGACCTAACTTACGTAGGCATTCACTCACTCAGGAATGCATATTAGTATCCTGTCAGTTGCACCTTTTTCTCATTGCTTTTAGTATATCGAATGTGCAATACGTGCAGTTGTCTGTAATTAAACCCTGCGCACTAAGGACTGTATTTTAAGGGAATTACTATTATTACCCCAAATTATATCATACACAGATTTAGCTATTTAAGTATCTCTTCCTGTCATTTACCTGTACAGTTTATGTAACCATGCAAGTATTCACTTATCTATAAATATGACTATATATTTACCTGTACAGCTAATTTAACCATGCAAAATATTAACTTACCTGTTCATTTAGCCAGTCTGTCTATTAAGTAAACTATTATTAACCTCGCTCATATCATATGCATTTTTAGCTACTGAATTATTTCTCTGCCATCGACCTGTATAGTATAGTTAACCATCCAACATCCACCAATGTATAGTGTACATATTCAGCCAACCACCCATACTATGCAATGTCTTTTTATAGCTTTTTTTGCACTCCAGATATCTTGTATTTCTATACTTTTTCATACTGCCGCTCTATGTATCATGTACCGTGTATCTGTCTTTTGTGTACTTTCGTTGTGGCATTTTGCACCTGCCCTGTGTTTTGTTGTTGTAGCTGCTTGACAAAGAAATGTCCCCCTTGGGGATCAATAAAGTACCTATCTATCTATCTATCTATCTATCTATCTATCTATCTATCTATCTATCTATCTATCTATCTATCTATCTATCTATCTATCTATCTATCTATCTATCTATCTATCTATCTATCTATCTATCTATCTATCTATCTATCTATCTATCTATCTATCTATCTATCTATCTATCTATCTATTGGTCACCCGATGGTCCACCTCTTATTGGTAACCCCATGGTCCACCTCTTATTGGTCACCCCATGGTCCACCTCTTATTGGTAACCCCATGGTCCACCTCTTATTGGTCACCCCATGGTCCACCTCTTATTGGTCAACCCATGGTCCACCTCTTATTCTAATATCCCCTTTTTGGTTCTTATGGTTGGATAGGGAAGTGTTGTTGGTTTGCCAATGCTCTGCTACTTGCCAAGTGGACCTGGTTGTATGTTTTGATGTTGATGTTGAAGTTTTTGACTTTATAAAATCTTCAGTTTCCATGTTGACTATTCCCACCACTCAGAGATAAGGCTCGGCCAGCCCACAGCAGAGCTGTACTTTCTGACTAACTCCAGAACGTGTTGAAATGTGTGTGTCCTACCCCTGGAGGGGCCTCCACATCAGGGTTAATCAAACTCAGAGTGTGTACAGGATGGGCCGGGCCCGGTGCAGACAAGTCAGAGCCAGGAGAGGTCTCTCCTCCAGAGAGAGGCCAAGGAGAGGTGAGGGCTAGAGATACAGGTGTTTACACACAGTCACCTTACATTAACACACAGTCACCTTACCTTGACACACAGTCACCTTACCTTGACACACAGTCACCTTACCTTGACACACAGTCACCTTACATTGACACACAGTCACCTTACATTGACACAAAGTCACCTTACATTAACACACAGTCACCTTACCTTGACACACAGTCACCTTACCTTGACACACAGTCACCTTACCTTGACACACAGTCATCTTACATTGACACACAGTCACCTTACCTTGACACACAGTCACCTTACATTGACACACAGTCACCTTACCTTGACACACAGTCACCTTACCTTGACACACAGTCACCTTACCTTGACACACAGTCACCTTACCTTGACACACAGTCACCTTACCTTGACACACAGTCACCTTACATTGACGCACAGTAACCTTACATTGACGCACAGTCACCTTACATTGACGCACAGTCATCTTACCTTGACACACAGTCACCTTACCTTGACACACAGTCACCTTACCATAACACACAGTCACCTTACCTTGACACACAGACTTAGTTGCCCTTCTATGACACTGATATGTCTGCATTAGACTGTCTGTTTAGTTCATTATTAAAGTCTGCTTTGTTAAATTACATTTACATTTCTCAAGACATTGGTTCTCTGCATCTGTGTGGACTTGTATGAGTAATACATGCTTAGACAACTGAACCAGAAATGATGCCGGTTCATCCATGGGTGTGTACTCTAACTTCTAGGATCTTACATATTCCCAGTACATTCCTTTAAGGCTTAAATGTCTTCTACGTAACCTTGCGGGTCACGCAAACCTTTCCACAGAGAAGGTTAACATTGCAAAGAGAGCATTGCTAACATGTTTGGCTGCGTATCTTTCATTGTTCTAACACATTGTGCATAGCGGGAACACCCTGATTAAACTGAAGTCACCAACGTGTTTTGCTGTGTGTGTCGCTGTGTGTGTCACAGTGTGTGCATACTGTCTGTCTGTCTGTCTGTCTGTCTGTCTGTCTGTCTGTCTGTCTGTCTGTCTGTCTGTCTGTCTGTCTGTCTGTCTGTCTGTCTTTCTTTCTTTGTATTGCATGCATGGGGATTTTAAGTCAGTGATGAGCAAAGCACTGACTCCCAGGTGCCCTGGTACCAACCCTGAACAGTACAGTAGACCGTTGCAGGAGTCCTGACTATGCTGACATGGCATGTCTGTGCTATTCCACCCACCCTACCATGACATGGCATAAAGGCCCTGCCCTCTTGTTCCCAATCACACCTCCATCAGAGAGGACTTCTGCCGAGCATGTCCCATTCCATCTGTCAACTCCCGTCTGCTACCTGGAACCGACGGAGCAGAAAAGACAAGCCTTCCCAACCGCAGTTTCCGTTAAACTGGAATCTGCCCCTGGTTAGGCTAGATGAGTTTCTCAGGTGTTGTTGTTATGAGCAGATAGGAGTAGGATGATGTTGGCCCTACATGCTGATGTAAGGTAGGTCTGTTTAGTGTTTTCTTCCTTAATGGTGAATGTTAGGAATTAGGGGTGGTAAACTGATCCTAGATCTGAGCCTAAGGGCCAACTTCTACCCTGAGCGTGATGCATCCGGATTATCTGAGCCTATCAGGAATCATGGCCTGACACATCAGTGCTCTGCCCTGCCCCATCACCTGACTGGCCAGGTGTCATTCAAAGAAATGATTCATATGAGAGCAGATATTAACACACACTCTCTCAAACATATTTTTTGGGACACATTTTATGCTTCTATATTCTGAGGTACTATACTGTATGTGTGATAATTGACTGGATACAGAAACTACATGTGTATAATCTTAATTAGAGCCAGTTTGCTACAGCAGGAAAATAATCCTGAACAACAGGAAATGTGATTATAATTAATGGACATTTTTGTAGGGGTTGATACAGTTTTCGTAAGGGAAAATCAAGTCTGAAATTTCAGTGGAAATTCTTATTTTCTGTCTGTATAAAGATGTCGGAATTCAGATATGACATTGTTTTACCACTATCCACTGAGTTTTTCAACTACGGCATGCAAAATTATTATTATTTTTTGTTTTACCTTTATTTAACTAGGCAAGTCAGTTAAGAACAAATTCTTATTTACAATGACGGCGCGCGACATGGTTCAACGCGCCAATAAATCAGCACAATATAGTTTTTTGGGTTTCTTAAATTGCCTCCACAAGTCTGGTTCATCCTTGGGAGCAATTTCCAAACACCTGAAGGTACCACGTTTGGTGCGAAAAGTGCAAATCAATCCCAGAACAACAGCAAAGGACCTTGTGAAGATGCTGGAGGAAACAGGTACAAAAGTATCTATATCCACAGTAAAACGAGTCCTATATCGACATAACCTGAAAGGCCGCTCAGCAAGGAAGAAGCCACTGCTCCAAAACCGCCATAGAAAAGCCAGACTACGGTTTACAACTGCACATGGGGACAAAGATCGTACATTTTGGAGAAATGTCCTCTGGTTTGATGAAACAAAAATAGAACTGTTTGGCCATAATGACCATCGTTATGTTTGGAGAAAAAAGGGGGACGCTTGCAAGCTGAAGAACACCATCCCAACCGTGAAGCACGGGGGTGGCAGCATCATGTTGTGGGGGTGCTTTGTTGCAGGAGGGACTGGTGTACTTCACAAAATAGATGGCATCATGAGGAAGGAAAATTATGATGATATATTGAAGTAACATCTCAAGACATCAGTCAGGCAGTTAAAGCTTGGTCGCAAATGGGTCTTCCAAATGGACAATGACCCCAAGCATACTTCCAAAGTTGTGGCAAAATGGCTTAAGGACAACAAAGTCAAGGTATTGGAGTGGCCATCACAAAGCCCTGACCTCAATCCTATAGAAAATCTGTGGGCAGAACTGAAAAAGCGTGTGCGAGCAAGGAGGCCTACAAACCTGACCCAGTTTCACCAGTTCTGTCAGGAGGAATGGGCCAGAATTCACCCAACTTATTGTGGAAAGCTTGTGGAAGGCTACCCAAAACATTTGACCCAAGTTAAACAATTTAAAGGCAATGCTACCAAATACTAATTGAGTGTATGTAAACTTGTGACCCACTGGGAATGTGATAAAATAAATAAAAGCTTAAATAAATCATCCTCTCTACTATTATTCTGACATTTCACATTCTTAAAATAAAGTGGTGATCCTAACTGACATAAGACAGGGCATTTTTACAAGTATTAAATGTCAGGAATTGTGAAAAACTGAGTTTAATGTATTTGGCTAAGGTGTATGTAAACTTCCGACTTCAACTGTAAGTACATGGGCTCCGCAATCTTTATGGACTTCCACTATTGTGATGCAAATGTCATTGTATTCTTTTGATTTAGTAACGCAATGGACATGAAATAGAATGGATTTAAACTGTTTCAAATCAACTATCTTATGTTGTAGCAGTGTAGTACATGTAGGCTGTCCTAGCCAGCTAAAGTAAACAAAACAACAATCTTTAATTGCTTGAAAAGTAACAAACAAGAATCAAGTCTCCTAGCTTCAGAGGGTGCCAGTGCTTGGTAGTCGAGTTGGGTGGTAGTCGAATTGGGTGGTAGTCGAGTTGGGAGAAGGTTTATGATGTAATGGTGGAGATGGAGTTGACTCAATGGAGTTGTCCTCAGATGTTTTTCTCAGTCGTCAACCCTCTGTAGCCACTTGGATTATGCTTTTTCTGCTGCCCATACGGGCGCTAAAAGCTCCCCACACATCATTCAGAGTACTAGTCATCCCCACAGTGAGGGAGCCCTCTGCCATCTCAGCACTGCAGTCCTCTCATGCATCTTTTGAATGCATTGTTGTCATGTGGTTAGCTAAGCAAACCAAACAAATCAAGCTGCCATAATTTCTGCAATTCCGATGCACAAGACAAGTACATCTCTCTTTGCTGCCCTCTGAAAAGGGTTTCTCCTGATCCATGTCGCCCTACACATGGAGATATAATGAATAGAATGGTCACCGTTCAAGTCAATAATGGCATAATGGGTCAAGATGGCATAATGGGTCAATGATGGCATAATGGGTCAATGATGGCATAATGGGCGGACCCATATGAGATTTGTTGAATCAACTTTACAACTGACTTTTCAAGAAAATGCATTCCATTGCATGAGCCACATCAGTTAGCATAATTTGAATGAACATTCTACATTACCATGGAAACGACTGCATCACAATACGATTGCAAGTGTACCCATGAGTTTATCAGTCAAATAGTCCTTATGCACATTCCATGACCGAACGTTCTAAGCACACTTCCTACCGGTGTGGCAATTTCTGGTGGCGCATACTATAGAACGGAAGTCATTCTAGTTATTATGGACACTATAACATTACTACCACTATGTCGCAGTACAATACCATTTACATTTTGAAGAAACTGAACACAGAGGTACTAAACAATGTTCATTAGCACCCCTTTCGCGGGGCTGTAATTTAAACGTAGTCATTGAGAACAATTTCAGTCAAAAATGCATTGATGACAGTTAGCTAGCTAGTAAGCTAATGATAAAAACAATAGAGGAAATCGCTCCGGAAGTCAGCACTCCCGATAGGAAGTAAAAATAGAATATATAATGCATAGAGCCTATTGCCAGGGTTATTTGTTCCATGTCCCTTCTATTCAATCTATTTCTATGGTCCTACACACCCCTCCTTCATATTTTGACACACTCTCTCCATCTTGTTAGTGTGCACTGTTTAAGACCACTCTGTGGCCCAGGGACAAACGGCTGTTCCTCTCACCACAAGCGGTCCGCCTTTCATGCTAATATATAAGTCAGGTCTGAAATTATCACAATTTCAGTGTGTGGCGACCAGATCTCATCATGGCTCCATGCGTAAAAACAATTAAACCTCCTCCCTCCTCGGCCCTCCTCCCACCACAACAATCACTCTAGGACGTGTGAGGTGAAATTGAGCAAGAAATTATCCTTTTCTGAATCACTTCACTCTCACACAACATCCTCTCACACAACATCCTCTCACACAACATCCTCTCACACAACATCCTCTCACACAACATCCTCTCACACAACATTCATTTAATTATTCCTCTTTCTCTCTTTCCTCTTTTAGCTTTTTTTAAAAGATCCCAACCAAGCCCCTCGCTTGTTCTCCTTTCCTCTGCCTCTTTTCTCTCTCTCTCTCTCTCTCTCTCTCTCTCTCTCTCTCTCTCTCGTCATTCTTCCAACAGGACTTCTCTGTTGCGTGCAAATGTTCTCTAAACGGCATGCTTTCTTCCCTTTAAGGCTGGATGTCATTGTTGCTGCCCACTGTGGGCTGGCTCTATTTATTTAGGGGTAATTGGTGTGTGGATGAGTTGGGTAATGAGGTGCATCCACACTTGGCTGCTCCCCTCTGAGAGAGACAGACTGAGTGACGAGGAAGACTGCTGCAGGCCTGTACCATTCTGCCCAGCCTGGCTGTCTGAGACTGGAACAGACAGCTGAATGGTACAGGTTTGTTTCATTCCCAGGTGAACAAACCCAATCAGACGGGTCACCGTGGTTTTGGAGTGTGTGTAGGGGTGCCCCCCTACCACCCCAGCTCTACCCCCGGTGCCCCCCACCACCCCATCTCTAGCCCTTGTACCCTCCAGAATTACCTAATGATTTCACTTACACCACCTTCCTTATCTGTCTGGGCCACGGAGCGCCTGCAGTCTGCTGTCTACTGCCTGCTGTCTACTACTAGTCTCCCATTCCTTACATGCCATTTGCTGCCTCATATCCTGTGAAATTCAATTGCACAGCTCACACTGAAGCCAGAGCAGGGGATTTCTTTCTCTCTCCCTCTTTCTCTCGCTCTTTCTCTCTCTCTCTCTTCTCTCTCTCTCTCTCGCTTTGTTTCTCTCTCCCCCTCTCTCTCCCTCCCACCTCTTTCTTTCTTTCTCCCTCCCCCCTCTCTCTCACTTGTTCTCTGTCTCTCTCTCCCAACATCCCCACCTCTTGAAAATGTAACTTCTGAATGGTAGTAGATAATTTAGTAGTACTGCAGTATGTATCTCTGACATTTTGAATGGAAATGGGAGAACTGTCCACAGGGGTTTGGGTGCTAATATTATGGATGGGTAATTTTGTTCCAGCATAATTAATGTGGACTGTATGAGAGGAATAGGACTCATTTTAGAGGCAGACTTTGAGTTGCTAATGGTGGCATTATTCAGCTTTTTGGTTTGTCCCAGAAACCGCCTGGCTGAATCAAACAGGCCGCTGTTGGGTAATTGAGGCCCAATCCACACCCCCTGTGGTGACCATGGCAGAACTATAATCCCCCAACAAGTCTAACTCAGTCCCAACCTGGCAACACGCCCATTTCCCAGCAAAACGACTCAGCATCACAGTGAGGAGAATGAAGAGGAGGCCTCTCAGATTTGGAGTAGATCTCAATGTACTACAAAGGTTTATTCCACCTGTTCCAAGTGAATGTTTGATGTGTTGATTAGGACAGTAGACAGTCAGTCCTGTTGTTTATTGTCGATGTGTAATCAGCACTCATACCAAACACACCAGAGGTAGACCTTGGCCTGCTTTAGGTTACCGTGTTGGTGCGTCATATGTTACAATATAATGGACTGCTCACCTTTACATAGAGTACAGTCTGACTAACCCTCTGTGACAGCAACTGCAGTACCAGCCCCTCTGTCTAAACTAACACCACCCCCCCCCCCCCCCGAACACTGAACACCCCTACAGCTCCTCCATGACTTACACTGACCTCTGATTCAAATGGGATCCCATACATGCCCAAAACACCAGCTACCTGGAACTGGGACTACTGTAAAAAAATCTACAAAAAAAATCAAAAAAATATACATCTGTTTGAGACTAAGGTCATTCAAAGGGGATAACATGAACTCATAACCTCTATATGAAGCCACATAAGCATGTCATAACACATGACATCTTTTCCGTTATTTGGGGATTATTAATTTAGTGTTAAACCCTCCAAACGGCCACAGCATACAGCTACTGTAGGTATCATGATCAGAGGGTACCATATACAGCTACTGTAGATGTCATGTCCAGAGAGGGTACCATATACAGCTACTGTAGGTATCATGATCAGAGAGGGTACCATATACAGCTACTGTAGATGTCATGTCCAGAGAGGGTACCATATACAGCTACTGTAGATGTCATGTCCAGAGAGGGTACCATATACAGCTACTGTAGGTATCATGATCAGAGGGTACCATATACAGCTACTGTAGGTATCATGATCAGAGAGGGTACCATATACAGCTACTGTAGATGTCATGTCCAGAGAGGGTACCATATACAGCTACTGTAGATGTCATGATCAGAGGGTACCATATACAGCTACTGTAGGTATCATGATCAGAGGGTACCATATACAGCTACTGTAGGTATCATGATCAGAGGGTACCATATACAGCTACTGTAGGTATCATGATCAGAGAGGGTACCATATACAGCTACTGTAGGTATCATGATCAGAGGGTACCATATACAGCTACTGTAGGTATCATGATCAGAGAGGGTACCATATACAGCTACTGTAGATGTCATGTCCAGAGAGGGTACCATATACAGCTACTGTAGGTATCATGATCAGAGAGGGTACCATATACAGCTACTGTAGATGTCATGTCCAGAGAGGGTACCATATACAGCTACTGTAGGTATCATGATCAGAGGGTACCATATACAGCTACTGTAGGTATCATGATCAGAGGGTACCATATACAGCTACTGTAGGTATCATGATCAGAGAGGGTACCATATACAGCTACTGTAGATGTCATGTCCAGAGAGGGTACCATATACAGCTACTGTAGGTATCATGATCAGAGAGGGTACCATATACAGCTACTGTAGATGTCATGTCCAGAGAGGGTACCATATACAGCTACTGTAGGTATCATGATCAGAGGGTACCATATACAGCTACTGTAGGTATCATGATCAGAGGGTACCATATACAGCTACTGTAGGTATCATGATCAGAGGGTACCATATACAGCTACTGTAGGTATCATGATCAGAGGGTACCATATACAGCTACTGTAGGTATCATGATCAGAGGGTACCATATACAGCTACTGTAGGTATCATGATCAGAGGGTACCATATACAGCTACTGTAGGTATCATGATCAGAGAGGGTACCATATACAGCTACTGTAGGTATCATGATCAGAGGGTACCATATACAGCTACTGTAGGTATCATGATCAGAGAGGGTACCATATACAGCTACTGTAGATGTCATGTCCAGAGAGGGTACCATATACAGCTACTGTAGGTATCATGATCAGAGAGGGTACCATATACAGCTACTGTAGATGTCATGTCCAGAGAGGGTACCATATACAGCTACTGTAGGTATCATGATCAGAGGGTACCATATACAGCTACTGTAGGTATCATGATCAGAGGGGGTACCATATACAGCTACTGTAGATGTCATGTCCAGAGAGGGTACCATATACAGCTACTGTAGGTATCATGATCAGAGGGTACCATATACAGCTACTGTAGGTATCATGATCAGAGGGGGTACCATATACAGCTACTGTAGATGTCATGTCCAGAGAGGGTACCATATACAGCTACTGTAGGTATCATGATCAGAGAGGGTACCATATACAGCTACTGTAGATGTCATGTCCAGAGAGGGTACCATATACAGCTACTGTAGGTATCATGATCAGAGGGTACCATATACAGCTACTGTAGGTATCATGATCAGAGAGGGTACCATATACAGCTACTCAGTGGTGGAAAAAGTACCCAATTGTCATACTTGAGTAAAAGTATAGATACCTTAATAGAAAGTTACTCAAGTAAAAGGGAAAGTCAGTAAAATACTACTTGAGTAAAAGTCAAAAAGTATTTGGTTTTAAGTGTACTTAAGTATCAAAAGTAAATGTAATTGCTAAAATATACTTAAGTATCAAAAGTAAAAGTATAAATCATTTCAAATACCTTATATTAAGCAAAGCAGACGCCACCAATTTCTTGTTTTCATGTATTTATGTAAAATATGTGTGTTCTCTTGATAAGTGCCTGAATTTCACAACTTTCCTGTTTTGCTAAGCATTCAAAAATATAATGAGTACTTTTTGGTGTCAGGGAAAATGCATGGAGTAAAAAGGACAATATTTGCTTTAAGAATGTAGTGAAGTAAAAGTTGTCAAAAATATAAATAGTAAAGTTCAGATACCCCAAAAACAACTTAAGTATTTTACACCACTGCAGCTACTGTAGGTGTCATGTCAAGAGAGGGTACCACATTTTTTTTATTTAACTAGGCAAGTCAGTTAAGAACCAATTCTTATTTACAATGACAGCCTACCTACAGGGTCAGCCCCTGGAGCAAATTAGGGTTAAGTGCCTTTCTCAAGGACACATCGACAGGTTTTTCACCTCGTCGGCTCAGGTATACGAACCAGCGACCTTTCGGTTACTGGCCCAACACTCTAACCGCTAAGCTACCTGCTGCCCTACAGCTACTGTAGGTATCATGATCAGAGAGGGTATCACATACATTTAACACTGTCTGTCTGATTTCAGCTTTATTAAGTAGGTTACTCGCCCGTGGCTCCGTCTCAATGTTTTAATGACCATAATAATGCTTCACAATTAACACCCAGTCAGTGCTGTGGGTCAGACGATAGCAGGTGTGTTTCAGGCTAAATGTGGGAACAGAAAAACACACAACACCATGCACGGCGGTTTCAGAAGCTTGGGGGTGTGGCGAGAATGGAAAGCAGTTAATTTTTTGACAAGGTAGCCGAGGTGATGCCTCATTCCCTCTGACATCGTTGTACACCCTAAAGGTGGCTGGCTGTGTCCACCGCCATGTGCCCAGGGTGCATCTCTACTAGCTGTGGCTAAATTTACACAGCCCAGCCACCTACCCATAGGGAGGGAGGTAGAAAGGATGGATGGAGGAAGGGAGGAGGAGAGACAGAGCAATTGGAGGCTCAGGTGGAAGGGTAAAACAGGTTTATACTGTCTGGTTTTCAGAGTCTAATATTCTGCTTGTCTGAGAAGTGTTGTAGTTTACAGCAAGGAAAACATCATCTAGCTATTTCTAGGTTTGGTGGAGGCTTGCTGTTACCAACACTTTCATGACTTAAATCTGGAATTCAGTCATTTCATTTCAACACATTTATCTTCCATCTCTCTCTCTCTCTGCATTAGTTTCAACCCTGTAACTCCATCCTGCATTAGTTTCAACTCTGTATCTCCATCAGTTTCAACCCTGTAACTCCATCCCATGTGGTAGTGTGTTGATATCACCAACAGTAGTGATGGTCAATGGACTGGAGGCAGTCTCCCTAGCTGAGTGTGATCGGGGTTCAGTAGAGTTAGTAGAGCATAGCAATCCCCGCTCCCAGTCGAACTCTACTGGCAGACTAAGATCTCTCTTCTCATAGCTCTCCTCTCTCCCACAGCTCTCTGTAACAGACATGACCTCCCTTTTCAGTGTCACTACCCAGAGGAGTGGGGTGGAGTCATACACACAGCACTCTGTGCTATTGGTCATTTATTTAATCTTTATTTTACTAGGCAAGTCAGTTAAGAACAAATTATTATTTACAATGATAGTCTAGGAGCAGTGGATTAACTGCCTCAGGAATCAAATCCACTATCCTGACATTGCAAGAGTCAGTAACTGAGCTACAGAGGACCATGTTCTACTAACTGAGCTACAGAGGACCATGTTCTACTAACTGAGCTACAGAGGACCATGTTCTACTAACTGAGCTACAGAGGACCATGTTCTACTAACTGAGCTACAGAGGACCATGTTCTACTAACTGAGCTACAGAGGACCATGTTCTACTAACTGAGCTACAGAGGACCATGTTCTACTAACTGAGCTACAGAGGACCATGTTCTACTATCTGAACTACAGTGGACCATGTTCTACTAACTGAGCTACAGAGAACCATGTTCTACTAACTAAGCTACAGAGGACCATGTTTAACCAACTGAGCTACAGAGGACCTACAGCCAGATTGAAGTGGCTGCAATACAAATGCGCTTCAGAGCCAGAGTTCACACTGTCAGCCTGTTAGCCTGAATGTCTTTCTTCATAGGTTCTAGGCTGGGACGAATTCATTAGTGCACACCGTAGAAAAACATTTTGCAACAGTGTCTGTGGGCCTATTAGTCTGAATACTACCCTGGTCAATTTGTCTCTGTGGGCCAGCTGGTCTGAATACCACCCTGATCAATTTGTCTCTGTTGGCCGACTGGTCTGAATACCACCCTGGTCAATGTGTCTCTGTGGGCCAGCTGGTCTGAATGCCACCCTGGTCAATGTGCCTCTGTGGGCCTAATGGTCTGAATACCACCCTGGTCAATGTGTCTCTGTGGACCTACTGGTCTGAATACCACCCTGGTCAATGTGCCTCTGTCGGCCAGCTGGTCTGAATACCACCCTGGTCAACGTGTCTCTGTGGGCCGACTGGTCTGAATACCACCCTGGTCAACGTGCCTCTGGGGGCCTACTGGTCTGAATACCACCCTGGTCAATGTGTCTCTGTGGGCCTACTGGTCTGAATACCACCCTGGTCAATGTGTCTCTGTGGGCCTACTGGTCTGAATACCACCCTGGTCAATGTGTCTCTGTGGGCCTACTGGTCTGAATACCACCCTGGTCACTGTGTCTCTGTGGGCCGGCTGGTCCAAGTCAGCACTAATGACTGACCGTGGCCTGCATGCCTGTTTCTGTGAATGGGGTTACTCTGGGCAACACCAGTATGGCGGTCTTTGTCCCCACAAGGGCTGTCCTCTCAGCCAAAAGGGGCTCCTGTTTTTTATGGGGAATATCAACTGGTGATGGATTACACCCAGCCCTTTCTATTCACACCGCAGTCAATCACATAGACACACACATACACACTGACCACACATACACTCATCTCATAAAAAGACACTCGAAGAGACGGTACAAAACACTCAAACACACACACACACACACACACACACACACACCAACACACACACACACCAACACCCACACACACAAACCCTTTATATCCTGGTCTCCTGCCTCCTCCACTTGTCTTCCACAGAAAGGAGCTGTCTGTTATTCTCCTCTCTACTTCTGGCGCTCCAAACCAGAATCACACTCCTTCTGTTCCCTCTTAGAACAAACTCTCTCTCCCTCCTCTGCCATCCTCCCCCCTCTTGTCCTCCACTTCCCCTCTTCCCCCTTTCCCACTCATTCTCCTCAGCCTCCTACCCCATCCCTTCATCTTTACCTCCTCTCACCTACTCATCCCCCCATCCCCTCCTCCTGCGTTCCTCTCCTCATCTGCTGTTGTCTAGACAGCTGAAGTAGCTATTGCCTCATTAGTCTGGTGATCACGCTGCTGAGCATGGATAAAGGAGAGGAGTGTGGACTGCTACTTACACACACACACACAGAGAGCACTCACAACGCCTTAGGATGCTCTCTGACAGCGGTTACCCTATGGTTGAAATATTGGCTCTATGGATGCAAGGAGGGAACACACTTACTGTGGACAACTTGCCTCAACTAGCCTCAACTAGCCTCAACTAGCCTCGCTCCACACTCCACTTTCTCTACCTCTTTGGTCCCTTTCTCATCCTTTCCTCCTCTCTCCATTCATTCCCTCTCCTCTCCCCTTCTCTTCCCTTGTTCTCCCCCCCTCTCCTCCTCTCCTCCTCTCCCCATTCCTTATTCACTGCCACATAAACAGATCTGACACAGTAACCTCACCACAACCTTTTGCTTGCCAAACGTAATGCTTGTAAACTGTTTGTGAACCCCCAGTCAGAGGAGAGATGGAGTGAGGAGTGAGAGATGGAGGGAGGAGAGAGAGATGGTGGCAGGAGAGAGAGATGGATGGATGGAGGGAGGAGAGAGGGAGGGAGGGAGGGAGGAGAGAGGGATGGAGGGAGGAGAGAGAGATGGATGGAAGGTGGAGAGAGAGCACGAAAGGGATGAATTATGTTTTTTAGGAAGGCCAAGTTGCACGAGTCCGCTCGGTGAATTCACATTGTAAATATCACTCTGTCACATCTGAGGTCAGTGTCTGTGTGTGTGTGTGTATATGTGTGTGTGTGTGTGTGTGTGTGTGTGTGTGTGTGTGTGTGTGTGTGTGTGTGTGTGTGTGTGTGTGTGTGTGTGTGTGTGTGTGTGTGTGTGTGTGTGTGTGTGTGTGTGTGTGTGTGTGTGTGTGTGTGTGTGTGTGTGTGAGTGTGTGTGTGTGTGAGCTGAAAATCATTAGTAAGCTATGATAAAACAGCCCTGGTAAATAATTCATGGTGACTGATGCCCTGAGAGAGAATCAGAGGGCAGAGGCATCCTGAACCCACAACCTGAGATGATCCAGTGCATTGTGGGAGATTGAGTTCTATGGCATGTTAGCATGATCCATTGGCATCCATGTGAATTCACCTAGAGGGCCAAAAGGCTTTGTAGCTTATAAGAGAGAAACTGGTTACATTGTTTATGGTCCAACAGTGGTGTTTGATCCACAGGCTTAGTGACTGACCTGATGTGTAGGATAGTAAGAGAATGCCCACCTCATTTTTCAACCACTCCACAGATTTCATGTTAACAAACTATAGTTTTGGCAAAACTGTTAGGACATCTACTTTGTGCATGACACAAGTGATTCTTCCAACAATTGTTTACAGACAGATTATAATTCACTATATCACAATTCCAGTGTGTCAGAAGTTTACATACACTAAGTTGACTGTGCCTTTAAACAGCTTTGAAAATTCCAGAAAATGATGTCATGGCTTTAGAAGCTTCTGATAGGCTAATTGACATCATTTGAGTCAATTGGAGGTGTACCTGTGGATGTATTTCAAGGCCTACCTTCAAACTCAGTGCCTCTTTGCTCAACATCATGGAAAAATCAAAACAAATCAGCCAAAACCACAGAAGAAAATTGTAGACCTCCACAAGTCTGGTTCATCCTTGGGAGCAATTTCCAAACACCTGAAGGTACCACGTTCATCTGTACAAACAATAGTACGCAAGTATAAACACCATGGACCACGCAGCAGTCATACCGCTCAGGAAGGAGACGCGTTCCTAGAGATGAACGTGCTTTGGTGCGAAAAGTGCAAATCAATCCCAGAACAACAGCAAAGAACCTTGTGAAGATGCTGGAGGAAACAGGTACAAAAATATCTATATCCACAGTATCCACAGTCCTATATCGACATAACCTGAAAGGCCGCTCAGCAAGGAAGAAGCCACTGCTCCAAAACCGACATAGAAAAGCCAGACTACGGTTTACAACTGCACATGGGGACAAAGATCGTACTTTTTGGAGAAATGTCCTCTGGTCTGATGAAACAAAAATAGAACTGTTTGGCCATAATGACCATCATTATGTATGGAGGAAAAAGGGGGATGCTTGCAAGCCGAAGAACACCATCCCAACAGTGAAGCACGGGGGTGGCAGCATCATGTTGTGGGGGTGCTTTGCTGCAGGAGGGCCTGGTGCACTTCACAAAATAGATGGCATCATGAGGAAGAAAAAGTATGTGGATATCTTGAAGCAACATCTCAAGACATCAGTCAGGCAGTTAAAGCTTGGTCGCAAATGGGTCTTCCAAATGGACAATGACCCCAAGCATACTTCCAAAGTTGTGGCAAAATGGCTTAAGGACAACAAAGTCAAGGTATTGGAGTGGCCATCACAAAGCCCTGACCTCAATCCTATAGAACATTTGTGGGCAGAACTGAAAAGTGTGTGCGAGCAAGGAGGCCTACAAACCTGACTCAGTTACACAGTTCGATCAGGATGAATGGGCCAAAATTCACCCAACTTATTGTGGGAAGCTTGTGGAAGGCTACCTGAAACGTTTAAACCAAGTTAAACAATTTAAAGGCAATGCTACCAAATACTAATTGAGTGTATGTAAACTTCAGACCCACTGGGAATGTGGTGAAAGAAATAAAAGCTGAAATAAATAATTCTCTCTACTATTATTCTGACATTTCACATTCTTAAAATATAGTGTTGATCTTAACTGACCTAAGACAGGGCATTTTTACTAGGATTAAATGTCAGGAATTGTGAAAAACTGAGTTTAAATGTATTTGGCTAAGGTGTATGTAAACTTCCGACTTCAACTGTACATACCAGATGTCTGTGTTACTATTAATTTTTATACAGTACATGATTTGAGGGTTAAAATGTGTATTTGGGGCTAGAGGTCTCCCAGATATGCTGTCATAACCTATGCAGCCATGTTCTCTGCTATGGGCCTATTGGAAGTGAAGGCAACACTTAAACGTGTTTGTACCCCACGCCCTCTACCCACTTCCTCTCCGTCCCTGGGCTCCATGTCACCCCTGGGTCCAACGTCTGCCTGGCCACCCCTGACTGTGCCCCAATCCATAACGCCAACGTCACCCCCTCCTCTTCCCCCACTGGGATCAACATACTCTCACCCATTGCCCCCTAACGCTATAGTGCCCAAGGTCAAAGCTAGCACTGCCCTCTAAAAAGAAACGAAACGAAACTGAAAGCAGCTAAAAATGGCCTGACGCTGTGCTCCCCCTTAAAGCTACTGACAGAACCAGCTACCTCAAAGCTACTGACGGGGCTGGCCAGAGGAACCCAGAGGACAGTGTAGGGCAGGGATTGGCAACTTTGATGGGGGTGTGGGGCCACAAAAAATCTGAACTCATCGTGAGGGGTCACAGTTGCTCGCGGGTCTGCTTACTCACATCCGTAGAATATCATACAATTCTACTCATTTTGCCATCAGGTGGAGATAAAGGTTTGCAGTTTTTAAGATGATATCTGAGTGAGACTGACTAAGAAAATCAATGGGGGCCCCTCGGCCGTTAATTCGACCATGATAACAAGTTTAGATAGCTGGCCGCTAAACTAACTTAGCAAGCTGCCCATCCCTGGTGTTATTGTCTTCTATTTTGTGCTTCGTCTGACCTCTTGCACTAGTAGTTACATCGCTCATGCTGCTTCAGGCAGGTTTTTCACACAACTGTGATCGTTAATGAATCTTATTTCAGGAACATGATCACAGTTTAGGACAAAATGTGTCTGCATTTGCTACTGATGCAATTTTTTCGTCTTCTATTTCCTTTCCAGAGGCATGGAGCGTGAGTGAGGCCTACTCAAGAGAAAAACAAACATTCCATTTGAAATTAAAAACCCTCCAGAAATAATTGCATCTCATCAGTTTCCTGTTTTAACAAGTTCAATTCAATGGAATAGTTTGTTCAGAATTAGTCCCATCCCTTTCATTCGAATTTAACTATAATTACCCCCAGAATATTCCCAGCTCATCCTCCTGCATTGTCTGTCTGAAGCATTAGCCGCTCAGCAGAGGAGGCGTGGCTCCTGTGTCTCCGTCTGTGTCTCTGTCTGTTGGACCTGACAAAGACCCAGCTCAGATCCAAACCTTGTCTACTATTTAAAGCTCCTACAAGTGGCATTATGGCCATTTTTGGCTTCAGTTTCTCTCTGTAAGTATGATGTGATGCGTACGACAGCATTGCTGTGTCCGTCTGTCTGCGCCTGTCTCCGAGGTTATCTTGGGTCCCTCAGACAGGCAGGTGACACAGAGAATAGATGACCTTCAGTCCAGTTAAAGAAAAGGTGTGGTGTCTTCTCATAACTGAAACATGAGATCCATCCTAAATTGCTCCCTCTGTTTCTTTCTCCGTTTCTCTGTCTCCCCATCTGCTTCAATGTGCCAATAGTTCTTAGTTAGCTAGTAACTGTCCTGTCCACTTCCGTTGCCGAACGCAACATTTTACAACAGCAATAGAACAACAACAAAGGTTTTTTATTTACACATATTATATACATGATAGAATTCCCAAAATAAGGGGGTTTCTGAGCCAAGCCACAGTGAGGTAAAAGGTCCCCAGTCGTAGGGTTGTTGTGAGGACACGACCGTCCAGAGATCATGTTGCACTCTCTCTCCCGGCACAAAAGAAGAGGAAGTTAGAGCTTCTCGTCAGCTTTTGTTATGTCCAAGGTGGGCTAGAATTACCGACGTAATGTTTTTTTTTTTTTTAGAGCTGCTTCTGCATTTTCTGTCTGGCCAGCAGAAGTATTCTCTGAAATTGCAGTTGCAAATGTGACGATAGTTTGTCCCTCAAATTGAAAAGAACGTCACCTGATTATTGTGGGGTTTGAGTTAGTCAGAGTTAATACTGGTTCCTCTAACTTTGACAAATGCTTTCCCACACAATGTAGTGTAACTCTATAGCAGGGATGAAGGTGTTGTTGTAGGCTGAATGAACAAGTCTGGTGACTTACTGGGACATTTCTACACATTTTCAGCTGGCAGACTTTCTCTTACGGTTTTGACCCCTGACCTAAAGAACAGATTGTGTTGTGGAATGGGAGGGATATTGGACTGGTGTCATGGACAGCCAATATTTTACACTGGCTGCACTGGAGCCCAATGTCAAATAGGAGAAGGGGAATTGGTGTTTGGATATATGATTTGACCAGTGTGGTTTTTCATGAATACTGAACAAATCTATTCATACTGTAGGCTTATGTCCACCACCTCCATCTTGAATGTGGAATTACCCTCTACGAAGACAACAAATATTATTGAGTTGTTGGAATGCGTTTCTATGTTTTTAGGAATAATATTGTGTGTTTACTGTTTAATCATAGTTCCTAACTCCAATTTTCATAATTCCAATTGATTAAATGGTTAGTGTTAAGACATTGCATTTTCACATGAAATCCAAAAAATCTAATCAAATGTTATTTGTCACATGTGCCGAATATGACAGGTGTAGACCTTACAGTGAAATGCTTACTTACAAGCCCTTAACCAACATTGCAATTTAAAAAAAATTATAAAATATTTACTAAATAAACTGAACTAAACAATAAATAAATAAAACATGTAAATTAAGAAAATAAGAAAGTTATAGTTTCAACGGCTGATTTAGTATAAGGATCATCCGTGTTTCCTAATGCTTGTTGCAATTTGCAAGTGACACGAACGGTGCTAATATGTTCTTGGAAGTACAAACCAAACATTCCAAGTCCCTTAAGTAGGTGTCGTTTCCCTGAGCGCGTTCCTACATCGGCTAATATGATTGGAGCAGCCTGACCTATCGACGTGTTCCAACTAGGTGTTGGGTTTCCCAGAGTTCTAAGCAGTACAGTGACATACACACAGGGCCCTTTTCAAAGTGTGGCTAAAATTCATGGACAAAATTACTTGTTAAATTAGCACCTAATACCGCAGTCATTAGCTGCGCATTGCCACCCGCAGAATTTCTTTGATGGAGGGCTGCTTTGTGAGAGCGGGTTGGTTCCCTTTAAGCTCTGTTTGGGGGAAAATCAGATCTTAATGGATCATGTAAATTATGTGCTTACATAAAGTGGTATAAACACATTTAAACCCCAAACAAGTCCTTAAGTTGAAGAACTTTTCTGACCCCTGCTTTCAATGCTAGTCCAGCTCCTTTTCACAAGCAATTCCTGGGCCCATATTCATATAGTCTCATTCATTATAATCTAAAGGAAGCTGAACTGATCCTAGATCAGCACTCCTACTCTGAGATGCTTTGTTAGGAGATTCTCTTCTACCCGCCATTTGTTATCCGAAGTGACCAGCTATGCACGCTGTCGAACACCAT